>JAQFYM010000017.1:0-193672 GCA_034694785.1 Agrenia bidenticulata | reverse complement strand
ATTTACCACGGGTACGTATTTACCGGTATGAATTTTCCGGGTATGAATCTTCCGGGTACGAATTTACACCAACCCCTAATAGCAAGGGACCAAAAGTTGTAAATCAATTTTAATGTAATTGTTAACTCAAATTGCTTATAATTATTTTAAATACACAATTTAATCTTTTTTGAAGCATAGATAATATCGATGAAACATTTCCTAAAGTATGTATATATGCATTATATTTTGACATTTGATTGGTAGGATATGATGTAGTGTGTCTAAATATGATAAAATAACCTACTTTACATTTTGGAATTTTGCAAACGTGGCTATTACAGCTATTTAAATGGGATTGTTTAATGAATAATGCTTATGAATAATATTATTTTCGCTGGTAATCGTTTTACACTCCATTCAATCATGGAGCCCATTCCATTTGAAAGGTTATTCTAAAATGTTTAAACAGGTATGAAAGGGCAGAAGTAGAATTATGAAAATTGTACTTCAGGAGCAATATAAGTTATTATAGTTATTTAGAAAATATAGAATTAACTGGCGTTAAGTTTAGCTTGAGCATGGTTCTATATGTAGGATTAATTTATCTACTAGTGGCATGAGTCCGACTTATTATTGTAGGGGTCTGGAAAAAGTATAGAGGAATAAGAAATGAATAGTGTTTGTTGGACGCAAATAAAAAAAAATCCAGGAACCTGCATGCACCTTTCCTGTATTTATTTTTGTCTAAAATAAATACTAAATTCAGTAAATCCAGCCATGAAACTGGGTTTCTTGACCAGTCTCTCTTCCTGGTCACTTCGCATACACAGTTTATGTTGTGTTCGATGGAGTGCAGCTTGTATTCATTTTTTGTAGAAAATTGTTTTAATTTAGTCTAGTAAGCGTGAGGGATTTTCAGCGACTTCAGCATAATTTGACTCACTGCAAATTAATTTACAGAAAGACTCAATTAAAAATAACACTATAACTGTATTTTTTAAAATTTCCATACGATTATAACATGAGCTCCAATCTCATATCTGGATTCGTAGGTTTACTTACATTTTTACTCCTTATAATTACTTGCTTCGGGCACGTCGATGAGGTGGGAAAGAACTTTAGAAACCCTGGACCCTGGGTATCTCAATCGAATGGCGAACCGTGGCCAAAACCTCAGCGGTTGACGAGGAATGGAAATGGATTCATGATCGTTCGACCGACTATTTTTAGATTTGAAGTATGTTTCAATTTTTTTAATTAAAAAAATTATTAGCAATTTTAATAAACGTGTGAATTCTTCTTATCGACAGATAACAAACAATACTTGCGACATTCTAGAAGAAGCTTTGAAGCGGTATTACTCTATCATATTACTGTTAAAAGCATCGATGAAAGCTTATGGAAATGATATGAGTTCAAACTCAGACAAAACAATAATAACAACTAAGAACAAAGCTTGGAAATCCAGCAATAATTTTGATGGATATTTGGATTCAGTACAAATTGAATTACGGCATCCATGTGAATCAATGCCTCACGACAGTATGGACGAAACTTGTAAGTTAGTTTACTATTTCTTATTATTTCTTATGCGAGCTACTAGGATGAAAGAATATCAAGTTAATGAAATGTTCAAGTATGTCATTCATATTTGTATTTTCATCGGTCAGATGAAATCAAAATCGATACCCCAGAACAAGTAGGAAAGGCCATCATTTCCTCATCTACAAACTGGGGGATTTTAAGAGCTTTAGAAACTTTTAGTCAGTTACTTCATCCAACAGAAGATCATACAGCCGTAAGCCTAAAAATTAACTGATTTTATTTCAATGCTGTGCACAAATATTTTAACAGTTTGGGTGTCAAAGTAATGTAAACATGTCTTGCTGTTCCGTATTTTGCAGCTTCAAATAAACAACTGTCAAATACTGGATTACCCTCGTTTTAAATTCCGATCAATTTTACTTGACACTTCTCGACACTTCTTATCAAAGACGGTGATTTTCCAAAATCTAGATCTGATGGCTATGAACAAATACAACGTGTTTCATTGGCACATTGTTGATGACCAATCCTTTCCATATCAAAGTAAGAGGTTTCCGTCAATAAGGTAAGAACTTGCGAACACACTATTCCCAGTCGGGATATCGTTCTCTCCAAACATGAGATAATTTAATATTGGTTCGTTTTATTTGTTCTTGTTAAAGTGACAAAGGAGCATACCATCATTATACACATGTTTACACTCAGAAAGACGTAAAAGATATAATTGAATATGCTCGTCTTCGAGGAATTCGGGTATTGTCAGAATTTGACACACCAGGTAAAATTTAACTGGCTAAAGAGATACATTTTATACATATGAATGAATGTCAAAGAGCTATCTTCCACAGAAAAGAGCTTGAAACCTTTATAAAAAAAAGTAATAAATAAATAAATATTGTACCCACTACTACCATGCTAGGCCATACAGAATCTTGGGGCCCTGGTGTGCCAGGATTGTTAACAACCTGTTATGGGACCGATGGTTACCCTAACGGGAAATACGGACCAATCGACCCAAGCCGGACCGAGAATTTCCAATTTCTTCGGGAAATTTTCCAAGAAGTGGTATCCGTATTCCCAGATAATTATTTGCATCTAGGTGGAGATGAAGTTGAACATGACTGTTGGTAAGATCTGTTGCTATAAATTTCTACAGTTTATAACTTAAATGCTAGTGCGTTGTTTCATCGAACTAATGGATTTACAGGAACAGCAATCCGGATATCCTAGGATTTATGAAAACAATGAACTTTACCGAATATAGTGAGCTCGAAGGATACTACATGCAAAACCTTGTGGACATTGTACAATCATTCCCTCAAAACAATTCATACCTGGTTTGGCAAGAAGTATTTGACCGAGGAGTTAAACTAAACAATGACACCATAGTTCATGTCTGGAAGACGGATAATCTTCAACAAGAGCTTGTAAATGTCACATCTTCTGGTTATAGAACCTTAATATACTCCTGTTGGTATCTCAACTACATTTCGTACGGAATTGATTGGGCAAAATATTACAATTGTGATCCTCATGACTTTCCTGGGACTGAAGAGCAGAAGCAATTAGTTTTTGGAGGAGGTGCAGCCATGTGGGGAGAATATGTGGATTCAACAAATCTAATTCCTAGATTGTGGCCCCGAGCAGCAGTTCCGGCTGAAAGACTTTGGTCCAGTGTAACTGTTAATGACACAAAGGCTGCAGCAAAACGGTTAGAAGAACATCGATGCCGTCTACTTAAAAGAGGGTACAATGTTGAACCGTCTAACGGCCCTGGCTATTGTCTCTTAGCTTGGGACTAAAGAATAATCTGAAGAATTCGCTCATCTCAAATATTTAGATAGGTTAACCATTTCATACGAACTACCGATCGGCGATGTAAATATCAATTGTTTTTATAGTTGAATGGGAAGCAACACTTTTGTAAGCTTGAGGTGCGGACGTCGCTCGATTTATTATAGGCATATTTCAAACATTCCGTCAACGGTATATTTAAACATTTGTAAGTTTGTCAAATGGCGTTTACGACTCGTTCAGAGGGTACAAATAATTTACAGGATTCGGAAATACAATGAATATTGCTTAAGTACATACAAGGAAGATATCTAAAGATTCAGTTTATATTGATTTCTTTCAACTACAGCTAAATTATGTCGATTTAGTTTGATGGCAATTATTAACTTACTACATTTACCGTGACTGTTACCCCGCATTTAAATTTACTTCTTTGCTTTGGCCTTTGGTTTCGGTGGATCATAATCTGGCCCACCACGCTAAATCAATTAGTAAAAACAAATTTTTAGACCCACGTCCAATACGCATTCATTAATCCATACCATCGATGCAAAATTACTGTTGCTCACTCACATTAATGAAATCAATTTCTTCTGAATCTAACGGCCGACGACGGTATCGCTGAGGTAACTGCCAGTCCTCGATTGTCGGAAGTTGCATCGCTTCATTCGGTTTTAATGGTGTAGAAGGCGCTCTTGGGGAATTGGCTGCACCCGATCCGGACGAGGACAATGATTGACTTGCACTAGCAGCTCCATGAGCATGACCAGTGTCTACGAATCAAAGGGCAATTTTATTTTGATTTTACTTCATTCCACAATACATTTTAAGCATCAGAATATATTATAACGAGTAATAAATTGTAAAAATTACCAGGTCCATTTCTGAACTTTATAAGCGGCGTGTGCGGTTTCAAGGCCTGTAATAGGAAATACAAATTCAATATTATATAATGTAATTTAATTTCTTAAATTATACAATATATTAAAAAATAAACCCTCAAGTAATTTCTAATTTCACCGGAAGTGAAAGCCCAAAAGTTTTGGTTTAAAGGGAACAGATTTAAAGTTGAAAAGATACCTTGATCGCCTGTGAAACCGCTGCAGGGGAAGGCTTCATCACGCCTTGGAAGAAATTTTTAACCTTGTTCGAGAGGGACATGAAATATTTTATTTTCCCTTCAGGTTTCCTAAGCTTCAATTTTTAATTCACTATTCAGAAATCCATATCCATGAAAACCTGTAATAAGGACGATCAAATAGAATTTGCCGGGGCTGCTGACTTTCTTTTGATCCTGTGTTTAGCTTACTTGTTCTGCCCTTGAAACCGGCAACTATTCACAAAATGTGTATGCTTATATATTTTTTAAAGTAGGTGTATGTTTCTTTTTTCAATGGAGTGCGTACTCTTGATTTAATTCAAATTTTCTTAACTAACTATTAAAATTTTTACCGACAGTTTCCATTTGAACTTTACAACTTCGGAACACCGTTTATATTTTTAACATTTGATAAAGCCGAACAGAACAAATTTTGAAATTTTAATCAATTTTACTATCGGTATTTCGTTTGGTACACTTTTCCTATTGCATACATCCTAGAAAAATTAGGTGAACAAAGACCAAAAAAATATTTGTGGATAAAAAGTACAAAAAAATTGATACCAAGGGCACCCGGGATTCCCAAGCGGTCACCCATCCAAGTACTAACCGGGCCCAACGTTGCTTAACTTCGGTGATCGGACGAGAACCGGTGCTTTCAGCGTGGTATGGCCCTTGGCGAAATGATACGGAACTCTAGCTGTATTTATAAATATGAACATTCTATTACGAGTTATAATTTATACACGATCCTTAATTAATTATCTGTATTGTTAATTAATTTTTTTAATAGAGGAGAATATAAAACCATAAAGGATGAAGTCTCTGTCAGCTAAGCTTGCTTAGCAATAGCAGACGCATGACTTTGAGTACATTCTGCAGCTTTTTTAGTATAGGCATTGAAATCTTCTGTATATTCCTTAGCGATCTCGGTCATGAGAGGATCTGATAAGTTTGGCTCCTTAAGAAGTATTCGAATGGAGGCCAGTACCTACAGAAATATATGTATTTGAATATATTGGAAGTTTGTGAAGTTTTTAGAACGAAATAAAAATTAATTAGTGTGAAACATGCATGCTAGTAGCATAATTACGGTGATGATGTTTAGAGTGACACTCCAGCACCCAGAAGGTTTCGGTTTGAGGGCTTGTAGACAGATTCTTCCGTTAGGATCAATATTTGGATGGTAGACTGGAGTTTGGAATACAATACTTGGGGGCGTGAACGGATATCTGGAATAATTTTTAAAATTTCAGTATACTGCTTATCACCGATAAAACCTGTCATTCAGTCCATCAGTTTCAATCATTTGGAAGGTTACTTAAGATTCTACTCTTTTCCCCTACAAATTGAAACTTAATTTTTCCAATACTTCCACCCGCTCAGGACGTTCTTCTACGTCAGTAATTTTTGTAGTAATGAATCGCAGATTGTACCTTACCTCTCAGGCACGTTAACTTTTAGTATGAAGATTCCATGAGTGTAAGGCGAATCTTCTGGACCAGTCATTTCAACCGTTATTTCGTCTAGTTTAGCTTCATCCTCCCAATACATGTGGATTCCTTTCCGTAATAAAAATTAAAAACATCATTTTCGGTACATAAATCAAATATTTACAAATTACAAATCAATATATAGTAAGTGAAACTCAAAACACCTGTTTCATCGATAATACAATCTTAAGGTATGATACGTCATTTAAACTAATTATAGCACATACATTAATCAAATAAATAAGTAATTACATAATTATAATGTCTTACCGGGTGAAGGATGTTTTTTTACAGAAGCAACTTCTGCTTTAAGCCGGACAAGTCTTTGGGATGATGCCGAGCTGCTCATGTTGGCTTTTTAAAATTTCTCAAAGATTTTTACACTGCACTTTTTTAATCGGATTATATATTTTTTAAATCTCCCCAAAACAGCTAAATTAATGGTAACTCTTGTAAAAGCAATTGATTAGTGATGGCAAATAGTGGAAACGGAATGTTATTGTGCAGGAATGTACAGTCTCAGACGGGATATGTGTACAGTCTTTCCCGCTGAATTTCCCCCTCTGCTTCCTATTTGTAATGTAATTTTTTGTGAGAAACAAGTCTGAACAAATCGTGGTTTTTTACCCACTCCTATCGCCAAGGGCCATACCACGTTGAAAGCACCGGTTCTCGTCCGATCACCGAAGTTAAGCAACGTTGGGCCCGGTTAGTACTTGGATGGGTGACCGCTTGGGAATCCCGGGTGCCCTTGGTATAATTTTTTTGTACTTTTAAATATTTTTGCTACTGATATTACCTTCTTCAGTCGATTGTAGTTATAAAGCAGTTAGTATTTTTTTTGTTACGATTGATGATAGTGAGACTAATATATTATGAGTACGAAATAAAGCATCTAATCAAATTTGAATCATCTTGAGTCTTGGAGGAAGGGAGGTTCTCACGAGTGATAAACATAAAATCAAACGACTTTCTTTTCTTCATTTGACATGGTTGTACAAGAGAAGAACGTAGAGATAACACATGGACGCATTCTAGGGTCATTAGTGATCCCCATTACCCGGCATTCTGTATTAGACTGTGCCTGAATGCGAATGGTCCTTAAAAAAGTAACCCAGCAGCCTACCTCTTAGATTCAGCGATTTAATTATGGTAAGAAAAGCAGACTAAAGTCAATCTGGGTTCCACAGGGTAATTTCCTATTGCTCTCTATATTATAACTTAAAGTTTTATACAACAAGGGTGTTTTTGGAACGTATTTAGACTTCCAATTAATTACTTGCAGTGATAATGGACAATTCAGGGTTTAAAATATTTACAATTGAGATGAATTCACTGCATAAATTACCAATAGTTAATATTAATAATTTTTGATCATTTCAAATAAATCTGAGGATTTGGTAATAATTGAGTTTTAATAAGAATCCCCGTTCCGACTCCGACTACTTTACGTCTTTCCGCCTTCAGAAGATTAAGAGCCACCGACCTCGTTAAGAAGTACGTTGGCATTTATAAGGCTCACTTAATTTCAAATCAGCTAACTATTTTTTCCTAAAATAAAAAAGCAACTTATCATATTTATTCCTTCTGGTTGTCTGATACATAATTTGGAGAGAATAAAAAATATTGCTGTAGAAAAATAATCAGTGCCTAGGTGAGAAAAAAACGTGTACTTTGTGTTGAAAATGACCCCACAAATTATTTGTATTAGATAATGTTGCTAGTCTCGTTAGTTGATAAAATCGTAACTTCAAATGGACTAGTAACTATTTCAAATAATAATTAACCCTGACACTTTTAAGTAACCCAACAAGGTCTTCAGCGACGATAAATGTGTTGTACATCCCTAGGTATGCAACAAAGTTTTTCTATTAAAAAAATATCCCCACCAAACTTATAAAGTCTAGTTTTAATGAATTTCGATATGAATTCGAATCTAATTGAAAATAGCTTCCTAATAATTCCATTTGATTGTTTTCGTCTGTCACCCCAGGCCTCTGTGCCTTTATTTTCTTTCCAATCTTTGTCGGTCACATTGTTTCAAGCTACCACACAAGTTTTTGAAAGTATTCGAATACAGAAATGCATCCTACACCTTCCCTAAGAGTTTAAAAAATAGTCAAAGCATGTCATACATGAAAAAAAGGCTAGAGGAGAGATGATCATCAGCATAAATAACTTTATGTACCACCTTGTACTTTACAAATTTACGATTAGGCAGGGAGGGTTCTCTTAGATGATGCATATATATATGGCACACCAAACAGTAATGAATAATACAAAAGTTATAAATGATTATTATAACCCTGTGAGGTAAAAGGTGAGGTGATGTTCAAGTAATTATCGTCAGGTGAGTCCGACTCTTAATTAACTTGAGGCAGACGCTCAGTAAGGAACAATACTTGGTCGTTGTTCATCATTTCTTACTGTCCAGTTTTCGGCACGGCTTTGTGATTTTCAATTGAAGAAAAAGAAACAATCCACCACCATCAACCATACAAAATGTATATTATAAATTCATTACTATCATCAGAAGGATAGGTCTATTCTCCGAATCATTATAACATGCTATTAATGCATTATTTTGTGATCATTGAGCTCACCAAAAAGACAAGAGACGGGGACCCCTGACCGAGCTTTATTATCGCCGGATGGACACATACCTCAAGGTGGAATCTTTTCTCTACCCTTTGTCTGTCTGCATTAATTCATAAAACATAAATATTTTAGCCACAATAAAATAACATTTTAAAACCTAGAGATACTTTATGTGCGATGAATACTGAACTTGTTTCGAGTCAAGTCAAAATTCATTTACCTGTTTATAAACTTTTTTTCCTGACAGACCCAGATGAACCTTTCACCTGTCAACGGAGACAGAACTCTGACTAGAATTTTTTTCGGAAACGGACATCAGATTTTTTGGCAAGGCTATAAAATAATCCAATTTTTTAAGTCAATGATATTCCCACGAAACGAGGTAGAAAGATGACAAGATTATATAAAGGTATTCATTTAAAATGTTAAGGACATTATAGATTTTCATGACTTGCTCCAAGAAACACAACTATAATTGAATGTGATAAAGTACAGCATTCTGTAATATTTGAATTTGACATTGGATTTCCTAGTTCATGATTAACTTCTAAACGTCAAATACCAATGTCCTGTGTCGCATCAACAAGTAAATCTGGATACAATCATCATACTCGCACAGACATATTTATTCCCAAGTCTCCTCATACCTCAGAATACAAAACGAGAGAAAGTATTCAGGAAAATAATTATCAGATCGTCTCAAATCAACCACTCTACGGTATTCCTTTGAGAAATACGAATTTTGTCCTGAATTATCAAAAACATGCTTCTCGACTCCCATAAAGTACCGGACATTTACAAAGTTCAAGTCTCTTTAGGAAATTTTGGAAATCCAGTCGTCATCAGACAAGAGAAATATAGTATTCGTGAAGAGTTACACCAATAAATGTGAGATTCTATGTAGATGGTACAAAAAGATGAGATGACCGAAAGGATTAGGATGGATGAGATATTTTCGTTTGCGTGTGGTCCTCTCTGTGATTATCTTCATGAAATTCAACTCCCAAAGCTCCTTAAGAATTACATTCACTATTATAACGATGTACTCACAAGGGATGAATGAAGACTCTGATTCTTCCAAGAGCACAGGGTGATGTATGGGTCTCAGTCTTTTTGTTCATTGGAATTAAAAGACAATTACCAGGTGTTACTACTTACAGATTTAAATCCTTAAGTATGAACTACCACAAAGAGGATATATGCTTCTTCTTGTCTTCCTCGAAGTTGAAGAAATCTTCAGGAAGGAGTCCATGCGTTACATTTCTCTGTACTTTCAAGTACTATTTACGATTCCTAATCCATTATATTTATAGTCACCAAATCAGCATTTCATTGTCTCACAGGATCATACACTCATGCCTGTTTTTTTACCTTAATCGTCCTAACTTTTATAAAGGAAATGACAAAGGAAAGTTATAGCCTGGAATTCTTCAGACCTGGTGTACAACTACTTCGTCATAACTTTGATGAAATAGTTTTCTCAAAGAATATGAAAGCAGATAATGACAGTTTGAAAACAAGGTTAAAGATCCATTTAAGTCAGTCAGGCATAAAATTATAACAGGACCAAGACCTTGTTGATCTCTACAGTATTTATTTCAGCCATGCAAGCAAAATAAAAATACCAATGAGTAATTTAGCTGAGTACAGTTGACAGTGTACCATTAGGTTACGGAATGGAGTTTATTGAAACAAAAAATATAAAGCTATTCTTGGTCCACACGGATTCTTCTCCATAAAATTCCAACTGGTTCATTCCAATCATCATCAGCTTTGATGGTCCAATGCGTCTGAGCCTACAACCTATTTTAGTCAGCCTCCACAAACCTTATTCTCACTGCAATAAGGGTAATGTAATGGGATGACATTAAATGACCAACTTGAACCTGATCTACTTACACAGAAAGGTGTAAACCGTAATTTAAATAAGGACTTCGTTTAGCCTTAAGCATGGAAGTAATATATCATCAAGTTGTACTAAAAATAAAGTTGATTTACATTTACATCCCATAAACGTCCGGTTAAAGAATTGATCTCTTGACATAAATTTCAAGAGACACCTTATACTAGCTTTTACCGAATGAATGAAATGAAATGAAGGAATGTTACAAAAAAACTAGTTCAGTTTGATTTGATTATTTGAAATTCCGGAGGACATGTACATGTCAATGGTTATAAATCTCCATAGACTGACAATTAAAGCTCTACACCATGCATCATGAAATTTTGAAAAGGTTAATACTTTGGAATATGATTTTCTATTGACCTTATTTGAATTAAATTAATAATTATATTAACACTTTAAATCAGTTCAGAAACTCTTTCTTGGATTGGTAGGGTACAACCTACAACCATTTCTTTCGAAATGATAGCTAGCCTTTAATATTATATTTGAAGCCAAGATGTATGTGTACACACACACACACACACAACTATTTGTACAATACTAAATCGAAGGAAATTTTACACTCCGAAAGCCAGAAATCATGCAATGAAGAAGGTAAGATTAAAAAGAACAGAGAAATGCATACTTGTGCATGTATATTCATTCAAATACCCTCATTGCATCTCATCCAAGATCCAAGTGTCCTGTTTTTGTACAAAAGACCTGCTGTGTTGACCACCTGTTACCATTTCCCTTGATTCTTTAGTGCCAAGAGCTTGAGTCTTTATTTATAAAATGTACATGTTTGAAGGTGGATTGGATTGGATATTCATTACTCTCAAGTTTTTCAAGATTAAAGGCTTTCAGAGCACTTAATATGGAATATGAAATGATTTAGCTGAGATATCCCACATCTCCCTGAGCATCAATGTAATAAACTACTTTTAATCTGCCCTAATAAAAATTCAGGGCAGGGAAAGAGGGGATACCACGGAAGGAAACATGCATATTTACACTGTATGATAAATCATAAAACATTCAATAGGCCCAGGGGGATGAATCACTTAATCCATGAAGTGAAACCAAACTCCTTTTAGGCTTCACCGATTTTAAGATTTTTATCCAAGAGTTTAAGCCTGAAACCCGAAGCCTTTAATTAAAGATTTAATGTAGAAAAATTGATGGTCGATGAGCCATCGGACTGACGAATTATGGACCCTGTAAACATGAATTAGCATGGAAACAGCAGGTGGGTAATGTGATCAGATAGTTTAATTACTATTTTACAGAGTAGAGAATTTTACATGAAAGTGGAGGATACATAATGTCATATTGGAAATGTATTACTGGTCGCCTTGAGGAATGTACGTGAAATTTCCAAGGTTCACATCCTTAAGTTTTTTAAAAGATCAATTCATCCTGCCTCTAGGGTTCCTTCTTTCTCTTCCATCTTGTACACAAAGTTTGCAACGGAACAATAGCAATTAAATCAAAACCACACGGCAGGAAACCCCAAAGTTTTTTAAAAGTAAATAAGGAAGCCAATGTAAATTGTATGAAGGGAGATCTCTGAAATCTCCTGGTAATCCGCAAACCCACGTAAATCCACGTTCAATGTCAAAACTTCACAAAAGGATGAAGGATAACCCCCACAGTGGTCAGCTTTGTTGTGTTTTGAGTAAACAAAATCAAACTATGTGCAACATGGTCACGGACATGTGGGCACAAAGACGAATGAGTTTTCGAAATCCTGCTTCGTTCATTTATATTGTAATGGCAATTGTAGATATCCCTGAAAACTCAATACTTGATACTACTAATGTGATAGGCCTAATAGTCACAACTGATTCAGTGACTTTACTTTCTCCTATACCATTCATATGAACAGCATTTAGTTAGAACTTAATACAATGATTCACCTCCGGATAGCTTTTGTGGTGTGTGAATGCTCTGCAGCCGTTGTCCCCCACATTATCCACGGTCAATAAAAGGAAACGTGTCAAAGAATAAGGCTGGAGGATTTTGAGTTGGTTTCACACTGGAACCACCTTCTAAAAGCCATTTATTAATTTACCATTTAACAGCATCCTCTTGATTTGAGATAAAGTCCGTACACGTTCAATAGTTAAAATGTCGATTCCATGAGTAGAATGAGGACTGAAAGGAACCATTTGGAGTGATGAGAAAGAAGGAACAATAAATAATTTTTGACGATGGAGGAGGATGAGGAGGGTGACCGGGTGTACTTGGGTGTAAAATTTGCTCAAGCCCACACTATACAAGATTTAAAATCTATTGCCTTCGTACAAAAGAGCACCCTTATCATCAATACGGAAGCCTTTTAACTGGTTTGACATATTGCGTCACGATCACTTCACCAAGACCCTTTTTATTCCTCCCTATCTTTTACCCTTTGACCCTTCCCTTTGACTCTTGAATTTCAACGCTCTGCTAACTAACGATCTTCATCCGGAAAGATGAGTGGATCCTTATGGCATTTGGGACACTTGGGAATATATATGGTTCCTTATGGTATGGTATTTGGTATGGGTGAGCAGTGAGAATTAAATGGGATTGACTTTGAAAGTTTAGAAGTCCATATAGTGAAAATGGTAACTAGAGGAAGGAAATCCGCAAGGGATGACAAAGCCCATAGATACTTACGGGACAGTCAGTTCAAATTGAACTATCCATATCCTACGAACTATTAACAATTCAAAAATATAAGCAAATGTGTCCAGCTGCTTCTTTTTAAGGAAATCCCTTAAGGCATTTAAGCCAGAAATTCCTGAAGTTTATAGGAATGGGAAGCTGTGTCATTAAATGTATTATTATTGTATGCACTTGCTAGTGCTATACACATATGATACATTTTCCAGCTACAGCACAAAATCTAGGAGTGATTTATGTCTATTTGTATTTGTGGATTACAAGCTCTTTGTGTCAAGAATAAATACCAAGGTAGGTCCGCATCATTTGTCCCGTTGAATACCTAGGAAGTAATGTTTTTAATGGATTATTGTGATTTGCAGTGGTAATAAATATAAAATACGAGGCTAATGGCATAGGGGCTAACAATAAGAAACCGTAAAAGGAGAGGAAGTTTAACTTTTCCGTAAGTAAGATTAAATTTACCATACGACCGTGTATACCCCATGTATTTTGTCATATGCATTAGAATGCGTACAGCCACATCTTTTCTGAACTCTGGTACGTAATTGGTTCTTTAATAGATGATCTTCGCAGTACAGTACATAGTTTTTATAGACGGGAACTGTGACAAATTGCTTACAGCATAAAACAGACAGGGTTATCAGCTATCCTAGAATGTAATTCAATCTAAATAATAGCATTCGTTCATCATTATTCGCATTCTTTAGTTGGAAATGTTAAAATTGAATCCAGCCAATGACCAAGACAAATGATTACTAAGGCATCACAAATCCTCTTAAACACATTTTACGGTTCATCATCCTCGTCCAATCAGTTGGATTTGGTGACATGGGTTGACAACACAATTCATTCAATCTTATAAAACTCAACTGCTTAAAAATTCAGAGTACGATTTCGATGGTGTGGGATGCTGAGAATTTGAGCTTAGCCAAGTCACGGTATACAAGATAAAGGAGAGTAAATAAACTACATCTCTTGACATTCACCTTTGAAACTTTGAAAGATGCCACGTACCATGCAGAATAAAGGATTGCGTTCGTTACTCTTTGATTAATGTGTATCAAGACCTAAAAAGACGGGCTTGTGGATTCATTACATGGCTTAGGTTTCAATTGTCCTCCGACCTACGCTTTATTTTATGGCCGTAAACATAATATTATCATCATCAGTCGTGTCAACTTGGTGTCATATTTCATTTAGCTTCCTCTCCAAGCTCAAAGTTTAGGGGTGGTAGTGATAGTCGATTTGTAACAATCTTTTAAATCTTTTAATTGATAAAAATTGTAGATTCTAAAAGATTTCAAAAGTTTCTCAATACTTTAATGGAAACGGATCCAAGAAACTTGTGGAGCAATTTGATGGGAAATTTTGTTACTTTAGCCGAGTTTTTGAATGCAATAACGACTTTTGAATACCGGAGCATAAGAACTTTATAACTTAATGACTGTGGAAATGCCACCCATGAATCTAAATAATAATGACGACATCCAGGTAATAAAGATTTCTCGATTTCTTACGCCCTAACAAAATCTAGTGCATTTTTGAAAACTTTTTACGGAGGAATTTGGTAAGTTTATCGTTACTCTAAGTAATACGGGTGGAAGTACATTATTATCAATTATCCATCTTTGATATTCCCCATCCAAAATGGAAGCATTTTCTTGTCCAGGGCGGAAACAAGATCCGTTCATGATACTTGATACTTATGACTGTCGAGTGTGTACTTATCACTGAAGACGATCTTTATTTGAGCTACCAGGCTTTTAAGCTGGAAAATGAATTCCGGCCTGGAATTATTATCAAAACTTCTTTCTTAAGACCATTTCATTAGATTAGTTTGGTTCCTTGGGACTTGGGAAATTATTTTATCTTAACAAAGCAATGATGATACTTTTTGAATATAGAATATGTAAAGTAATATTGAAAGGAGGCAGGAAGGCATTATAATGCTGGGAAAATTAACATTACGAATATTAAGATAATGCGCATTCTTAGAAAGGCTGTAAAAGAGGTGGATGCTTGCATCTGTATTTAAGGCTTTAAGAACTCCTACTGATTTAATTGTAAGTGCAAAGAGCCATCAATTCGTATTTCAATAATACCAATCTCAGTCAGTCTCCTCCCTCTTTAAATTTTAATTCCTTTCAGCTGATAAGTATCAGGGCTTTGTTAAAATTCAAATAAATTAGTCAGGTCGGGCTTGTCAGGTATGTTGAAGTTAGGAAAGCTGGAAGCGGAGTAAGACTTTGAGACAAGGGGTCTATGAAATTATTACAAAAAGACCAGCCCTATTCAAGCCTTTTTAAACGCAACTTGAAGTATGTAGCTGCTCAAAGTTATTTTTATGTGTAGGATCGGGATCAGAAGCCGTTTCCTTTCAATTTTAATGAAGTCCTCCTGAACTTGTAAACTCGATTTATTTTGAAATTTTTACCGAGTCATTCCACCTCACTTAAGACGGCTGAATGTAACAGATGTAGAAAAAACACACAGTTATCTCACATCGCTCATCACAACTTCTGGGATTTACGAGTTTACAACATTTAAGTTTAAAAAAAACGTACCTTAATAAAAATCCTATGCAGAAGCTTGGATACTTACTGAGACAAAATCTTATACGTTTTATATTATAATATAGTTGCCTCTACCAATAAGCTATATTCTTATATGGTAGGCTAGACTTGGACTGATTTTAAGGTTTAAGAACTGGAGAACCAGGGAGTAAATGATTAACTACAAAACCGTGAAGGAAATATTTAGTCGAAATTAATCCACCATGAAAGTTCTCTGGACGATTTTCTGAATTTAAATTAGCTTAGAGTTGGCTTTTATAATTTACAGTCTCAGGTCTCTTGTCTACAAAATAAAAGATAGCGATTGTGCTCTTTTTTAAATGTTGAATTACAAATTGTATAGAAAAAGGCTGCAAGGCTTTAGTTACAAATAACTACACTTTATATCAATTAAATCGATTGGAAATTCTGCTGAGAGATCACTGATAAAGCTTAGATGACTAAATCAGAGCTTTTTTATCCACCAAGGGATTGATAATAGTTGTCTGGCCTAGCCTCTCTCCTGTTTTGTCAAGTCCCGCAGGGATTCATTTAACGTTTCGTCTCAGTTGGTTCCCGTGCCTTTACCACTTCAAAAGATATCGCCATCACATCCCACTCCAAATTGAGAAATGTGTTAATTTTCAAATTTTTTGCCTGACTACTAATACGTGGCTAAACCTATTCAGTCACAATCAGAATTAAAGAATGACCAGAGGGTGTAAATTGTCCCTACAGTTTCAGACACTATGCAGGTACATAATTTATACTTGCACATGACTATATCCTCACCCAAAATTTTTCACTGACACCCGTGTCTAATATGATGCTTTTATGTCTTTAATACTCTCCAAATCTGCAACTCGTACTTGACAATCAAAGGGCATTATGAACCTTTCCGTGAAATTTGCAAAGCCGCAGGAAGGATTTTAATATTTTTAATGCAAAGGTGCAGTACGTGGTATGATCTCAACAATTTTTTTGGTTTTTATAAAATAAGGCTTTTTAAAACGAGTTTTAACCTCAAAGTCAGGCTTATTTGAACGCCTTCGCCTTTCACAGCCGCCACTTGCAAGCCCATAATTTTGTCGATTTTTTAACCTTCTGCAGTTTCTTTTTAATGTTTAATACACTTCCGCAGGGGAATCCAAGGAAAATATCAATTACAAGTTTTAAGTAGGAGTGCAGTGTTGACTGCATAAAGGCTTAAAATGACATACAATCTCATTTAATAATCAAGAAATGCGGTCAATAATCTGAAGTGGAGAGTTTACAATTTTTTAAATTGATTAAACTTTCGAGCCTATTGCCAAAATTTGAATTATTTTTCAGATCCATCTCTTAGATTAAAAACAAAGCAAAGGAATCTTAAAATTAAAATATGAAAAAATTAAAGACATCAAAGCCAGGGTTTTAATTTCAGAACTAGAGGAAGGATGTACCGCATTAGCTATACATCTTAATCGTAGGCAGACCTCTCTTCGAAGTTACAAATCCTGTGAGTTACCAGCTCCTTGATAATGACACCCTTATGAATATTTTATCCCTTAAGTCACAGAACCCTATTGCTAGAATTTCCGCCCTAATTACGGACATCTTTCCCCTTATAGTAATTTTCGTAACTGCCAGCTACTGTACATGTACATGATGGTGTCCTGCAGTCCACCCATTATTCAAATAGCATGATCCTATTTCCATTTTCATCAGAGCCAGATTTTTTTTGAAGAGGTGCAGGTTCCGAAGACAAGTTGAAATTCGTCACATACAGATACAGAACAAAAAACATGGATGCGACGAAGCACAGAGAGAGAAAATAATTACAATTTTACTGAAAAGAACTTCCGCTCTTCAGTTCAGAAGTCATCGTACTGGCCTTACAACCCTTAATTTTCAGTTGGAGATAATGATAGCTTACAAATGATGACACACAAGAATCAAATTTCTCAAGATGAAAACAATGTTTGATACTTCTCGGATATAATCTTTTCAAGACACGCATGCATGTGTGGTGTGTTTAGTTATTGTGTTACATATGGTAGCAAAACGATGGTTAAATATTGCTTCATAAGTTCGTCAGCCTCGTTATTTTTTATATGCTATTTTAAAAGTGGCCAAGAAAAGTTAAAATTTTATTCGAAAAAATTGCGGCTTTTTTTATGGCCCATCGGAGTTTACGGATTTGTAAAATGGTACAAATCTATGTAAATTAAGACTTTTTGCTACGTTAATATACTAATTAATCATTCCAGTAGAAATGAACAAATAAGAGGACAATATTTGAATACTAAAGTGTCAGAAATAAAAATGGTTCATCTATGAAGGCGGAAGCACGGGCTCTGCACTCAATAATTAGTAGAATGTCTTGTGACACTTGAGTATTATTAGCAAACACCCCCGCCGACTTCCTCTTCCTAAACAAGTGTAAGACATTCAAGTCATAGATTGGTCCATTTGTTTGTTAGAACTGTTTGAGGTTTGACAAGTACAAACAGAAACATAAGTCGTAACCTTGTAAGGAAATATGACATTGAATTCAAAAATGAGACATTTATTTTCCCCCATTGTGTAACTGACAGTTGAATTACTTTTATTATTATTATTTGTTTTTATTGAGTCCGCATTTTGTCATTCCGAGCTATCAATCACAATCAGAAAGATACAGAGCTCCTCAACATCTAATTTAGGCAAGGTAAAAAATTAAAATGTTTGTTCAGCCCAATTCTATCCATATTGTGGGCTAATATAATCTGACGGATTCTAAAGTTCACCCACAGTCTGAATACAAATATAAAGAATATAAAGTGTCTTTCTCATCCTGATTCTATTGTCACAATTAGCCAACAATGTCACACCCTCTTTCCCAAACTGAACGGGACTTTAAATGGCCTCAGTAGAGTTAATATGTTGGAAATTGTACATTCGCACTAATATCCACTTTGTTACCCACCAAAGTTGGCAGTTGCGAGTTAACTAATTGCATATAAAATCCCTAATGCAGGCCTAATATGTAAAATCCCTCTTTACTGGCATAAAAATGCTAAGCTTGTTAGCGTTCCATTCATCTTTCACGCGTGACAATCGAGTGATCTTTCAACGACTTCAGATTTCAACTGACAGAGACTGGCTCGGCTTATTTACCTCGCCTTTGGAACTTATGATAGTAACTTTTTTTGCCAAAACTAGCCACTCATTTTTATTTTACTTAACTAACGCTAGTTTCAAGTAAGATATGACAACCTAATGACTGCAATAAATTCTCCTAAGTAAGTACGAGCGAGACGTGCATATGGAGTATGCATATGAACTACCTAATCAAAACAGGCACAACTACCAATTCTTAATTTCCATTATGCCACATTATGCATACATGCCGTTTTAAATTTTCAAAGAATATCCCATAGTCAGGCTTATGAAGTAACGGGTAAATTTATTAAAGTGTTGAAGTCCATCAATTCATACTGAACAATTTCCTCTTCAATACCCAAATTTCATAATACGATTTTTCAAACATAAATGTCAGACGGATTGTCACATATACAGACAGATGCGTTGAGGCTCTTATAAAATTAGGTTTTTTACATGCTAAATTTTGAATTAATAAGCTAGATCTAAAAATGTAAATTGGATCCCCGCATCACGAATCCCAAAGAAAAGTTTATCCACTTGGGACAATATTGCCGTTACATATTTAGAAATGGTGTCCACAGCTTTGAATTAAAAAATCAGGGCACCGTGAGAAGAGAATTTTAAACATTTGATTCAATTCGAAGTTTGCTAAGAAAAGTTCATCACAAATCATGACACTCCTGAACCACGCGTACAACATATTGTGACAAGGACAAGTCGTAAAGTCTCTATTAATTCAATTCGTTATATTGACACATAGAATAATAATAATATCTCCAATTTTTTTCGCAAAATGTCGAAACATTAAGGAATTTATTCCCTGCTAATGCAGCAGTACGGATAATAAGACAGGCTTAGTTAGTATGAATAAAACGGGAAGAATATAAAGAAGCTGTAGAAGAGATCCCTGAATTAGAATTAGTAAAATAATCTCAGGTTAAAATTTCCAAATTGCGTATCATCATCCCATCTTATTTGTCATCTTACATTCCCACTACAAGGAAGACATGACATGTATCATCCTCAAGCCTTTTTTCAACAACTAACAATTGCTGCTAGTTAGTCTGGATAAGGAAAAATCGTCATAGGAAGTTTATACTCTAAAGTACAATGTAACTGGCTCCCTGAAATACAAAATATATAATCCTTGGCTGAAAATGAGAAGACAGGACAAGGGACTCTGGTTATTCTTCTCAAAGAAGTTGTATAAGACCGGAGTCATGCAAAATAATGAAATGTAATAATAAAAATAATAGAGTAGAGTACACCAGCCACGGGGAAAAAAATCCTGAAATCTTTTGTGATCCAAAATCAACAAAGCAGAACGTGGAGCGGAAGAAGGCCGGTGAGGATTGTTGTACATGCAACTAGTAATTATACAAGTGCGAGTATCCTTATGTCTTGAAATTTTTACATGAAATCTCTATGAGATTAGTATTTAGTGATAGCTCTGATATGAGATGGTGTTGAAACTCAACAACTCAAATTCGGAGATTAAACGATAAAGTCGATTATATAGCTGGGGAGTTTAAACAATTTGGAAAGATGGAGAGATAGCTCTTGTAGTAATTGAAAATAAAATTGAATATCTTTTACAAGCCTCTTCGTGTTGAAGCTTTGAAGGATTTTTTTGTAAATTTCTTGGAGGGAAATTATTTCCAAGTTTTCTAAGAAATATGAAAATTTTAATACAAATAAGTACTAAAAGGAATATTTTTTTGTTTAACATCTACTCCGGAGATAATCAATCAATCTTATTATTTACCTTGCTAGAAGATGTTGGCAAGTCAGTGTCAAAATCATTACGAAAGATGAAACCTGTCAATCTCAGATACTTGAATTAAAGTCAATAACTCGATTCATAATCCGAATTCAATGCCAAACTTTGCTTTCGTTCGGCATTCAAGTAGTCTGATAAGGCTGGAAAATGACTTGCTGTCATTCCTTGTCAGAGGAAGTAATTTGCCGTAACTGAACCTAATTGCTATGAAATCATGGGAAAATATTGCGCAAAGATTGATCAATCAGTTTTATAAATTTATAAATGCAACTACGACGAGAGGATAAGACTTTAATTGGATATTTTACAACAATCACTTGACTCTACTTTTGGAAATATTTAATCCCAAGAAAGTAACAACTAGCCAAAGAAGGCCTTCTGATTGTCAGCGTTCTCAACTCAAAACCATAAGAGATTTTTAATTAATTGACCAAATCCGCAGTGATCATTCATGATGGTCAGCTATAGCAAATATTTGCAGACAAGGTAACATTGTGGTGCAAGGGGGTTTCATACCATTTATTGATTAACTTGGCCTGATAGACGCAAAATTAAAATTCCATCTAATCAAACAGCCGATTCAACTTCCAAGGTTAAACCAGGGATTAGAGCTGCGTAAACGTTCATTTCAATGTCAGCTACACATTACATACAAGTGTGTCAAAAACTCTTATTCCGTAAGCCATGTCTGATGAGGGGAATTGCAAGTCTGTTGATTGCTTTTGCATTGGCATCAGAAAATCAGTAGTATGAGCAGTACAATACTAAAGTTAATCTAGTGACAGACAATTACTGCTTCTGACAAGATGACAAACTACAGAATTAGTTCTATTGGTTTGGTAGCGCACAGCCATTGGGGCTCTCTCAAAGGCGAGATAACATCTAGCTGAAAACTATATTTAAAAAACTCATAGTGCTCCAAGGAGCTGTGCTCATTTTAAGGTATAAGTATTAATATTTAGGAAGTGATGATTGACGAGTTATGTCAATGTATTATTGGTGAACTTATCCGTATGTGCAGAATGTTGTGCTTTATTATGGAAGGTAGTTTTACATAACTGGCAAGCTCAAGATCAGTTAGATTGTTATGAAAAGAATGCCAACGTCCAACATGTCGTTAGCCCATTGTCTCAAGTGTCTCTCGGCTAAGGGTATTTTGCATTCATTTCACTAAGGTGGCCTGGTGAAACAAAAGGAAGAATAAAAAAAAGTGATTATATATTAGCAATATTTCACGAGGATGATTGCACGATTATCTCTCCAGCTGATTATGATTATGATGATGATGGTGATGATTATGATGGCTGGGGCTGACTGATTATTATAAGATTGGGTTCGCTGATGCCGTTTCTTTCTACTTTGTATTGCATTGCCATTTCCTATATCTTCTTATCTAACTCCTGTTGCGGGTTTTCAACTTTTGACTGACCGATAATTTCAAAATGCCACTAGCATTGTAGATACCTAGATTTGTAGTTTGTATAAATGTAGGCGAATTTACACTACAGACGGCGAGTAACTGCTTTGCACTTGAGCATTGCTGTAAAAGGAATTTTGCATTTAATTTTTCTCCTTTTGTCTTCCTTCATTGCAAGGCATTATGGTATTCAATGAAATCCCATTTGCTGGTCCTGTCTGTCATGTCCCATAAAACTATATAGCAGGATGACTCGAGCATTTCCTTTTAGAATAATCAAAGGAGCGATGGAATAACTGAACAACTGAACTCTGTATTTTAATTTCTAATGTTCAGAGCCAATGTTTTGCAACGAAGGCCATCCGATCGATAATGTAACGTTGGATTTTCAAATTCAGAACAATGGAATCATCAGGAATGTTTTAATGTTAATGACAGATAGAATGTAGAAAATTAGAGCATCTTGGGGAGATAAATATGAACTCGATAAGCTTTCTGAACTTCTGCAAATCTAGTGTAAAAAATTCTCAAGCAGAATCTAGACTTTATAAAAACTACAAAGTTGTACGTTTGAAAATGAACTATTACTAATACTCTGTAACAACAGCAAGACAGCAACTGAAAGCGTTGATCTAAATTGGCAATCTCTGATCGTTTAACTTTCAAAGGTTAACTTCCTTAATCTCTCCCTGCATGCGATTTCATGCGGGAGGAGGACGTAAATATTTTCTTCACTATGGTCATGAAATTTAAACGAAATGAACTAATTTGTGAATAGTGTAGAATGTCTTATAAAAAGTTTTGAAATGTAATATTATTGACATTACTAATCTTAAGTTGACTATAAGGTAAAAGACCTTAAGCCCAGCAAAGGTAATTGCTACGAAAATACAAATCTAGGATGAGTACGATATCATGTCTTTGAGTGATGACCCATATTTTTCTTACCACGCAATGGCTGGTATTTACGTCTTGCCGTGTCTAAGATTATAATTTGTAACTTTGTTGTTTGATAGTATTTCGTGCAAAGGATTGAAAGCCTACTGGCTAACTGCCCACAAATTAAATTTGACTCCCACGCTTTCTACTATCTTTGCCTCTCTGCATTTCCGAAATACAGTAGATCCGACCTTGATCTTGATCTTATGAAAATTCAACGGTCCTCTGAATGCGATCATTTTCCCAGAATTATTTCAATGCAACGAGTTCATTCATTTCAACCGCTCAAGGTATCATGTTTGATGTGTGTGGTGTTTTCGCATATGTATAAAGATTCCATCCACACAAAAAATTGATGAATAGAACTTTTTACTTTACAATCGTACACTTTAGATTCTGATGGCTGATGAATAAATTGACTAATAACAGCGGTACCATTCATTCTACATACGAAATAATGTCGATGAATGAGCTTCCAAGAAAACATTACTTACTCGGACAGAGACTGACATGGCGTTTTATGAAAATCAAATCCAATAGCAATTTGTCCAACGGTAAATTTGGCAGCCTACAATGGAAGATTTATAAAAATATGCATTACAACACATCGTCATCTTGATCTCATAATACTCAATAAGCTGTTAAGGACTCTAGCACTTCCATTCCAATCGATTGAACTCATTGATTGCTAATACATTTGCTAACAATGGAGACCTTTAAATGACAATTGCAAAAACTTCCTCCGCCAATTGGCCTTTTTGCCTTTGACTATTGACAGTGAATCTCACAATCAGATTGAGACCCTCGATTCTCAACGAGTCCAACTCTACATGTATACTTATCTTTTATATGCATCTATTGAAATCATCTTCATACCTTAATCCAATCCATCCTTCATATTTCTACCTAGAATAATTAGCTTGTGGTAATAATTTTAATGTAATTCGTAGTAACAGTATATTTTCTCTTCCTTTCATCCCTCAACCAATCTTACTGTTTGAAGAGTTTTACAGCGTGGGACCATAATCTCCAAAGCATTGAGAATCCGTGCACCGATTCCCCTACAACTATTATTCTGGCTAGGAATTAATACACGAAATATGAGAAAAATCTTGACTGAATTTTCTCCCCATCCGAGATGAGAATAACCCGCATGTGGAGAAGAACAATGCTTGAGAAATGATAATGTTTCTTTGAGAAGATGAAGTGAATAAGGACCAAAATCTGTCCCGTTGTCTTATTATTCTCATCCAATGAATTCGTTATCCTTTTATTTTATTATGATTCTCTTGGATTTAATTCTAAATCATGATCATCAGCCATTGAAATTGTCTGCAGTGTATACACGCAAGTGGGATTCATAATTGATCAAATGATCACCCACCAACAGTGGAACCTATTTGGGGCTGAGATGCAATTTCCTAAAGTTTATGCCCGTAATTTTTATTTGCATTACAGACAGTCCAGAGCATTAAAATATTTTATTGATAGCGTTGTGGAGAAACTTGGCTATTAATTACTGACAACCATCAAAAGCTACTCACCCTTAAATAAACATTCAATTGTGAAACTGCCTTTCTTGGGATATTCGATGAGTTGTTGAGTCGTCCTATTTCTATTCGTTGATAGCTTTATGCTCCCATGCTGTTGCAATCGCAATTCAATGTGTACTTTAAGTTACTATTCCTGTGATTCCGAAACTTATAAAAGGGCCATTAAAAATGGGGAGATTTCTCATGCAGTTTTGTTGCAGCAGACACTTAAACGTAATAAGCTTTTAATGATGATTTCAATGTGATGATGTGAACTTTCATTATTCATGACAGTGGAAAACACACAAGGGAAGATTCCCGTTCCCAGCCATCAAGAACTGGGGAGATGGGATCTGTCTGACGATCTCGTAAAAGCCTACTTAACCAGGAAAGAGGAGAGAGGAAATTAGCTTTTTGCACCAGAGGACTTAAAAATCTCCTTCTCCCTTCGAGTACTGTGAACTCCTGCTGCTTTTATTGAGCTCTGATGAAGTCAGCCTCTTGCTGTGTCTGTGTGTTTTTGCCATTGTTAGAGATTACCAAGTTCCGAAGCCAGCTAATGACATGGGAGATGACTATCTCGTCTTGATTCGGGACTCAATTACCTCGTTTTGTGGCTCATGGAATTGCCAGGGTGTTTTTTGTGGCTGATAGTTGAATGTAAAGCTCTAAGTTCTTAGTTTTGCAAGAGATTGTGAATAATAAATTGGTTCGAGTTCCTCCGGAAATTTTAAAATGTGTCTCATTCTTAAATGTTCCATGTTAGATTGCAAAAATACAACTACAAAAGTATCCTAAACTGTAAGACCACTCTGGTGCGTTATTTGGATAGGAGAAGCCTATACGTGTTTAATTTAAGAATGGAATACATTTTTTTTGCCTCACTAACAATTTTGAAGCTTAAAATAAGCCTACAATCGATAAAGCTTTTGAATGGAAATACGTTTCTCTCACTTCTTAAATTCGAGAAATATAAGAAATTCTTTAAATGTTTATTGGCTAAACACAAGAAGCCATCCATACACAAATTTAGTCTCAGTGTTCCTAAAATTAGTCTGAAATCCCCACTATTATTTATAACTCAATTACAACTGATTTACGAAAGAGAAACTGAAATAAACTTGAGCCATAGTTGGGATGTGAGATGTTGGGATGAACACAGAGTTTTACGACCGTGTGATTGTAACTTAAGACATCAACGCTACGTAAACTACTACTGTATTTTGACAATGCCAAATTTTACGTTGGACAAACTATCCTTTAAAGACATTTACGGCTCCTGTGTTTACACCAATAATGGAAGTAATCTTATCAATTGTTACATCCCTTAAGTAAATAATTGGCTGGCTTTATAACTCGATCGTAAATCGTACCAATGGAGAAAAATCATAGTCCAACTTATAACGATCCTACGCAACGTTTCCGTGTACGAGATTACACAGGCATATATTTAATTTTGATTCGGTAAATAAATAAGACGGGTTCACATCTTACATTTAGAATTACCATCATGTTTCATATTATGAGCTGGTGAGGACTGAGGAAAGAGAAACTCATAAATCTTAAATCTAGAAGTACGAGAGGATGATTCTTTTGAAAAATAAGGTACGCGTGTTTGGTGTCGTACTTATATAAATTTTTTGAGCCATCCACAATCTCTGCTTGTAATTCTTGAACGCGACACTGATCCTTTGAACAAATTATAGACACAATGACCACAGAACTTCTATGAGGATTCCAAAAAATGATCACCTTTGATTGCAACAGTTTGCCAAAATATAAAAAAGCTCCTTCATGAATGAGTGGAACTTACTTGGAAGCTCATCGTTCTAACGGATGTGAGCGTTTCCCTCATCAGCCCTTTTCGTATCCAACAACATTAGATTAACACGCTTATAGTTGAAATGTAAACATCCTTAATGAAATTATTTAGCCAAAACTTTCACTTTGGAGCTGAGTTTCATAGACATTTCTTTGAAATTAAATTTCAATCAAAACCGCAGAGTAATAAGTTAATCTGCTAATTCTAAAGGAAGGAGTGCAGTGGGATGTAACGACTTGACTTACTATTTGTATTAGGGGCAAATATTGCAATTAGGAAATCAAAAAAATAATTAGCTTGTCACCCATATACACAAAATACTTTTAGGTAACAAGATTTCAAATGTTCTGATCGCTTGATTAGTCCCGAGTATGGAGTCATTGTCAGTTTTGCACCTGCCACTTCCTAAAATTGCTGAAATAAGTGGAGCCTTTATTATAATAAGTATCAAAGCTAAATAGGAAATAAGTATGTTTTCAACTGATATAATAATTCTTAAATAATGACCTCCTACTTTTTCTTCTGTATTCTCAAAATCCCAAGATCTCACTCACCATCAGGTGAATCCAATAGAATTAGGAATCTTAGCTGGGTGCATATGGCATATAGTAGTTTCCCCATCACAATAAAGCGAATAACATGGGACACAGGAGTGGAGCTCCCGTACCTTATGGCACTCAAAAAAGGAAGAAATGAGCCATTTGACCTACTCCTGAAATTACCTTATTTGAATAGCCTCCGTCACTTTTTTGGACGGAATGACTCTCCCCTATGAAAGAGAGATAGTTGAAGTTAATGAATGTTTACATTTCTAGCGGCAATTTATGTTAATTCATAAAATTCACAGTACACAAGTAACTCAGATCGTATCCTTGGTTCAAAAACTCCACAGAGAACGTATCCTCCAAGTACTCTAGTGAACTCTTGAGTCTTGGAAGCAACGAGAGTTAATTTGCTCATAAAGGGCTTAATGACTTCAAGTGGTGTTCTAAAAGGAGAGAAAATGCATAATATTTTTAGCCTCATGTCGTTTCTCTCTATAAGATTTGTCTCTACAATAGTGAATTTTGAATGGATTTAATAATATTTTAGGAGCATATAGCGTGCTATTAAATAAATATTAAATGCTTAACCTTTTGCTTATCAGTCAAACTGGACACGTTCTAGGGATAAAGAAATGTCGGTGGGTCTAATTGCTTTTTCCCTTTAAGTGCGTAGTGGTGTTAGTTGTTGGTCAGTCAGTCACACCTTTTGTCAACATTCTTCACTCTTCTCCCTCTTTATCTTCATTACACGGAGGACAGACGTTGGATGATGTCAGTTGTAGTATGCAGTAGTAGTGTTCTCAGAACCAGCCACAATGCCTCGTTATTCAATCTGTGGTTGTCCCATAATATTCTAAACTCTAAAACAAGCCAACAAGGTCTTGAAGAGCATTACTATTAGGAACGATTAAAGTTTATAGGAGAAATATAATGTCCTCAATGGCATCTGATAGTGGACTGAACTTTTGGAAGATGCCTGATGTTTGAAATCATTAAAGCATAGGTCGTCTTAATGTCCCCTGGGACTGGCAGTTGTTTAGAGTCTAGCCTAGCCTTGGGCCTTCGTCTCCAGAGATAAGGCTCATATTTCTTCCGAAAAAGTTGGTCCTCATTGTTTTGAATGTTGTATGCTGAGGTAGCCTCTTGTGTTCATCAACTGTAAATATGTAAAGCATGAGGATTAACGCTCAATATCACTATCGTCATCACCTTCACTAATAAGTTCAAGCTTTTAATAAAAGCCTTCTCAAGTTATCAGAATAAGCTCTGGTTATGCTAATGTATTGATAGTGGAAGGTGTCAAATTTTCAAACGGTGAATTAACTAACGTGGCTTTAGCATGTCCTGATATCCTGTACAAGTGTGAAGAATGAGTCTCATTAGTATCTGCTGATTGCTTGGTAAAACCTTAATTACTTTTTTTTTTAAATAACGACAACGACCGATACGGACAATTTGTATTAAAAAGTAGGGACAAATGACTAATTAATAAAGATAGATGGGAATGTCAGGCTGATAATGATTAGAAGGGTTTTTCCTAACGTTAATCTTGAAGACGTCCTAACATCTGAAGATGAGTAAAAAGTTACATGGGAGCCTTTTTTTCATCGACATGACCGATGACATGACCCCAAGCCTTATGTACTCACCCTAATACTTGAAAACCTTAAGGCTGTCCATTTATGCGAATAAATTCAATCCTATTGAAGCTCTAGGGCCTTGTAGTTTGAAAGTTGTCATCTGCTATCATCTAAGGACCATCTTCACCCCCACCTAGTAAATCCCCTGTCTTTCTTGTATCTTTTACGGATAAGGATTAAGGATTTCTCAAGCTGTCCTTTCTGACTGTAGCAAGTTGTTACAGTTTCTTCGAAATTTGTAAGCCCTCAAAAATACACAGAAATACAATAACACAGGAATAATTTACATTTTCACTTTTCCTAGCACCACAGCAGAGGGTAGGATTTAAACTTTTTTATGGATACCCTTGGCCCTTGATTTTAAAGAAAAGGTGGCTGAGCATCTTGTACATTAGACCCCAAGTCCTCTTCAAAAGTGATTTCAGCGACCTTCCCACCCTTAATCCTTTTAGTACACAGGGAGTTAGTTCTTCCGGAAGGAAAGTGTCCACAATGTCTCATCCTCCACATGACAGTCGAACTAGAGGATGCTCACTGGATTACAAATTTGTCATTCGAATAATAATCTGTCCTTTGACCTGTACCTCTCCATACTATACAATAGATTCTCTGGAATACATTAAGTTGGGGCATTCCATTTCCATACCCGTAGGGCCACGGGATGATAATAATACCCGTATCATCCTCCTGTTGTCATTCTATTTTATTCATTGAGTTCATGGTTTTCTTATTTGCGGCAGATGCTCCTCGATTTAATCAAATCCTGTCAATTCTTCTTCACTGGTCTCTGATTGTTAAGGGTTTATTTTTACTGTGGGCAACTGCGCTATTTTACTGTCACTGGAATCTTCTCCAAAACTCATTTCTGTTTTTATCCCTAGTAAGCAGAAGATGGGTGTTTATTACATTTTTTAAAAGCAAGAATAGAATAGCACCAAATTCTTGAAGAAGAGGGAGGACTTTTTTCTAATGATTAGAAATCTCATTATTATAACAATTGATGACCCGACAGATTCGCGCTTGGAAGACTAATTGAAATATCCAATTTACATCACACCCCCATTGTCAATCTTATGGTGGAATTCTAATGAACTCCTTGCACAAAAAATATAAAAATCTATCAGCATTCTAGGTTACACAATTCCGAGAATTCTACTCAATCTTCAATCGAACAATAAGCACATACCTGGCATTACAATAAGGTAAGATAATGAAACTGCAAAATTGTATTTCCTTATTCCATTGGACATATGCGTCAATTTTGGTGAATACGGGTCTGACTTGGAATACCGAGGGGGTGTTTTCTTGTTTTCTAAATCTGGTATATTAACTGTTGACTTTCACTCAAATTGCATTGGTGTATGTTGTCAATTACTTGCCAAATATTGAGCACCTTATTTAAAATCGAAAATAGTCTTGAAAGCTCTTTAAAATTATTAAGTTAAGATTAGTATTTATGCAATGAAACGTAAGTAATAGCTCACTGGCGGTTTTTAGTATTTGATCTCCCAAGTGGCGTTCAACTTATAGTCCTTTAGCTATTGCGTTAAGCGGTACTAGATTGAAATAATTTTAAGCTGATTTGATGATTTGTTGGCGCTGTAATGAACTGAAAAAAAATAATAGTAATAGTATTAGAATAAAAACCGGTGTTATCAATTCATAAACCATGCCGATTAATGCCCCATACAGGTTGAATTTACTTTGACAGCGATTATAAGTCGGCAATTCGGCATTTTGCATGTTGATATGATAGCTCATACTCTTTGGTCCTTTGGTCACGATCCTGAATACTAAAGTAGTAAGCTTGTCTATAAAGATATCCATATAATCCCTTGCTGTTTGTTATTGTTTAAGTTTAAATGTATGTTTAGGGCTTCGATATGATCATTAATTATTGTTTGAACAAGATATCGTGCCGTAGAAAAAACTGGAAAGTTGGGATAATGTGAGTTAAGTATTTTTACAAAGCACGCGTTGGCTGATTATGAGTTCACCGTGTTCAAGATGTGAATACCTTGTATTATGTATTGAAAGTTGGTGTAGCTGCTAACTATGTGTAGTAAAAATCATTTTCAAAAGTAAAACAACATTCACTCCCAGAATGTGTTTATTATGAACTCAAGCCTTTTCATTTCATAAAATCTGGCCGGATGTTATTCTGGAAGCCTAAATCCTTCACTTTTGTACCCTATTATAGTAGCTTTAAAAGAACAAGAATTATAGGTCCTGAATCAATCAACAATATTTCAAGTAATACTACAACTCAATCAGAGATTTATGAAGGGCATGCCCAGGCTCTCATCTAAAAGAGTTCATCTTGGTTCTATTGGTAAAATAATTATTAATCATTCACGATGTCGAAAAGACTTCCATCCGCTCAAGGCTCTTTGTACTTCTCCTTAGAATGTAAAAGAGTACAGGATGCACAGAATCTGGTTACTTTTTTGGATGCCTGGCCTTCCGGAATCTCAGAACTCCCTGATGTTCTTTTAGATCCCATTTATGAGCTGTAAATGTGAGAAATGAAAAAGTAGAAAAATATCCATTGATCCTTGCTCTGTAAAATATGATGTGAAATTTTTATAGCCATAAACGGTGCTTTTAGAGCTGGTCGCACGTGCGTCCGCTCAACACCTAACAGCGTCCATGAAATGAAACGTCTCCTCTACTGCAACTTGTATTTCTTTCTCTTGAAGATAAACACATCAAAAGTATCCTAGTTTGTTTAACATGCTTTTACTACTAAATCTTCTACCAAGCCTGTTTTTATGCAGTGCTGAAGAATTGATCCTCGAGATTGAAGGTCTGAGATTTGAAAAATGAGACGAAGGAGGAAGTGGAGGAATGGATCGCTATTTATTCGTAGTTATATGAAGTGCCTACTGCCTACCCGTCAGTCTCCTGTCTCGGGTTCATTTCATTTCATTAGGTATCGTAACTTTAAAAAAAGAACAGTGGTTATATATCTATGTATACGTACTTTTTTACGAGCTGGCCCACTATATATAACATCAAATGGTAATTCTAAATTTAGCTAGGCATTCTTGTCTTCACTTGTAACTGCTCACTTACTGTTCATGACATTTAAATATGCGAAGCCTTTGTGAGTAGAGCTACCAGGGTGATTTGTCATGCTGTCATGTAGGGTGTAGCAGCAACAGCAACCTACAAGAGTATCATCCTCCCTCTCTAGTTATCTAACAATTTACAATTAGGATATGAGAAGGATGCAGACTCTGCTTCTTCTATTATTGTATTATATTATGTTTGAAATTTTGAGATTCATTCTAAAATGCTTGCTGTGAATAGCAAGCTCGGTTGTTAATTAATTTACATCTCATCACGTATGGTTTTTATCATTGCTCATGGATTTTAAGTAAATAAATTTTTTGTTGAATGTGGGCTGTTTGCTGTTGGGATTTGTGACAAATTTTTGGTATTTGGACGGAGAAGAAAAAATAAGAAGGTACGCACTATTCTGTTTCTGTATAGGGGATTACAATTTCATTCGGATTTGAATGAGACAGTTAGATTACAAAGGGACAAAGGGAGCCTTGTCTCTTGTTTGTGTCTTATTCTTCTGTCGGTAAATATGTAAAGGGAGGAGAAGACAAGAAGGAAGACAGGACACGAAAAAGTTGGATTTAGAAGCACAGGGACTTGGTCGGATAATAAATTGTTCTCGGTTTCTCACTAACGGAAAGATACAGTATATCTACAATGTACAATGTTTAAATTAGGACTACAAACCACAGTCAGTTCAAAAGCAACACGGAGGCAGAAAAACATATACTTAGCATTAATAATAATATTAATAATAACAAACAAGAATCGTAGAAGGATTAATTTCCCCTATTACTGATGAGACCAGATGAGAAGAGGGGCCTATGGACGAAAAAGTTGTCAGTTGGTATTGGAGGAGGCTAGTCATGATCATGTCACGATGATGATCATAAGCCATCAGCGAGGATCTCATCATGTCGCTCAAAAATGGACGGGGAACAAAGGTGTCTTTATATTTCAACAAGTTTGAGGTTCAACCAACTAAAAGAGGAACAGATCCGTATTTCCAAGCACAATGGGTGCTACATCATACTACCGGTTGCCATTATAATAATGTTAATTCGAATTCTATTGTTACGACAAATTATTTGTTGGGGTTAAAGCCCGACCTCAGCCTCAAAGCATTTGGAACGATACAATCGGATCCTCGTATTGTGGACGGTAGCTGATGCTCAAGAATGGAATTTGGATATCGATTTAATATTAGTTCAATTTAAAATTGCGGTCTCCTACGAGTTGCTTCCTGGTCCTCATTTTATTTATAGCTGGAATTGCTTTAGTTGGTAAATAGGGTACAGCTATTTTATCTGCCTGCACCGCTTGACTAAATGTCTACATTGGTACGGCGTCTCTACTGGTTTTCATATTAATTTTTTTTGGATTTCAATTACTTTCTTTCTTTATGATTTCAATTTTCGATTGACAAAGATGTATCAATCTTTCCATCGACTTTGTCCGATTCAATTCCCCATCTTTCTTTTATTCCGAGTTCCTTTATTCTCCTGTTATTCTCTTGAGGTATGATTATTGTTCCCATCCGATAATCTCGGATGGCTATCAGGCATCTTTATTCCTTCGTCAAGAATTCAAGGCGAACCGTCAGACTTTTATCTATCGGCTCATCGATCAGCTAAATAGTTACTCAAATGAAGTTCATCGGCTCACGACTTCAGCTTCTACAACTTGCATTGATCCTTGCACGAACGGCTGAGTCAACTTACATACATTTCTGCGATTTCCATGCACAGAGAGGATTTTATTTTCAAATCAACCTGCATTTGAAAAAATTATTCTAAAATCAATTAAATTATACAAATTTTTAATTTTTATTCATTTGAATCGGTATGACACCTGACTAAGATATCAGAATTTAAGTTGGTTTATAATTTTACATTTATTCAGTAAATATTTGATTAGGATTCAGTATTGTGAGCAGTTGCTAATTTGAATTAATTAACAGTTGGTTTAAAATGAATACATGTTGTAAAATCAAATGGACACAGAAATTATGCTGTTGGCGTACTTTCCACGCGCAATCTTTAGAGTCAAGTACTCGTATATGATAATCCAATGTAATTAAGACATTCTTCTGGTTTAGCTACATTCCAAATTTTCAAATCAACATTATCAGCATTTCAAAAGAAAGAATGTGACATTGCAGTCCCAGCGTTCAATGATGGATTTTCGACTTTGTAATTAGTATCAACGAAGAGTTGTAAATTCAACTGACACGAAACCATTCTCGTTTGATTTGGTTTTTAGATCAATGCACATTTAATCCAGGATGGATAAGCTTACAATCAGGTTCTAGCTGTACGACTTATAGATGTTTGCTTGTACGTGCACCCAAAAAATAAGAGTATTTTGAACAAAAATGTATTTTAAGCTCTTCATGGTAACCTAAAAAAAATCTAAAATACTACAGCAAGTTCAGAAAAATAGTCTAAATCTCCAAGTCCCATAAAAACTTCCCACCACCTAAATCTAATCCTGAGCCATTCCAAATAAATCTGTATATAGATGCAGGAACAACAAAGTCAATCTCATGGAGGCATCGTGAGATACGTGACCTAAACAAAGAATTCGGATTCAGACCCTGAAAGTTAGCTTGAGTAGAAAAATGGGAAAATATAAGCCGCAAAATTGGTCATTAGACACTTGTGATTGCCTTAACAATTTTAAACATAAACACCCTCAACTACAACGCCTTCCAGCCCTTTTCATTTGAAATTTTCAGATGTCAGGTTGAAGCCCAGAAATAAATGGAGTCACTCATCACAGGTGGAATCTGAACTGAAAGCTCTAATCCTTTAAATGGTACATTAAAGGTTTCCGTTTCGATAACAAACTGTGATACACACGGAATCTAAAGGTAATTTACCGACAGCCTACGATCATCTCCAATTATACGCAACATTTTCATACTCTTCAATCTTTAACACTTGGGGAAAGAAAGTTTTCGGCCTTTTAAAAAAATACCAAGTACAAGTGGTCCTTTGCTAAGTCCACTCAATAAAATTCAATCGATTTAATTTCAAAGGAATAGAAGATTCAAAGAAAGATCTGATGAAAGGCTTCTTATTCTTAACTGACAGGGAGGAGGATGAGCAAGCTGTTCTTTTTTTTCGTCGGGAAAAGGCAATAATATTAAGGCGTGTTTTACCCCAACTTTTGAAGCTAAATGTATCCAATGCAGAGAGATTTTTAGAATTCAAACTTTTGTCTTTTCAAGCCTTCTGTATAAAATAAATCACCAGTCAATATATATTATGAGCCGGTCTTTGTAATTTGGTAAAAGTGACCGTGTGTTTTAATCCCTAGGTGGACCAAGTTTAGTACATAGGGTTGAAAAATTGAAATTGGATTACAGATAATGCTGAGTATGATTGTGCCTTGTATCTGTAGGATTGGGTCTTTAGTTAATACAATAAAAAAATCCCATAGTCATGCTAACCAATATCCTTAGATGAGCCAAAAGGGCTATTATGAGAGCACACACGGTTACTTGTGGTACTCAGGGGCAGGAAATGAAGTTTCATCTTCAATCTTTAAAAAAAATAAAAGTTTTCCAAGATGAGAATTTAACATTGCACCCTTGCCTAGTGTTTTTTTCTCCAGGGGATTGATGGATTTTTTGTGCTCTACTGTTGTGTGTGTGTGTGTCACAGTATTGTGCACCTCGATTGTTGAATCGCTCATTGTAGTACATTGGGGCATTTTTCTGCCTTCTTATGGAATGGGGGCATGAATGTGTATTTTTTGTCTAAAACGCTTCAACTCAAATAATGCGTGCAAAGTTAAAAAGGAAATTGGTTTTTGTACTGGGAATTCACTTGAAATTGGACACTCCTCCGGATGGGATGTTCATGAGACAATTATTTCTCAGCAAATTTCAAGTTGAAGGTCAATCTGTTATTTTGTAAGAATTGGTGAGACGTTTTGGTGTGTACATGCACAGTACACACCAAATTCACCTTAGGTGTGTTTTTCAATTTGAATAGCAAACACTGGAATAAAATATGCCCGTTTGTTTTTTATGTGTGCTAGTTGTTTTTGTGGAGGGTAAGACACATTTTGCATTTATAGTGCGAATTTACCAACTCTGAATATGCACATGTGGAAGTTTAGTTTCCTGTGACATATTATTTAGTAAAGACCTCAGCCTTTTCTCTAACTTAATTTCACGCTAGTTGAAATGGTCATTCAATTTGCATATTAATTTTTGTCCATAATTAAAAAGTCCAGTGGTACGTTAGATAATTGTGGCTTTTGCTGAGGCTGTCGTTCAACCCAAGTTGGAGAAACATGGATCAAATGTAATTTAAATTGGCTAGGTCTTTGACTTTCTATTGTTTCATTTGAATAGACTTAATTGCAGGAAAATGTTTTCGAGGTTCTGGGTGCTGAATTTTATTCTCAGGATTTCTTTCTTTCTCTCCATTTGATAGAAACTGGAAACGATTTTAACAATGCGTATTTGAAATTTAAGAAATGTAGGATTTAATTACAAGTTCACTTACCTTTCCTAATTTAGAAAGTGATTCCCTCAGATTTTAGCAAATTCACTATCTTATAAATTCAATCTAATTTTTTGTCATTTTCGTAGGTGCTTGTTTAATTTAGTATAACTACTCACAAATTAGCTGTTTGTGTAAGAAATCTCTACTGTCGACATCCTTCATTATCAGATAGCTGACGCACTCACTGTAATATTGTTGCATGCATTTCCTAATGTCTGACTATACTACTTGGTATTTCTGCATAATGCTGACTTAACGAAGTTGTAAATCTTTTATGTGTCAAGTTAGGTGATAAATCATGAAGATTTTTTGTACGAACGACAATAAACTGCCTTTAAAAGTATTTCCATTTTTCCATGTTTCGTAACCTTTGTTTGTTTAGCAAATTATGTTAATTATGCCGAATTTACTATTTATTGAAACAGTGGTGCTCAATTATGAACACCATGTCAAATTCAATGACATACAGTTGGGTAGTTGTTTTTATTTTATTACAGCTCATTTCAGTTTACGTGTCTTGAAATTCTTTTAACACAATCTACTAAATTCACACAATCACAAATTGATTTTCAATTCCAATGAACAATTCAGTAGCATTTTAAATTAAACTATGTACCCGTTTAATATACTTTATAAATTAGTAACAAGAATTACAAGTACAAATAAGATACATAAAATATATTGAATATTAATAGGAACAAAATTGAAGTTCAATCTGATCTCTATAATTATCCAGAACCCATCATAAATTTACTCTTGGTAATTCCTTTCCAATATCTGAAATGATAATTACCATCCTCACACGTCCAGCAACTTGGTAATTCATTTAAAATACCAACTTCTGAAACAGCATCTCGATCCCAATTTCCAGATTCTATCCATAAGCTGTCAAAAGTTTCCAAGAACAGTAATTATAATCGATCCACCTACAAGGAAGGGCAGGACATGCCAGGTAGAATCAAATGCCAAACTGTATTTTACCCAGCGGAAGGAGGCAAGACTTTGACGATAATAGAGCAAACATTTAATGATAACTAAGAGATTGTGTCTTGCTTGTGATGGACGTATTGATGATGATAAAAAAGGGAACGAGAGAAAATAAACCTCAAAGTTCACTGGGTCTGACACGGTCCGAATATAATTTTTAAATTCTAACCCCAAAATATTTATAATATACGATGTGATGACTAATTATTAGCCCCTAATATGTCTGCATACCCATAGATTATCATTAAGGCCATTAGTCAAAGACAAAAACTAAAACCTGACACAATATTACATGGGCCCAAGCAAACCAGGTTTAGCTGATCCGACTCTTACTTACTACACTAGCGTTACATAGGCATTATACAAGAGGGTTCTGTACATGTAATGAACGGCAGGATTCTGGGAGGATCCACTATCCACAATCCCAAAGAGTATGAAAAAAACAAGTAAGTTTTCATTCGAAAAGTTGATAGTCATGTCTAACCTTTAACTGCTAACCAACAGCCAAACTAATGCCATGCCAAGCCCTTGTAATATAAAAAGAGAGGAAGGTCATCATTATTACATTTTTCTAGAATCTAGTATCTATCAGCAGTAGTAATCAAGGAGGCTTAATCCCTGCCTTCTAATCCTGTGTAGAATGTCTATAAAGAAAGCTAGTCGTTCGTATATAAAAAAAAAACACATAAGCTGTAAACCATTGCTAGTAACGTGAAGAACCGATATTGCAGTATAATAATAATAATGCCAGTGCTGAGAGGAGTAGTACAATCCCATATTTCTACTAGAGAATAGAGTGATGATATTAAATTATGTATGCTAATTTGCCAAAGGGTAGTTACTTGAGCACCTGAGAAACCTCTGATATCAAAATTAAGACTGGCAGATTTGGATTAAAATCAAGTTTTTTTAACGATTCAACCAAAGGCAAAAAAAATATATTCAAATTCAGTCACATCCATGCACACCTACATACATACACAGTGTACTTACGTACGTACCCACCATACGCACATTTCAAAAAGGAATCAGTAACTTCTTCAGTGCTTGACTTTTTGAGCTTGGTCGTAATTATAGCAAGCTCTTAATGATAGGTTTGGAAATTTAAAATTCTGAGCCAGTAGTTGTTGGAAGTGGGCATCCACCTCCGGACTAACGAAGTCCAATGTACTGCACAACTTTTGTACAAGTGCCCCTTGGTCTTCAATCTCAGGGTCGGCTTAGTAATAATATCTTAAATTTTACACTATCCTATTTTGTACGTACCAGAAAAGTCCTGGACTAGACTACATACAATAAATCTGTATCGAATTGCATATCCATTTGATTTGACTGACAAGAAGGGAGGATGGATGGATGGATGCAAATGAGAGAGGAAGAGCATCAGGTATGAGAAGCCCTTTGGCCCTTTAGGTAAAATTACAGAAAGGAATTACATTACTCTATCACATTTAATACAATTCACGTACGAATAAATGAAAGAACAGAGTGACGGTTTATTATCATTATGAAAAGCTTCAAGACGTACCAAGGTACAGGATACCTATTCTTAAATCCTCTAGTTACAGCTACCAAAACATATGCATTATGTCCAAACACTTTAAGAAGTTTAGGAACAATTTTTCTTTACTTTTTTATGGGACAAAAAATAGTATCATCCCCGTCCTGGATTACAACATTAGACATTGAAGCTGCTGTACGTAAGGGAATCACGTAGCGGAAAAGAAGGTGGAACGATGATGGAATATGCGTTTAAAAATTCTGTGGCTCAACGGAATAATTTGAGAACCCATTTTCTTAATCTGGAAGGATCTTTTGGGACGTTCCTTGTGGGAAATTATGAGTAGTACAATCTACAATCTAGTCGGAATATAGGTTCGTCTTTTGTCTAGTAGGTAAAAAATCATTTCATTTCTTGAGGGTTGTGCCGAATGTCTGGGATCGTGTCAAAGAAAGTGTTAGAAATGGTTTAGGTCATAACTTAGTCATCAAGATTATTCAATGTTTCCGCAGCAGCATTTAAAAAACTTATTTACACTTTGAGCATTTGAAACCGGCAAGAAACAGGACTGCGTACGAATAATGGTGTGTGTGCATGCCTTTGAAACTAAAATTAAAACCCATCCTCTGCTAGAGAAAAAGTGCAAAAGGTGTATGATTTCATTTCTGATATGCTTTACTCATTTGGTAGAGAAACGGAGTTTTCTTTGATATCAGAAGAATTTGAGGCTTAAAGAGACAGGCAATCATTAAATCACTCAGCAAAGAATATTTTTAGCCTGAATTTGTAAGATTAAAAAAGTGTCAGCTGCCCAACTAGAAATAACTATGGAAGATGGTGTTTTGTGTTTGAATAAATAATTCTAGAGTAACGTAAAAAAAATCATATTTCTTTTTTATTGGCTTATAATTATTTATTAGTTTAAATAAAAAAATTTGGGAAAATAAGAATTAAAATAAAACTGTCATAGTCTTTGTCAGCTATGAACTATGTAATGCCTATTTCATTAGTGTTATTTACAAGCTTAAATTTTTTGAACTGCCCATTAGTCAAAAATTAAATTTACAACTGGCATGAGAAAGAAACAACAAATGCCACGTTCCATGCAACTTTCTGCCAATTGAAATACAAAAAATCCATAATTGATATGCAGAACTGACTTTGAATTTTTTTCCTTATGTTGTGGCTGTAGCAATAAAAGTATGTGATTGCGTGTCAAACTTTTATAGTTGATCTCTACCACATCTGAATGATAATTTCGTGTTTCATGCTACTACAATTCTTATTGCTTGGTTGGACAATGTTTATTCGGTTACTTAAATAAAATACAGGAATTAATTCGGGAAACACACATGTTTCGGAAATAACAACAGTAACAATTTCCGTTTGAAGATAGCTTACAAATAACATATTGTACAGATAGTTTGTTCCATGCTGTTTATTATTATCTGCAATTCTATCAAATTTGTCCCTTGAGTTGTAATAATTGAAAACGATCAATCTGAAAGACTTGAAAATCAGTTTTCATGGGATTTTAAATAATTTTCTAAAATTTATGATAATTTGCAGCTTATATTATATACTACAAAGTTTACACATTAATTTCAACGACTTCTTTTCTGTACTTCGAATAGGTGAAAATGTATGAGCCTTTAAAAAGCTCTAAGACTAAATCTTTGGCGTCGGGTATTGAGAAAATGTATCCAGCAGACCAACATAATTTGAAAGATATTGCAGGAATGCCAATTCATAATAAAATCAATGTCTGCATGAATTTTCTGCTCAACCTCTTCTTCACCATAATCAAATAGACGTTGTGGTTGGATACATGTCCAACAATCTAACAAACAACACTCAGCCTTTTCTTTCAATTGTAAATTTGACGTGTGATAGGGCAGTTGGATTCAACCACATAATTAGGAAAACAGTCTACAAAATAAATACCAACCTCTCCACCAATCTACCCATCCATGTTACAAAGTAGGGAATGCTTTGGCAAAATAATAATTACAACTGAGCTAAATCATCGATACCGAATTATGAATTGATTAATACTTTTCAGCAACCTATGCAAAACCTTATCATGCAGAGCAACATATTTTGACCGTACTTTTAAGTCAAGTTTCAGAGTCACGCAATCTTGTTCACGACGTTCCATCCCAAAGTATTTATGAATGGAAGCAAAAAAATATTTTAAAATTCAAAATTGAAAATCATCATTCAAAAATGCTTTGAGGCTAGACTTTGAAAATAAATATTTGCATACGAGATTGGAAAGCAAAGAATTCACAAGATTTCAAAATCCAACAGTTTAATAAAGTTTAAAGCTTCGCAAGTATCTTTATAGACGCTAGGCCAGCCTGCTTCTCAAATTCTACAAGTACCAAACAACCAACAGCATAAGCTTTATTTTGTGATAAAACAGGTCCATATTTTTTTAGGTAGCAAAACTCTATATTTCAACCATCATCATCAACGATCAGCATCATTTCAAAATGCATTGTTATTTCTGCCTCCAAGGTTTGAAAACAAGTTCTAATTATCTGAAAAGAAGTCCTGGTTCAACTAACTCCTGTCTTAATGTCTTATGTTCCCATTCCTATGCTTATTTCTTATATTTATAATAAATATCTACTCTAGCCCCGACATAATCAGAAGGATCATCACCAACTTTTTTGGGCAGTCCAAACTCGTTTTGCTCTGATTTCAGTATTTCATGTGGCAATGTGGCTGAGCTTATTTTTTCATACGAAAAACATGCCAGCTTTTCAAGACTTCTCCAGTAGTGTTTTTATACAAAAAAAGTGAGCCACTATTCTAAAGGAGAACGACTTGTCACACAATATATATGTATAATTCACCTGTATATCGTTTCCATTTCACTTTTCTTTATATTCTCGACTGATTTCCTTCAGGTTGAACTAGCTAAGTCGGGGTAGTACGTTTTAGATATCAAAATTCAAAACTGGAATCTCAAAAGTTTCCTCAGGATGATTTTTTTTTGCTTTTGATAGTATAGAGGAATTTAAAAAATAACATGAAAAGATTGAGTTGATGGGTGCCAATTTGAATCAAGGAATTAAAACTCGAGTCATCTCCATCTCATTGATAATTCTAAACACTCTTCAAAAATCTTGTGAATTCAGATTAATAGAGAGGGTGCAGTTAAATTACTCATCTTAAGGGCATATCTAGAATACCTGGAATCATTTTCAAACAATTTACTCCTCTTATCTTATCAAATTTGTTTCGTTTGATTTCGGTCTTATTCTTAGTTTAGAACTTGATGTCCTTCACTCACGGATTTTAAATGTTGACCTGTTTGAACCAGAAACTAATTACAGTTGGATCTGGTTGATCAGATACTTGCGTAGAGTTTGAGAGTAAAAGTTGAAGATACCGTCAACCGTGTAGGATGCAGTTTTTATGGGCGATGGAAGAAAGTGAAGGTGATTTGAGTTCTGTACGGTTTGGGTTGAACTTGAGGCTAAATGCTGAATGCTAGTTTTATTTTGACTAGCCAAATATTATTATTCTATACTTTCATAACTCATGATTTTATAGTTATGTTATTTATGATTTTGGCTGCCCACACACGGGGCAGTCAGTACAAATGATTAATATTGGTTCTTGCGAAAATAAAGCATACCATTAAAAGTTGATATTGTTGATAACATAAATTCCATTTAAAGCTTTTTATTTCTGATGGTAACTAGAACATGGATAGATATGGTCCTATGCAGGATTAAATTGCTTTGATAGAAATTACCAATCCGAATATTTAGTTTTCAAGCTTCAATTTTTTTTCGTCGAGGCAGAGACTTATAAATTATTCTTAACTTTAAAACTTTTATGAAACTGTTGGAATGAAATCAGGTAGGAAATATTAAAACAAAAGTTACAGTATCTGTCATTGTACAAAAAAGTGTTGACAAACAATGAAATAAAATTATTTGACTGATATTCCTATTGTTATAAAACAAATGTCTACAAAGGAAAGAGTCTGTAACAACATTTCCTTGGGTAATTCTTACAGAATCGTTTAATGTGGACGTAATTTTGAATATTTTAAAGGACAAAACTATAAGACAGGTGCTACCTTGCATTTATGGCCTTGGGTCAAAGCTAGCTTTTTATAGATACGGCTTGTGCATGCAAATTCTCTAATTACACACGCCACTTCATGAATTCGGGTTAGAACAATCAAGAGATTTCAAGCCTCGTTTAACAAGTAAGAAATACTAAAACATGGAGTTTAGACTTGCGAGTTCCTCTTGGTTCATCTGTAATTTAATCATTTTAATTCAGCTCTAATCTCAATAAGATTTCATTCCAGTTTCGTATCTCTCCAGTTGATTCTCCTTAGAACAGTTATTAGCCCATGTTATCGCCTTTCATTATGCATTCAGCTCAGTTCTTAATGATTTGTGCTTCTTTTTTTTATTCCAAAGCCGGAATTTGTTTTATAATCCAGGCATTCGGTTCTGCTGCATTCGTATGCACAAACGTACATAGTGGTATGAAGTAGTTCACATTTACATTTGATTTTATTCTTTACAACTGTTTATAAGCCCGTGTATGATGTTCTATCGATAGTTTATTTCCTTCCTAGTTTGAACCTGAATAAAAATGGACCGGAATTATTTTGTGGTCGTACTCAGGTAGTTTAAATTGCAAATTAAAACCTCATGGAGTAAAGTATTGGACGCAGTGGTACCATTTTATGTCATGTTTTGTGTATAGATTAATAAGCACCTCTCAATTAGTAAGCTTTAATTTAAATCCAGATGATTTATATTGTGCTCTTACTGCTATTTAATACTGAAGCGAGTATTTCAAAGTTGCTCAGTTTGTAAAATTAAGCTGTCACTCTCACCTACTAATTGATAAAATTAATTAGGCAAATAAAATACAATGAAGTAAAATCATCCGGAAGAAAAAAATTTGTCCGAGCACAGAAGTTCGTTGATAATATAAAACTCTTCAACTGTCGATGAAATTGTATCACGGATTTTGATAATCAAATTAAATAGAATTATCGACTCTACAGTTTATTAAGCATCTTACGTTTCACTGAAAGTTAATCTACCATCATAACAGCCAACTAAAAAATTATAAAAGTGTTACCGAATTCTATATACACCCGGTATCAACTAATTCAAACATTACAAAATATATTCTACCAACAATAAGCGTACAGATACAATAAAATCTATTTACCTTACGAGTTACAATATATGCATACATTCTTTGTAATATGTGTACACAGTTGATTTCTCATAAGTTTCAGCACAAACCAAACATAACAAATGTTAACCGGTAACTGCAAGTACTTGAAAAAGTACAACTACTAATAACAACAAAGCAAAATAAAGATAAATATTTTATCAATTTATAAAAGAACACTCTTAAAAATTCCTAGATTCTACACCGGAATGGATCTCCACAACTGAACACAGAAAATACTGGTCAAACAAAAGTCTATCAACATGCCTGAAACGTACAAGCCAAGAACCCACCAGTAACTAGGCTTCAAAATTTTAAAAATATACAATAACCATGGCACGAAATAAACAACCATATTGGTTATCACACTCTGATAAAACACAAATTTTGTCTCCCCAGTACCAAAGAACAAGCTATCCATCGCATTGTTACAAATGAAGATGATGAACACCCACCCAATATTGTAAAACATTGTTTTCGAAAGCTCTTGAACATTTTTGTTCGACTTGCTAAAAAAGGAAGCCAACATTGGCCACAAGCTCACAGAGAGAACAGAAACAATAACTGTCCAGGCTAGAAGGCAAAATGCGGAGTCTCGGGCCACCTTTCTGATTTTCTGCTTGGAGCTATCGTGACCAATTTTGACTTTGACATAAGTCGCCACAGTGTAACCTGGGACGAAAAGTAGCCCCCATACAATAGAGTTTAAAAGGTTCCAGGCCCCGGCCTCATCTTCCCCCAAGTTATTGATAAACTTTAACGTCACGGCGAAATAAAAGAAATTACGAACTCCAGAGTCCCCAAAGTTGGCCCAGGAAATTTTGAAAAAAGCTCGAAAATTACCTTTCAGATCTTTAAGTACTGGAACCCTATAGAGGAATGTAACGAGGCTCATCTTTTCAATCACCAATGCGATTGTACAGTTTACAATGAGATTTGTACCGGCCTGAATCACCTTGTAGTATCCTAAGCTTTCCACTCCTAAATGAAGGGACACATCTTGCTGGCCAAATAAAAATAAATTAGTCAGAAATGAAAGAACAACTGAAACTAACTGGGCAACGATTAACCAAGAACTGGTGGTGATTAGCAGGAAGTTTGTCAATGCTGAGTTTAACAAAATCATTGGGAAGCTGAAGGAACTTGTGTATAGGAACTTTCGTGTTTCTTCGGAGAGACTTTGTGGTGTGTCGATAAGGTTGACGAATTGGGGGGTCAACAAAATCATACAAGTCGTGAGTAATGACCCCAATACTAAAAGGATGACTAGGCACAGTTTAAACGCTTGCAGTGCCTTGTCCCGATTCCGTTCATAATTTTTCCCCACGAAATGAAACAAGCTGTTGGTGACCCCTTCCTGGACTACTTCGAGTATTATTCCAATAAACATGAACTGACTTGCAAGGGCGAGACCGGACTCATTGGGAATGTTCCCGGTGAAAAATAATGGGATGATGTTGTCTCCAAGGGGGGGAATTACACCAGATATGAAGAATTTGAAGAAAGTCAAGGACGGGAAGATAATTTTCAAAATTTTACGCAATGATTTGGTCAGGGTTGATGCTGGCGTTGTCATCGTAAATGTAGCGCGATCCGATCGGACGCTTTCAGAGCTGAGATCTGGCAAACTTGGTCCAGCTATTGGTTGGGTGGAGTGGGGACCTTCAGGAGGCGTTTCGACGTTTGAAGGTTCATTTTTAAACTTCATTGCTTACGAGTTAGAACCCTTGACCCTGTTGAAAATAATCAGAATTGATTTTAAGGATTTTAAACAATTGAAGTTATTTCATACGTACACAACGGAAGGAAATAAATTTTCTATTTTTAGTATTTCAGAAAATGAATAAAATACTTTCAAATAAAAAAATTCCAATCTTCAAAATAAAATTGTCCGTATTTCTGTAAATACCACATTTATCAGTCTGTTTGCTACATCGTTGAATAAAGGAACGTTGAACGTACAGAAATTTTCAATTCAAAATTCTCTGCATTTTATTACATAATCAATTATAAAACTTAAAACTGTTCAATCAATACTACCTTGGAAATAATTTAATTGCTTCTAGAAAGTAAAATGTAAGACTTTTTAACAATAGTTAATACGTTATCAATATTATTACGATAAAAAACACTTGCCTTTTGACCTGACGCTAAACTCTCAGTAGTTGGAATAAGTATATTCATTCAATAGCTATTGGGATTCCACATAATTAAAATTTGTTATCAATTTCGTAAATAAATTGACTTCAACCACATTCTCTAGTCACCTGTACGATATCAATACGTCACCTGCAAAAAGCTACAGCTACAGCAGAGTTGACATGAATGAATAGAATATAAAGAGAACTTGTGTGTTTTATGAAATGCAAGGTCAGGTTCAGGACATAACACATGCATATCTTATCGGAAGGCTCTAACTTCACAGCTGCGTGGTTTCTCGTACAGTCGTTCTGCATAATTGGCTGATTGTAAACATTTAAATAAAATGACTGTAAAATTTGTCTTAAAATTCACTTGTGAGGATCTCCTTTGTCTTTGTCTTTTAATGAACTGAATTTTAATGCAAGAGGATTTAGAATATTTTAGATAGTTTCCCCGATAGTATTTATTACGTCTTACAATCCATGAAATCTATATTTTTTATATTTTTGAATTTAATTACCTTAACAATTTTGGTGAGGTAGTTCTTCCTCGTTTCTAGATATTGTAATAATTTTTTGTACGATTTTTAAACTGATCCGTAAGGTTAATGTAAATTGATTTAACTTGGTCCACTGCTGTCGAGTCATTAAGACACTTCTCAAGACAGCTCTTAAGTAGAGGGCTTTCCTTATCGAAAAAAAAGGGATCACATGCTAATTTTCATCCCGTGACTCCTTGAAAAACAATGTGCAAAAAAGTTCCAAGACAAAAAATTAACTAGTGGGCAAAATTTTGGTCTGAAGTCGTCTCATATTTAAATGAAAACAATACACTCAGTTTGAATAGAGATCATACGGCCTGCTTTTATTTTTCTGCCAATTCATCAAAATATGTTTATTTAAGCTGAGATAACAAACTTCTTACTTTGCGGGTTATTCTTGAACCGATTTTTAGTATAAATAGATTAATAGCCAGAAAAGCAAATTTAGCGTTTTCATCGAGTCAATTAAATTGTCTTTGTCTATAAAACTAAATCTTAATCTGCTTTGTAATCTTTACCGCCGAACAAATGCACCTAAAGGTAAAATTTTTAACCTGAAATCACTGAAATCAAGTGTCAGTCATTTTAAAATATCCAGAATGAAAACAAGCACAAATGTCATACAGAGTTTTCATATTCACAACAGAGATTAAAAGTTGAAAAAGTTTTCACAGAAACTAGCCGATGGATTAGATTTTAGATAACGCCCTTGGGTAAGAATTTTATAGCCTTGATTGCCGGGCAAGCTCAGCTTCCATTTGCTGTTGATTATTTCAAAGTTTCCAACAAAAAAAAAAGATAACTGATATACATCGGCTTTGTCTTCCTAAAATACAACTACCGCTATTTCAAGAGATTGGCTTTCATCCCAGGAACAATTAAAGCTTTAAGATTTAAGAGATTAAAAGACTAGTTAAAAATACTCTTGAAGTTATATAAAAGGGAGTTTCAAAGGGCTGAAATCTTGTTGATTAAAACCACTTTTCCTTGGTTTATTACGGGCAATTAAGTCATCTCCATAATAGTTTCGGGGTTGATAAAATCTTTTGGTCAAAATCAATTTTTATTTTACTTATATGGTAGCACTAACTCGATAATTATTGCGTATCCAAAAGTGCAGCGTTGATAATATGTAAATCATCCCCTCATAATCAATACTGTGCTACGTGGTGGAGAACTCAGAAGCTGATAATTATTATTGATTGGTAAATTCCACCCATCATCAAGGGAAGATGGAACAGGGAAACCGCATTTAAAATACACAGAATTAGGGAGTGTACCATCCCCATTTATACTTGTCAACGTCAGTGTAAAAAATACACTATTTAATGTCACAGTCGTATTCAGAGTCTGCCTTTGACATTGTGATTGCCATCTTTATCGCCACCCTTACTCCAGTTTAGTGTTCAATCGGCAGAGATCAAATAGTGTTTTTTAACTTATTATTGCTTAATATTCTTAAGAACTAGGGACGACTGAAATAAGAGATGAGTATTACGAATACAAAGTCTGAAGCGCTCAAAGTTACCAGCATTACCCCTTGCATATATGCTACTCTAAATGTATTAACCGGTTTTAAAGCCGAAAGGAAAGGGTTCATCCTTTTGTGCCTCGTAACTGTTTTAATAAAATTAACAAAATAAAATATACAAGACTCCCAGGGATAATGAAACAGGAGCAGGGGGGAATAATAAGTTAACCTCATGCCCATGCAGCTTTGCTATGCCCCGAAACTTCGAAACTATGTATCCCAACTCTATACTGGTTTTTGAATTTTAGGATCTTTCTTCAAATTTTATCATCGTGTTCGTATTGTTATAAATCTCCTGAAAGCTATTCCAACTTGCTTTTCTCAAGTTCTGGACGGACAGACAAGTCGTAGTCATTAGTACCTAACTTGAAGTCAAATCAAGAGCAGATGGTCGGTTTAAAAGACATTTCAAATAAATATGATCATTTAATTTTGCCAAAATCTCGCAACGTCTCTTCCCATACTGCTGCAGTATTCAATACTGCTGCAGATCAGAGAAAACTCCCAACCCTTTTCTTAAGATTATGCTCGCTGCAATTACAACCCATGTCCGTCCAGCAAATTCAAGTTCATTGCTGCTGTACGGGTTGTAGCGAAAAATGAAGTGTACTGTATACTACAGATAGTGACTGCAAACTTGAAAGGAAAACGGGAATGAATAGCTTTTGATTAGGTAGGGTGGAGTAAAAATCAGGTTGTTTTATTTGAAAGAAAGAAGACGCTATATTGACTCGTTTAGTAATTTTTTCAAATATAACGTTTTCATCATCACTTTGCACATCTTTGCATGTAAATTGTAGATTTAAGCCAGTCTCTGCAATTTTTACAAGGCAATTTATGAATAACACAATCCATTTCTCTCTTCGATTTATTAAGCACCTGTTCGGAACTGAACTTGAATATCAAGACCAAGAAGCCATCCACAACAGGCTGATTACTGAATCAGCAAGTTGTGTTACGACCTTACTCCCTAATAGTAGAATAGCGTAAAATCGCATGCAAATTACTTAAACTGGGTGCGGAATTTAGAATTGTATAGATCTTCTTTGAGATATGGGACTGATTTTAAACTGATTCTATTCAATGGAAGAAGGATGAGAGATGGGCGAGAATTAATTTGAACCCTCAAAACTGCAAAACCTTAAAGAGCATAAATGTGAATAGGTAGAGATTACACCACGGGCTTCTGTGTAATCAATATCTGCTCTATATATGCACAGAAATAAATGAACTCATTGTCTGAGATGGGATGATGATAAAGATTTTTTTTTTTGCAAATGAGAAGATGATGAGTAGGTTTTAAGTTGGGAGCAACAAAATAATCAAGGGAAGATTTTCAGAAGTTCAAAGGGGTCTGTGGTACCATTCTTAAAGCTAAAGGCGAGAAATGCTTTCACGAAGATTGTCTTTCTTTTAGCTACTGACAATGAACCAGATGGAATGAAATCGATTATCCATGTACATATATAGGATGCAATCATAATGTGTTCATTCCATAATGAAACATTAGACGAGCTAAAACTTTTTTTTAATATAAAGAGAGAAGAGGTGAATGCTCAGTTTTCAATGAAAACGGCGCGCCTGCTACTGTTGACTGTAGCAGACTCTGCTTTAATTTAAAAGTGTAATGCACTCGGATCCAAATGTCTCAAGGTGTGCAGAGATGAATAAAAAAAACTGAATTGCATCGGTAGATCATCCAATAGATCCAGCCACTGCAAAACTTTATTATATCCATCCATTATTATACACACACGCAAACCACACTGTCTGCTCTTGGTCTCTGAGAGAGTATTATTATTATTATTATTCAATGCAGAGTAGATGGAAGTTGGAGAATCTAATCCCGGTTGGTTGAATGATAAATGAAACTTGATCAGATGCATAAATGACCAGGTACATTTAGTTACATAAAAGGATTCGCATATACTACTATGTGTGCATTTGCTCATTTGCATTACTATTATTCCGCCTTGCTGTTAAAGCTTTTAAACCTGCATGAGCTCTGATGATGATTTGTAAGTGTGAGATTGTTCAATTGTTGGACCTTGTTGTAAATTTTAATGCGTACGCAAATGCAATCACGATGCTTATCGACATGGAGTACATGTACAAGTTTAGAGATCCGTTGAGAATTCGAAACATACCTCGTAAATTATAATTAATGAAAAAGTATAAATAACCTTTTGTGCACCTGGAGTTGAAGACACTTAGGGTGCAATCAGTATCTCAGCAGCTCTCATCTTTCGCTAGATATGACCGTAGAGTTAAGCGTAACTATGCGTAGTCTTTTGTAAATGTGAGGCCAAGAAATTATATTGCAGACCTGTAGGTAAAGGGCAAGCCATCGGATAATGTATAACAATAACACAAACAACTCTTGGCACTGCCGGTTTTGAGTGTGGCTTCTTAAAGTTTGGTGACCCTGACTCCTGTTCACTGATCATTAGAGATAGCAAGAGTATCAGAGGGGGCAGATCAGCCCGGATTGCTGAGTCGTATTGCACTACATTATTAAAATCAGACAGGTGTACAGCTTCTGTATTACTTGTCCCTCTATACGCTTGATATGCAAGAGGAATGATTTCAGAATACTTAATCAGCAAATTAATTGTATGTACAAGGAATAGGAAGGGAGAATGGCAACCGGTGGTGGTGATGGAGTGGAGGAAAGGCGTTTGTAATATATTTTATCGCAGACAGCAAACAAGTAATTGGCTGATGACTATTATTCAACTTCTTCTCCTTGGTGTTGTCCCTATTACATCAATTCTCACAGTTCATACTTTCGTAGTTTCATAGTTCCGAGAAGGAATTATATATTAATATTATTAAGTAGAGTATCATAAGAGTAGACCCTGGCACTTCTTGGCTCTTAATTTTATAAATTTATACGCTTGTATGCCTAAGTTGTAATGTGAAGAGGTGAAAGAAAGTTGTAAAAAAAAACTTGAACGATCTTAATACCTCGAGACCTCTTCTTACCCAATTGCTACTGTTTTATTATAAAGGGTAATAAATATCTGGGAAATCGTGATGCATTTATTGAAACCTTGTACTTTTCTTATGATTTTATAATATAAAGTAATTGTATTTCTTATGAGTGCGGACTACACCGAATGAATGTGTCCAATGCCAATGCATTTCTTAGATCATCTGCTGACCCTCTCTTCGATTTAAGATTCATTCAGGTTTTAACCAGCTCTTTTATTATTTAGATCTCCCTAATTGCATTTTTTTAAACCATTATCTACCATCAACTATTAAAGTATTAAAATCTTGAAGTTTTTGCTGTCCTGTTTGGTTATTTTTTTGTCTTTAAGGATTTAATGGTGACCTAACCATTTGCTGGAAGAGTTTCAGAGGCATCAATTGGTTAAAAGTAAAATCTCAACTGTTTCATTCCAATTCTGAATATTGAATTTAGTCACAAAAAATTGTTTAGATAGGCAATTAAACTTGTCTTGAAAGAAGCTTCTGTTTCGAATACGTAATTCCACCCTGCAATGTTTCGAGATATGGATTGCTTTGAAAGAGATTGAATTCATTTATTTGTGGGGCAAAACTCAATCAATATCAATCATTAGCTTTTGGATAATTAATTAATCCCTGTGTATGTAGAATTTGGAATCAGAGGGTTTTTTCTACCGCGGTTACAATAATTAGCAGGAGCTAGTGGTATTAGAGTTTTAATTGAAATCTTAGGCACGTCTAGTTTACCTACCTGAAAAGGGTTATTTTTTTGCTCTTACGACTAGAGTTTACACATTGCATGCAGATTTATTCTTTTCCTTGGTAAAATATTTTGAGCATAAAAAATTTATATTTCAGTTAAACTTTGACACCACAAGGATAGTGCTTATATATTTAACATGCTCATGCTCAATAAATTTATCCCATCTACCACTAACAGCAATCTTTGTTGGCATTTCCTTGAAATCATAAATTGCATTGTTTTTAATTGTTTACATTCAGCAACTTTTTATCATTAAAGTTGCATCGAAATTGAAAAGTCAAAAGTTAGGAAAAGATGAAAGATTTATGTAAGGTAGGACAAAAATGACAATTTTCTTGCAAAGTTTTAGCAAATGTTGTGACACGCGACATAAAAACTCATGGCATGAACATTAACGTATTTTGGCATCGAATGTTTTCTTGGTTTTATGCCACCTGTTGAATGAGATATCTATACACGGACTCACTCTACACAATAAATAAAAAACACGAGAATAAAAGACACTCTGTCAGGACCTCCATGCATTGACTAGAGACTTAATCATTCTTTGATTCTATGATTCTATCCTCATTCCTCGGAAGAAGTGACAGCATATACACTTGCTTAATTCTCAGCTCTCACTTCAAGCATCCCAGGCAGACTCAGAAAACAGTAATTTAGCCTTAAGTAAATTTATCTTTTACAAAAAAAAACTCATTCTTGAGACTCTACAGTTGTTGAAACGCTGAAAGCCACTGGTGACTGTGTTTTGTTTGTTTATGCAGATTAACATTGAACAAGCCCGTGAGCTGACAAGAAATTAAGAGAGAAGTGCATTAAAGATAATGTTTGTACAATGGTTGAAAAGTGTGGCCATTTACATCACACTTTACCACCACCACGTGGATTACATTACATCACACGAGTAAATGCTTTTAATCACATGGGCTAATGTAGTCAGATAGGATCAACTAATAGTATATCTCTTTTGAGAATCCAAGTCACATAAAATCAAAATCACCAGGGATTTATCAATGTCGGAATTTGTGTTAATTCTTAGAATCTCCGTAGCAAACAAAGTAAATGCTTTCTGTGCAATTATTGTGAAATTTAGGAATTTTTAGAACATGTTAAGCTATAGATGGGATCGGGGAAACTTTATTTATCGTTAGGTTAGATGTTTAAAATTACAAAAACAAATCATTCTGCCTCCCAAATTATTTACTGAATCATTTGCATGGGAAGTTATATATTGTCTTAAGAATAAGTTATGGTTTTTAAAAGCTTTTAAACACTTGTACAATGAAATTTCTTGCAAAGTTGTAACTTTCTGAGACATCTGAGACCTCCACCCAACTATGAAAGAATGCCATTTACAAGGAAATCTATTTTACAAATACACGGTCACACATCCAAAACTACATTATAATATTTCCTTTAAGTAGATACATCCAAAGAATTAAAATCACTATAAGTCACGTATTTTTAATTTGCATACACTACTACACATTTCCGTCTTTAATTTAATATCCTATCCATGTTGTCAATTCTTTCAATGTAAAGCGGGTATTTCTCAGGTTGAATGGACAATAAGGTAAATAAAGATGTACAGTCAACTACAAGAAGACAGGAGAAAGGAGTGATTTGATTTAAAAAATCCCAAGATCTTTTAAGGAGATGAATTGCATAACATTGATACTCACTTTGAACCTTATTCAGGTACAAGAGACTCTTATCGAAAAAGGACATGTAATTTATCGTTTCATTATTGTTACAAAGACAGATCTGGTTTTTTATAAGCCAGCAGCAGCTAATCCAGGCGTAGTTAAACTGAAGAAGACTCCCGTATTAAATCTATCATATACAATACACAATACATAACTTTAAAAAAACATCTTCCTCGCTGTAAATCAGTCGCTCTCTACTCGTGGAAGATAACAATAGGATATTTATTTTCTATGCGGCTTGAAATATTCAAAAACGAGGGAGACCAAAGGTAGACAGTGGTAAGGTAACCGTAAGTAGTAAGTCTGATTAGTCAATTTATGGTCTACGCTTCTCCGGGTATTTATTTTTATATTGCATTGTTCTTGGTCCTCGTGGTTTTGGTTAGTTAAGTCATATATGAATACCAAAACTATGCATGTGGTGTGTGGTGATCCTGTAGTCCCTGCGTAGCATAAAACTACTACTTGATGCAGGTCCGATGAATGCACTAATATATTGAATATTAAATACAAAATACGATACCAGTAACCAGTGCAACAGTTGAACTTCTTAAGCCCTGTGCAACTTAAGATGAGTTGCTTTTAAGAATGCACACCCAATGCTGGTCTCCTCGTACTTCTTGTACTATGAGACAGAATGGGTTGTTGAGCCCTGAAGGAATAAAAATCCAATGCCTAGTTTGGTCTATGTATTTCATACAACTCCCATACAACTCTCAAACATTCAAAAAGTGTTGAGCTTAAGGCTTAGCTTTGGATGTTAGGTGGTTCCATACATATGCTATGTTAAAGGACTCAGCCAGTTGCTAGAAGGTTAGTTGAATAGACGAATAGGGTGGAAAGTGGCCTGTAGTATACTGCTTTAGTGGTAACCGGTAATGAAATGTTCTAAGTGTCTCAGTCGTGCTTTGGCAGCTAAGGAAGTAACTCTGTGTCAGTCTTGCTTTTTAAATCAGTTCACTTTTTTAAGTTTTAAAGCATCACATCTTCGAGTTTAAGGCGTTTCTTATTTGAACGAAACTCTTGAAAATTATTCGAACTCAAAATCTCCCTGAGTGTTTATCGAATTGAGGAATTAAAACAAGTGGCATGTGCGTTTGGTCACTTGTCAACTAATGGAAGTAACAGTTGGTCATTTTCAGTGAAAAGGGAATTTGAGATTTTGGACCTTTGACTAGTGAGATCTTGTCGATTTGACCTCTGCTGTCTAGAGTGGCATTATATAGGACAGTTTACCAGTTGGTCAATTAAGACTCAATCGGATATCACACTTGTCCTGTTTTACTCGTAAAAGGTACAAGGAACAAACTAAGACCTTCCTGTCTCATCTGCTTAAATTTTGGGACCCTCAAAAAGTATTGAATTTCTCAGAACATTATTTAGTACATTATTAGTAAAGTCTAAGGAAGGGGAAGCTAAAGAAAATCTGCTGGATTTGACATTGAGTCAATGTGAGACAGTTTTTAAAGAATTTTTTTCGAACTGGGAGACAAGTGTGTGTGTTATATAAAATCTGTTCGACAGTGTTCTTTATAAACATATATCCGTAACTCTGTAACAGCCTAATTCTCAATCCGGAAACACATTGCATTGAAAATATTGAAATCCTAAAAGGTTTTAAGGGAGACTAGTATCCACATGTTCAGAAGGATTTGAGGGAAATTCTTACTTTCTGAGATCCTGACTTGCCACCGAGTCTCATTCATCAGCATTTTGCTACGCTTAACTTGAATTACAAGGAGACCAATGTGTTGATCACTTGTTTTCGGATTCCTTTGGTCGACTCAAAGTTCCAAAGGCATTTCACTCGATTTTGTGACTTTACACGAAAGCGGATATATCTGTGAGAAAAACGGAATGTTTTACTCTCATTTCTAATCTTGAGGGAAATAGTAGAACGCGAGGATTCTCAAGTTTTCTTATGAGAACTGTAAAGTAAAAAGCAGTTAAAACATTTTAAGGGAGGAAGACATTCATTCAACCCTTGTTTTTTTGGACCATCTTCATTTCCAGACCGGAAATTCGGAAACATAACAATTCACAATTACATACATAAAGTACACAAGTTAGTTGAATAAAGATTGTTATTGAGAGAAAAAAAACTGCACTGAGCACTGAGCTTGAGACGACACAAAAGTGTGAACAATGATTAGCAAATACAAGTGTTAAAATAATCTATCTGACTGAGCAAATCGGAGGGATATCTTTCCAACAGTGTAACTAAATGGACATTACTATTACACATCAAACAATTTTCACTTGTCACAACAATGGAGGAAGTAAATAGGAGAAAAGTGCTACCTTCGTCATCATCATCTTCGTCTCAATCATATTTATTAAGCGTGTCGAGGAAGAGTCAAAGAAATCTCAACAAGATGTCAAACTCTGGGAATAAAGAAGTTTGCTTAACCTCGGTAGTAGTAATTGTAGTATTTGCACTTTTGGGCGCAGCAGTAAAGCAAACAGAAGGCTCATTTGTGACCAAGATCAATAACGGTTTCGAGCGATTGGTAGTGTCAATCGATGATCAGTTGGCTTTGCCACCATCATCCACTTCCTCCTCGGGTTTGTCATCATCATCCACTTCTTCTGGGCCAATGACAACGGGATTCAAGGGAGCCACCCAAGAGTGTCAAGCTGTTTTGGAACAATTGAAGGTAAGATTTGCATAATAAAAGATACAATTTTCTCCCCTGCATTGCAAGGCAAATATTCTGTCTCTCTTGTAACACGAGATGCAGAATCTAGATTAACAAACTTGGTAGTTGATACCAGGAATCTTCTGATTTTTATTCAGATACCACAATCAGTGCACTTCAGTCTTTAGACTTGCTGTACTTATTTACCTTTGTGTATGGCAAGACTGCAGAATTAGCCTGATGAGGGATGAGAGTTTACTTACCAACTTTTAAAAGAATGACATGGCAGGGGAGAGTCTCATCATCTAGTTTCATCGAATCTTTCATTGCATCAGCTCAAGCCTTGAAATCCTAAAGTAATTCTTGAGAATTAGCAACGGCAGTGCTAGATTTAAGGAGTTAGTTTAATAGGCACCTCATAACCCTAAATTACATGTGTGTTTATGTTTTGTTCTAAGTATATTCTATTCAATTCATACGATCCGCTGTTTGTCCGTTTCTCATTAGACTTGATCTGATATTTCTTCATTTGTTTCCTTTTCTTGGAATGGATTTCTTTGGGAACCGTTTTGGAATATTTCAGCCCCTTCTATGAAATGAGTTTTGAATCTTCGTTGACATAATTATTTTTAACCATGAGAACGATAAAAAAAAATTGTAGGTGAGGACTGGTACATAGAATCCGTTAACATTGGTTTTAATGATGTGACAAAATTTCCCACTAAGATTTCTAATTCATCAACCTTTGAGCTAATCAACCGTTGACAAAGTCAACCATGGAATTGTGGAATTTATTTTGGGTGTCACTTTGACAACTTTGACTTCATTGTCATCTTCACTCCTCCATCTCTACTTTGTTGTTATATCTAATGGAAATTAATCTTGCGGAAGGAATTGACGCATTTTGGGTCTCAAGTCTCATGCCTAAAGTTGTGGCAAATCAAACTTATCGACGTTGACGTATTTGTAGTGGTAACTTCGTCAGTACAGTTATAGGCCAGTTTCTCAGAAAACGAAAACTGTAAATGGTTTAGATAAAGGATAAATCGTATAACCTGGAAAGTATATCTTTAAATTAATGTTGGAGAACTGCATTTGTGAGACACTGTAAGTTAAATATAAAAATCAATGTTAAGTATCATAGCATAAGGTGTTTATAGTGAGGGCATTACTTTTCTTGTCAAAAAATTCTCCAAGAAACCAAGTCCTAGGAAAATAGTATTTATTTCAAGTTCATGCTTTACAGATGGATAACTTTTTGCGATGGCTCCTAAGCTTTTTTCTAAGTACTGGTTTCTCCCTACACAATTAAAGGATTCTCAGCTTCTACTGTAGGTTCCCTCGAAGCAGAAAGTAATTTGAAGAGTTACAAATTGCTAATAAAAATCTACACACCTTCCCTTTTTAGATTTTACAAGAGATTTACAACCTCTTAGTGAATCTAATTAGTGATTGGAAGCAGAATAATAACAATGATTAATAATAATACATCAATATCGCATTAAGTATTGCACGAGGATTTCTTGTTAGCTGTGTCACAGTTTAGGAAATTCCGGTCTATAAATGTTTGATGTGGTAATGTGCTTGTTCGTTAGTGGCAGATGGACTCGTGTCATGTGTTCTTATTTAGCACATAATAATTCTCACTTACTTTGACTTTCGAAAGTGGAAGCGGATATGAATGCTTTGGAGTTACCATCTTCCATGTTATTGTCTTTGCTATTTACCACGGCAGGGAAAATTTAATTGTCACTTGAGCATTTGTAACTGTCAGTTATTATTCACTACCGATTTCCACGATTACATAGGTTAACATAGGAAATAATGGGTTTAACATTAATTAAGAAGTCTTCAGACTATCTTTGCATAAAAAACATTATGGACTTGATGCAATGAACAGGATGGAGTTCTATGAATATAAAATCGAAACAACAGATGATATCGCATGTATCTCAGTGTAAAAACAATAATGCACAGTAAAAATAATATCAATATTGCGTTATTATTATTCGAAATCTGACGTGGAAACTAGGTCCAACATTCAGAATACTCAGAACTCAAGTACATAGCTTTTCTTAGGCACAGAAAATCATTTCAGAACTACCTGCACGCCAACTAAAGCTAGAATCCAATTGTTCACACTTTAGACTCCTTAATGAGCAATGAGCCAAAGAATAATGGCATCAAATGAGCTAGAAAAACAGGCAATTAAATCTTAAAAAGCTATAATTAATGGGATTTGAGAATATCAATGTTTTACTTTTGCAAAAGAGAGACACCTAAAACGAAATCTGTATTACCCACCCAGACAACTATTAATGATCCTGTGCTATCTCAAAATGTTTGAAAGTTTTTTTTAAATCTCACCTATGTTTTTGTTTGCATTTGGAATCTAATATCCCACACACCCTATACTCACACTGAAATATAATTACAGTCAGCATTTAATCGTATTCAACTTTGAAGGAGGGAAATAAAATACCAGAACAGGAGCATCAAGATTAATAAGAATTAGAGAGACTTTGAGAGGAGAGAAAAACAGCACAGACCTATGGTGATAGTGTATGGTTAAATATCTTGGTGTGTTATTAGCTATTCCAAAGTAGAGAGATGAGTTATTACTATCTGTCAAGACATCTGATTCCATTCCATTTCTTTTGGTAACAAAATATGAGTTTGTTCCATCACAACATATCATAATGTAACATCATAACACGCTCACCTATCCGCTCTTGTCTAATAAGGCTCTACTACTGGAACGTCTAAAGCTTGTCTACCTCAGACTTGGGTGGAATCGAGGGGGAAATGATTGAGTCGAAATGTCACAAGTTTGACCTGCATACAAATTGCATTAGATGATAAGCAACGTTGTTGCATTTAAATATTTCAAATTAACTCCTCTCTAAAGCCTTAGTTGTATCTGTATGATACCCCTAAAGTGTAAAATACAACCACAACCTCTGTTTCATGGGAGCTCTTGTATTTCATAAAAAGTAAATTATATTCATAACATGAGGAAAGCACGTTCAATCAAACTCAAAAGATTTGGAAAACCAGGAGACCAACTCACTGCAGGTTGCCACTGTGTAAAAACACTAATAACGTTTATTTACTTAAAGTTTTTCAAGCCGAGAATATTAATAAGCCTCCTTTCTGCTCCTACTACTTGGTTACACTCACAAGTACGAATGTTCGACTCTTCCGACCTAGTCTGTCTTATATTTAAGGCAAGTGGGAATGGATAAACAGTGCATCTGATTGTGTGAATAATTTAGCGGAAAGAGGAATTACCCTGTCCATAGAGAAATCCGTAGAAGATGCAGACTAATTACTTAGCTTTAATTTTGAATGTACATGGAATATTTCGATTTTAGTACACGGCAGTCTTTACCAGTGACCGGTAGTATTTTTTCATTCAGGAATCAAGGCTCCAATTTACAATGATGGTATTTTTTCTGTAACAAAATCTTGATGAATCCAATGATTCAATGCGGAAGAGAGGATTTCTTATGAAGTAAATAATGCAAATTGAACGTGGGTAATTGCCAATACGGTTGAGATTTTTAATGAGGGAATTCTATGTAACTTTGTGCACACTACCTCAGACTTGCCTCGACAATTAATCCAAGAAAGAACCAGCAGCTCCTGCTGTGCAGTCTTCTTTTACCTAGTCCATTCTTTATATCGTATTAAAGACATTAGACTGAGGTAAGTAGGCAAATACAAATTTTAAAATCCTATTCTAAATACTAATGGAAGTCTTTGAGCTGTAAGACCAACCCCAAGCCATGTTCAAAGCTCAAGACTCAGAAGCTTGACAGCCAAGTGCTTACATAATATGACCGTAAAGGATCTTGTATAACATTTCCAACCTAAGAGAGTAATTAAGCGTCCAGCCGGTGAACAATCCTTAAAAGACAAAAACCTTTTTAATTTCGGCTTTGGTCAGTCAGGGCTTGAGCATTGCACATTGTAATATGTATATTGTTCAACCAGTGCAGTGGATGTACAATGAGTGTGTGGCCAGACAAGCAAAGTCACTCACATCTTAAGACTAAAGATAAAAAAAATGAAATGGACATTAAAGCATATCGTAAAGCTTGTGTACGCTGCATTAAGTTGACTTGAGTTAAATGACTAATATATCAAACGTAGATTGCTTCCCTCCGAACAAGAAGAGGAAACAAGGGCTTTTTGGGGGTGTGCACGGGGAAATATACGAGCTCAATTTGTGGACTGAAGCAAAAAAAAAATTCTCTCACTCTGCGTTTCTTATCCCGGCCATTCCCAACATGTTCTCTCTTCGTCTTGATATTACATTGTAAAACATTTAGTTGAAGCTCAAGTCGTGGATTAGACTCTTGTGGTTCCGGGAGGTAAAAAAAATAGTTTAATTTTAAAAGTTAAAAACACAGCCGAGCTTCGACTGTTGAGTAGGGTATGACTTAATACGTGGCTTCGCTAAATAAATTAAATACGTGGACAAAGTTTTATATTCCCTTATGGTTGCGTTCATCTTATCTAAAGTATTTTTATTTTACTGACCACATAATCATGAGACTTTCTCAACATCAAGATGTTGCATGAAAAAATATATAGCTTACTGATTAGCATTCCCTCTATGAAGCTTCTATGGATTTTATCCTCCCCAACTAGGAATATCAGTAGGTAAAGGCAGACAGATTTAGAAGTTTAGAAGTCCAAGTAATTACTGAAGCAGTTTCAAGTACAGAGATATTTGAAAGATAACCCTTCCAATATAAGATCTTAAAGTCGTTAACGAAGGGGTGGGACTTTCTCAGCCATCTCAGGATTGAAACAAAAGGATGCGAGCTTTCTCAGCAAGTAAAGTGCAGGCGTAAGGCTCAAGGTGTTGGTGTTGATAAGGTCCTTAAGGTCATCGGTTGACCCTCTTGTTTTATTTTTGTACACGTCGAGTTCATTTGCTCTCTCCATACTTCATCCATCCAATTACTTCCTTCATCATGTGAGGGGTTTCAAACTGTAAACACGTCTCATCCTAATCCAGCCTACGCACCATGCAGGCACAACCACAACACAAATCTTTGATACCCTCCTCTGCATCTTCAAAGTGAAAAAAGCTGCCTCACCTATCCAACAAAAAAATCTATATATGGGGGTTCACTAAGCTCGAAATTTACCATCTTTCTTCACTCTACCTGTTGTTCCAAATATCCTAATTACAAAAACAAACCTTGACTTCCCTGAAAATATAAGACTAGAGCAGAACAGTGTATGTTAAATAGTTAGATAGAAATGTGTGAAATAGTTCATAAACTCATGCCTGGGCTCATTAGATAGAAGACGTTATAATTACACCAAAGTGTAATTTGTCTTGTACCGATGCCACTCGACTCTCTCAGCCTCCACTACTGACTTTAAGAAAGAACCGATTGAAATTTCGCAAACTGGGCGGGTATGCCCTATTAACCCTTAACTGACAAGGAAACATCATCATAAGACTAGTTTCGTTTTGCTTTGTGAATCACATTAGTCAGCTAATGGACAATGAAGCTTCCCTGTTCCCTTTAGTTTTAAAGAGAGGACGGGCTGTTTTGTTTGTGGATTTGAAATTTTAAAATGAGATATTTCTTACAAATGACGGCAGTGCTCTGAATACGATCCTTTATAGGCTGAAAAAAAAGAGTCAGGGTCAATCAGGTTAATGTTACAAATATCAAGACTATATAGAGAGGAGAGGATAAACAAGCCAACCTTATGACCTCCGTGACTTTGCCTAAGAATCCCATGAAAGAAAAGAGAATGTGAATAAAACGGGGATAGTTTGTAACATTATAGAAGAACGTGGAGTACAAGATGTTCATTATCCTCAGGATGGGAAATGATATCAAGAAACGGTATGGGTAAAGCTCGGAGAGAGATTTCCTTATAAAGACCAAGTATCTTAATGGGGATGAATACCTGACGATTCCTCATTCGTCAAACTCAAAAGACAGAACTATCCATCCCTACCCTCTGCAAGAACACAACAGGAACGGCATTGTAAATTCAAATAGAAAATATATAACGAAGTCTTAACATGAAGAGCTTTTTTTGCCACCGCAGTGTGTAGAGTTTGGTTTATCAAGTTCACATGAAAATTGCCATTTCGGCCTTACCTGTGTATTTCAAATGCTCATTACATTTCCTTTTAAGCTGGTAGCTTACTAATTTCAGACGAGTGTTTTTATCGATATTTTTTCACCCATCATCATGTTAAAGTTAATTCTTTTAATCCACTTTTTTTTATCATTTCCCTGGGTTACCTTACTTTCTTCTTAGATAATCAGAATCAAGAATCAAGAGAGTTTGCATGAGCTATCGAAATTGTAACTGAAAATGATTGGTCAATTTTTTATAAGTAAAATATAACTATTTTCAATGTAAGTAAACATATTACTAGACACTGCCTACAACTTAATTATTTATCTTTTATCCCCTCATTACTTTTGGCCCAGATTGCCCACTTCAATTCCGTCAGTGTAGTTTCACATGCCATCTTTTTCCGTTTTGCAAATTTTCACATTCCACTCTTTCTAGATGAGTTGTGAGATAGAAAAACTTGTTGAAACGGAGGGTAGCAGGAATAAGTAGTCAGAATCAGCTTTTGGTGTCTACAATCTCGTTAGATTACAAGTAATAAATCGGTCATGCTAAATCTAGAATGTATTATCCTAAGGTAACAACACTGCAGCTCTGCAAAGAGGTAGGTTTTTGCTCCTGATTTATTTCATTATTTCAGTTGATTAGTTGTGTAGTAAATGATACCAAGAACTGAGAACTAGACTGATGATAAAAGCTTGGAAAGTTTTTTTGTTCATCTTAAGAAATGGACAACGGACAAGACAAGGTAATAAATATGCAGAGAGAAGAAACTTGGCTGAAATATTATATCCAATCTCTTTCACCTTAGTGTATGACCGTTTATATTGTCCGAGTTGAAGCCCTCCTCAGTTTCAGGCTTTTTAGACTCTAAATGTGAATGAAAGCAGCACATTGTGACTCATACCTCTAAGCACTACCACATAATAATATTATAACGATTGTGGTCAGAAGTCAGAACAATGGGTTATTTTATTTCGCTATATTCAAAACGGACGGATTGTACACAGGATTGCAAGAGGAGAGTTGATTGTGTGCCACGGGATTAGTATATTACTATTATTATTGGAATTTGCCAATAGGGTCTCATCTTATTATTGTAGTCTTGCTCTTCTTACACTCAATCTTATTGTTGATGTCAAGATTCGAAGCTGATAGTATTGCCTACTTGAGTAGGCAGTCCATTGTATTACAAAATTGTATTTATCTTACATCCATTCGAGGATATTGGTTTCGTATTGTTATCCTCAGCCTCTCGGCGTATGCAATAAACCTGTGTGTAGAATTAATCTCATACCGTCTTGCAAAATAATGTGTCTTGATATACATTCTGCTTGAATGCATTGAAACACTTCATCGGAGTTTCAAATATTAAGTATGCCATTGGTATAGTATTAATACATGCAGAGATAGTGCAGGGCTATAGTATTCAGATTTAAAATCCAAACAGAAATTTGATATGCCGAGGCACGTACGTGGGAATAGTAGTGGAAGCAGAGGTAATTGACAGCACTGAGATTTATTGAGTGGCTCTGCATCTCTTGTAATTGGCAATGGCAGAAGATCAATGCTAAGGGGGTCATTTGAGCACGGAAGAATTCAATTATCCTCTCCCTCCATCTCGTCTAGTTGCACTCCTAACCAGCTAAAAATAATATTATACATTATGCAGGATTTAAAAATATTTAATGGAATTTACCAACTATTATTACATCCATGAGCGTACGCGTATATCCTTAGTGATCCACTGACATTATAAGTGAATGGTGCTGAGCAAATAGTTTCACGTAAAGTATTTGCAATTATCATTTGTGGAGATGCTAATCACCCTCGTTGTAAATTCATGAGTAGTTCTAGCGGTTGCAAAATATTTTGTTTACCATTTCAATTAATCTCCCTTCTAATTACCTCCAATTGATTGATATTGGAGCATGAGTATAAATCGGAATGACAAGTATTGTTGTGGTTTTAGTGATTTTTGATAACCATGTTTGGTTCTTGCGTAAATTTGGCATGCTGTTGTACGTGTTATTTATCTAATAATGCGTAGGGCTAAGAAGATCTATGCAAATGTAAAACAGCATTGTATAGGGAAGTGCTTAGTTTTTGGGTGCACTTAATTTATTAAGTTATTCAAATACGATGTTATTTTACTGTAATAAATAGCTAGGAAAAAATGTGCATGTGCTTTCATGTAGTTTGCAATTATGTTAATCTATGATACGGAGCATGGCATTGGGCAATGAAGACAAGGTAGGTAAATAATGTTGGAAATGCGAAGGTGGAGGAATTCATTGACCTTTCGAGGATCTATTAATGCAACTCCATTATGTGTTATTGTCTTAAGCCTTTTCCCATTAATACTTGAGGGTTGATAGGCTCGTATACCGCACTGCGTTTATTTGGTCCCATTTGCATGAACTACTCACAATGTCAAAGAGGGATTAAGAAGTTGTATGATTGTGTGCATATTCCTTTTGATCCCATGAAGGAATGATTCCAATAATAATTCGGCGATATTACAAGGAACATACAGCCAGCAGAGCATCTTGGCCATCATGTCAGGTTGCGTGCCCACTGCCCAGTACATCCATCATCATCCTGTTTTGGTCCGGTTTATCTTTGGCGATTATCAAATAGAAAGAAAAATGCTTGGAGCGAATGCATAATTAGGCTCTTCGTTCAAAAAACACGATATTCTATGCTCATTGGAAATTTTTTATCGAGTTTAATAAATGTTTAGCAAAGGTTCCTCCAAAACTTTGTACGGATTAGTGTATTTCAGCAGCGTCGTTTTTCCTGGGTGTTTCTTAACAAATATTTCCTAGTTCTTTGCACTCCTTTCTGGATTTTACACTGTTGTAAGTTTTACGCTTCAGGGTTAGGTTAGGTTAGGCCTGGAAGATTTTGGAATAAGACATACCTAATTTGATTATCTGTGCATGGGTGTTATGTAGTAGGGGACTGAATGAGAACCTAAATTTATGATCATCTTTAACGATATTAAACTTCCAAATTTGTTCGGCACCCAGAGAGCAATCCACCAAATCTTATGCTCAGTGTATAAGCGATCGTATAGATAGTTGATAATTTAGGAGATTGATAGTATCTAAACTTAAATATCGTAGTGCAGTGGCGGGTAGGGGGGTTTTCAACTACAGGCTTGTAGATCATCGCACACTGTTCAATTTGAAGGTCCTAACACGCTGTGGAGGTATTGTGTATCATCACAATCTTGCAAATTGGATTGGGTGCAACATTGAATATTAGATAAACTTTTAGAATATACTTTATGATGATTCGTTGTAACAAACGGAAATTCCCTTTTACAGGTGAATAGACGCGGCCGCCTTGTCTCAAGCCTTGTAATAACTTGTACTTGACATAACCAATTATTATGAATTGCTAAATCAAATTATCCGAGCTAACAGGTCAATTTAACCGGCTAATATTTCAGAATTTGATATTTCTACTAATTCTACTCCAATACTAAAGCTGTTGTTTATCCATTTTTCATTGTTGAGGGCTTGAAGCAACTAGAGCTAAAATACTAAAATAGTGTAAGGAAGTCTTCTAAAGATTCATTAAAAAGAGGACTGTTCAATCATATTGAGGGAAGCTGATTTAATAGTTTCCGGAGCCTTATTCCTGTTAAATTTGCAAAATGAATACAATGGAAAAAAGTTGATTCTCAGATTCTGAAGTACCTTCTGCTAGTACTGCTAAATTATATGCAAGAAGGCAAGATCGTCATACTTAATTCTGGCGTAAAAAGAAGTGCCAACTTGGCTGGGTCACCTTTGACGACAATAGTTTGTTCCCAGTTGACTTTAGACAGGGAACACGGAGATGTATGAGAAATTATAGCCTGAACAATACCTCTACATTACATCCTTCCTATTTTGCATATTAGGAAGAGATAAGAGATTAATGTCGCGCACACAACATATTGTAAGCTGCCACCTGGTCTAAAGTCTTGACTCTTGAATTACGAATTTATAATGGAAGAATTGGCAAATGAGTGTTGTCAGCGATTCTATGCGGGCAGCATGACAAGGTGGAAATAAAATAAAACCTGAACAGGTAACCTACAGCTCTAATGTAACATTAGACCTTACTCTTTTGGGATTTTATATATCTTTGCATGATTATAATAGCTTAAAGCCTCGGGAATTCTTATTGAGTTAGCAAAAGAAAAGAGGAATCGTGGCCAAATTGGCATTAAAAATTACGAACCCATAGTTCATACTGAGCAGATATATATAGGAATAATGAGACAGCAGATTTTTTTTCTCCTAGTTGTACATGTACTGTAGATTTGAGGACAATAATCCACATGCACAGTACCAACATCTGAATCTGACTTGTCCTTTATTACACTGTGACGGGAGTGTGTTTAGTTAAGGTTCATCATGGCAATTTGCCTCGACAACAATCTCCTGCAAGAAAGGTCCTCACACACTTCAGTTAAGAATTAAAAGTGACTCGAGGTGACACGTGCTTAACCAACTAGAGTTTAAAATGTTGACGTTAAAAAACTGTAAATCCAATCTTGCTTGACTTTGGTCATTTTTATGAAAGAGGTACACATTCTGACTTCACCTCATAGTCACCGATGACTCTGAATCTAAGGAGTGAGTACCGCTTCAATACACAATTTGACGATTCTGCTAAGTCGGTTGTGAAATTGAGCCTGAGTCCACTTGAAACGAAATTTCCTAATCTGATTCCATCAATGTATAACAATTACTCGCCCTTTTAGTGCCGAGTAATGTAATGTAATAATAAGTCACAGAATATTCTGTAATGGACTTAAATAGTTCTGCGAATTTCAATGCAAATTTTTTATAAGGTTAAATAATGCTGCGTACATTTGTTACCACAGAGGACTAAGGTTGCTGTCATTGATTTTTCTTCTCTTCATTATTGTTCCCTTCTTCCTTTGATTTGGGCTTTAACATTGAGGTTCCTATCAATTCATTGTGTTCAGCGCTGAAAGTTCTGAGCTAATTCTTGCTAAACGTGTGGGTGGGTGTGTGAGATGTGAGACGCTTGTCATGATTTTGACCGTCAGAGATTAGCCTTTATACCATTCTTTGGAAAATAATAATGGTCACTCACAAAGCCTCAATACTTGTTGATAACTCACGGATATGTTTGATCAAAACATGGCACAGCCGATTTAACCTAACTTCTTTTGGCGTTCAGTGTTGCAATTAATTCTTTAACCAAGCACGCAAAGGACCAAGTCTTGAATATTGAGCTTACTCAATATAGTAATAAATGTATTCAATGCACAAGAAAGATTTGGGGTTTTAAAACTTGATCTGTCTCCACTAATTATAATGATCTCAGGCATTTGATTTCTTGACGCAATTAGTTGCCTATTGAATCCAAAAGTAAAATCCGCACACACCTACTCCCACACTGTCTCTTTGTCCTTTGTTGCGGACTTTTCTCCATTCATCTTGTCCTTAGTTCATTCTTACGAGGGGTTTTACACTCTGTGCCTTGAAGGATCCATATTTCACATTCTTTAGTCACCTACACATTAAGTGGTTGGAATTAAATGATTTCAATTTAGAAATTGAAGGAGCATTAAATATTAAATTGCTAAAGCAAATAGATCACAATAGATAAATACGCTGATTAAAACAATGGAGCTTCCCAACCCATCATGTATGGGGAGTGATAATGTGTAGATATTAGGTGCTTGCCCAAATCATAATTCAAGGCCTTGGATTTCAATTCGATAGTTATTCAATCGATTGATCTATTGATCAAAGATACATATCCTCAGGAAGGGGATCTTAATTGCAACCTTAGTAAAGTATAAGCCTCTTTTACATAATCGGCTTACCGATTTCCCATAAACGACAATCTCAATCAAAACTCATTAAAATTAGTCCATGCCTTAGGCTGGATTACTTGGATAAATTCTAGGAGGGGTTCTTGAATGTCTTTGAAAAATCTTAGATCAAATTCTCTAGCCTTGTGTTATTTACCATTTTCAACGAGTGCGCTATCAGTAATGATTACATTTTACAATGCTATGAGACTTCCAAGTAGAGGATTTGGTTCTAACAAAACCATATTATTATGCCATATAGTACCAAACCATGTCCTTCCCAAGTTCTGCCGAGTCATTTATCTCGTATAATGTATTTATAAACGAGGGAGTGAGAGTACAATTCTTTTGAAGGAAAAAAATCTTCAACTCAATAACTAAATTAATCCAGAGCAGCAAGAGCAAGAGTGATAGATAGGAATATTATTATAAGACTTTAAAGAGAGAGGAGAAGAGAGAATATGATAGGTTTGGGCTTATTAACATTTTTTAGAGGGGATTTCATTGAAATTCCAAAAATGACTGAATGATACGTCTAAATTTTGAAAGTAAGATTTATTTTGGATTTCTGTGAATATTTTAATCTACTTCATTCCAAGAATTCCAACGGCATGACCGTGATGAGGCACGAGACTCAAAACTTGGTATTAAGTTATTAAAATGTATTAAAGTGATCTCCTAACTACTTTTTCGTTCTAAAAATGCTGAAAATGTTGAAATGCATATCGGCATTATTCAAGAGAGAGAGAGAGAGGAATTAGTATGAAATTACAAGGATTTTTTTACAAGACTTTGATCCACCCTTTTTAAACCTTTAAGTTTGTGGACTTAAAGTAACAATAAAAAAAATCTGCCTTTTCTTTTTAGTAATCTAAGAAGACAGGTAAGATGGGCCGTGTTGAGTTGCGAGGAGAATAATGTCTCTGTGTTTCAGGGCCTACTGAAGTAGAAGGAATTACTTTATCGTTATCTGAATTGAAAAAGCACTTAACTTACTCAAGAATCTGTCTCTTGTCTTAGACTAGACAGACGTTCATCGACATTGCCACTCGACAGTAACAATGCGAATAAGGATGGTTGCACCTAGGAAGCAGAAACGCCTCCTCAATTTATGATTTGCCAATCGTTCAAGACTGATTGGCTGAAAACTGGATCTCACAAGTCATTAGACTTTTATCTTAATGTGAGAATACCGATATCCTTGCGGTATTTCATTGGCAGATTGGCAGAATGGCAACTATTTCATTTCAACTCTCAGAGACTTCTTTTCCCTATTGAAATCAAATCCAAATCCATGCAAGAAAATGCAAAACCAAGCGTTTGCACTTTCCAATCTTTCATACTTGACTTGATATATCTTTATGTGTTTTTTTGTTTTTTTTTATTGACCCGGTAGTGCTTGTTTGATAATTATCTGGAAAAGCGGTAAAGGAGGAAAGCCTATTAAAAAATATGAGGTGTGATAAAATAGCTCGGATAAGTGGAACATGATAATTTTTGTATGTTATGAAAATTAATAAGAACAGTTTCCCCAATAAGTGTACAGTTGGAAGTTGGAATATAGAAAGTTCCTATTTTTTGGAAACCACTATCGGAAAAGGAAGTGTTGGTGTAGATCTGCTTGAAGTTCTACTCAAATGTTTCATATTCATGCATGCAAGCACAGTCATAGAAATGCCACCAAGAATGACGTGACAGCTCTACTGACATTTTGTGACAATTACAATGACAATTACAATCAAGCGGATTAGGTAGGATGACACAAAGAACGGAAGAGCTGGCTTAAAAACCCCACACGGCAGTACAACTACACATTCTAAGCCGTACCCTTCTCCTTATGATGTGACTTGTATGATTTGTTGATTAGGCTAATAAAAAATAATAAAAAATACATCTTCCGTCTTAGATGGCTGCTGATGGTGGTTGGTTGGAGATTTAAAGATTTAAGACACTAAGTTCTCAAGTGTTGAAAATATTTTAAGCTACGCAAGTGTTTACAAATTTTGAATTTACTTTATGTGAGTTTCAATTTCTTAGGAGAATTTGCAAGAATGAAACGTACAGCTTTGTCAGAATGTTCATTTTCTGCATGCGCCAATATATTCGAAAACAGTGTTGCTCCTTTGAGCGAAAAATTATTAGTTGTAGTTGTAAACACAAAGCAAATTGTAATTGCAATTTTGGCTCACGATGTTAATGTAAATGGTGTACATATTAGTTAGCTTCATGGCTGATGTAGGGCTCTTAAAGTTTTATGTACGTAAATAATATTCAAGATCATTGTCACAACGAGTTGAGTGACTGACTGACGACGGACGAGTTAAACCCCGAAGGCTTTTTTTATGAATATGAAAGAAGCTCTCATGTTTATTAACCAGTGCTGCATCATATCATATCATAATGCTCTCTTAATAATATATTTCAACTTTGAAAAAATATTAAACATGCAACAGTATCAGGCCCAACCGTCTATGGCATGCTTGTACATTAAAAGTCCATGCGTCCGTATTTAATCGTACGTCATGTTCATTAATGTATGAGATTTGGATTATTTTGCATATTGCATCTTGTAGCTTTTCATGTAGTATTTAGTAGAAGGATACTAGAAGATTCCGTGTCAAGAAAGCTAGACTAAATATTCATATTTTAACAAGTTTTTTCTTTCAAAGCCATCGAGGAAAAAAATATTTCCTTGGCTATCTTTTTTAAACTTTTTGTACCTTTTGAACATAAGAGGAGTTCCAAGAAGTTGAGCACAAGCTCAAGTACATTTAAAGTATGACAATGAATGATTTTCTAGCAAATGATTCTTTCAGAATTTAGAATGAAATGTTGGATTTTATAGCAATTGAAAAGATATTTAAATGTGTAGGTATTTCATGTAATATCCACAATTTTCTATCCTTATGGTCCAATATTAATTAATACTGTTGTTTAGCTATACGTCCTAACTGGTTTTTGTGGTTGCGTTTCATGCTATTAAAGTGCATTGGTTCTCTTCTGATGTGAATCTTTATTGTTCCTTTGAATATTATTGAGGAAGCGGTTCCCGATTCTATCACGTATTAATGGCTAGGACAATTCATGAGAAAAGAGCAGTGGTGATGATTTAAACATTAGAGTGGTATGGTTTTAGACATGATGGAGGTTGTGTTGTGGAAGTCAGGTTTGATAGTGAAGTAATATATATGCACAAGTCATGTCACAGGTTAATTGTTTACTCTTGCTTCGGAATAATGGCTTTTAAATACCCAGTTCTTACTCATAATAATCCAACTTCCTACCAATTACAATTTGTAGCTTTTTTAAATTGATATTGCACAGTATCCTTACTTACATAATCTTCAGCCTTATCCAAATTGAAAACTCTATCCCAGCAACGCTTATTTAAAACACAATGCATACACTCTTCGACACCTAATACAATTATTGCAACGTCCTCTATCTAAGCTGGGATTGTATATTCTAAATGCATTCACACCTGCTCTGTAATGGCCTCTGTCTTGCTTACAAAACAGAATATCGATACATTTCCCATGCAATTAGCCTCACGTACAAATCTTCAATTGACAAATAAAAATAACTACACACACACATAACCGCCATTACTCATCCTGGTTAACTAGGAGGGCTGACAGTTTCACAAGTTTCAATAATATAACATTTCCACCATGTCGTGAATAGTTCTCGTCTGTTTTTAAAAATACAATTGGACAAGTCATTTCTTAGCATTCTGATTAAGTCACCTGCAGGATAATCATATTCCAGCCTGGACTGATTTACGTCCAAACAAAATGCTAACTATCTCAATGCCTTGCACTCGGCAATAGTAATAGTTATTGTTATGCACTTGAGAAAACGTAATAATCGTTATAGATTAGACGGAAACACAAGGATGTATCAGGATTATGTGGAGAGGAAACGATAATAAGAAGATTCAGGGTGTTTTTTTTCGTTCTTCATATTCTAAAGCATAAATAAGAGACAGGCAGGTCAGCCCAGAAATTAAATCCAGTTTTCTTTTCGAAATTATTTATGCGTCATGTGAAATTTACACACGCACACTATTACATACTCACAACCTCAGGACGAGCCCTAAGAGCTTGAGGCTCGTTAACGAAACTACTGGACTGGATTCTCTCCGTACTCCCTGGTATCTAAAGAAATCAACTATTTCTCAAGTCTGGAGACGGTAATCAGGATTGAAATCTCTGCCTTTGTGCCCTGAATATTCAATACAATTAGCTTATGGTTAATAGTTAAAAAATACTCATTTAAAGTGTTGAGGACTTTCCTGTTGCTCTTTGCATAAATCATGAATTGTCTCAGGCTATTTATTATTTATGGAAGAGCTATGGCACTTGAAGGTCAGAAATTTAAAAAGTTTTGGGGAATTGCTGACACAAGCTCCTAGATTAATGAAAATTATATTTCACCCGTTTGTTACTATAAATCCACTCTAGTTTCTGGTAATCTGTTTCATTTCAATTGAATTCACCAGCTTCCTCTTAAAAGCAATCATCCACTTAAACTCCACGCTACTCTGTCTTAGTCTTAGGATATTTAAAGGAGCTACTCAGAAAATGATCCTTCCAATTTATATCTTGTACCAGACATCAAATCCTATCAAAATATCATGGTATGAAAAAAAAACACAAGAAGACAGTTAAGTTTCTCATGTTATAATATGATGATATCCTCCAAGTTCGTTTTACACAAACGCAACGGCTCATTGACATCCACATTGACCAGAATGAACCTTTAAAAGTTCAGGATGCTCTCTGCGGTTTTTTTGAGAAAGCAACAGCCTCACATTATTTCTAAACACATACGAGGAGGGTAGATGTTTCGGGGTAATGTATCAATTACGTGTAGCTAATACTCTCATATTCTAATTACAACTTATTCTCAAAGACTCTGTTTATGAATCCTAGTCCATTTACTATCGTCTCTGATGAAGAATATCAAAAAATAAGATTCGAGACTGAACATTGAAAGATTGACCTGCAGGATAGAGAGAAAAAAACACTTGATACTTATAAAGGGAGATTGTTATTACTGGTGGGAAAATTAATTTTTCCCAACCTGAAGCCTCTTCCTCTCTCGTCATGGTTTGACGCTCCTGATAATCCTCTCCTTCCAACCTAAAGTTGAATGTGATGCATGATTACTATGATAACATAATGAGTTGCTGTTTTGATAGCTTGATAACACAACACAAGTTACAATTACCCCCTCCAAATCTCTCATTTTCTTATTCAAATAAGGGATTAAAATTTTTAAAATCACTCTTTATCTCCTCCGATTGTCCCACTACTACCTAGCACCTTTAGAGGTATTTTGCTATTTTTATAAGTAAAGCAGGTCAATAACTTTCATTCTTTGCTAGAGCTATACTTGGAGATAGATTAGTAGCTTTAGTTATTGAATTGATGTGAGCATGACTTTGGTGGAAATGGATTCGAAAAAGTTGTCGGATAAAGAAATTTTCAGTGGGACTTAACCCCAAAAGACGGCAATTATCCGGGATTATCATCCCTATTCTAAAAATTCCCCTTCATCATTCCCAAGCTTTTTAAGCTTAAGTAGGGAAAGCCCCTAAGATTAGGAGCAAATGGACCAAGTCAAGTCCTGAGGCGGTTAGAGTCTCTCAATTTGTAAGGTAGTGAGGCTGAATGAAAATAAATGTCACCAGGCCTTATTGACAATGAGACAGATTTTCAACCCAGTCGGTCTGGACTCTTGGAAGTCCTTTGAATCAAGAATATCCCTATCTATAGAGAGTTATGACTTTAAAAGTTGGACCCACAAAATTACCAACAATTGTAGCTCCGTTATTGTGATCAGTGTGGGTATTCATGTTCTACACCGCGACGCTGGGTCGGTAGGTACGAAGCTTTGATTCCATGATACTGAATCTGACTATGAAAAAAGCTGGGATCAAGAATAGTGTGAGGGATGTAGAAGTAGGGAGACAAACCTCCCGTTTATTATGTAGTTTGTTAAGGTGAATTGTTCCTTACAATGGAGGCTCATTTTGGCCAGTTATGTTTGTGTTGATTCCTTTACAAATAACTCCGTATGAAGAATTTTCAAAAGAGGTAGGTTTGACCAGTCTCTGTTCCTATCCGTTCTGCTTTGTTGATCACTGATGACAACAGTGCACGGTTGGTAGTGTCACAATCGCCAAGATGCTCTTCCAGATTTCCTTTCTTAGTAAAATCCTTTTTGCATCTGCTCGAGCTCGACTCGAGCTTCCTTTAGAAAAGCCGGAAAATAGGCTAGAATTCTGTATACAATAATGGGTATACCTGCCCTAAAATTAGCAGGATAATCAATCCATTCTTCAGCTTCCCTCAGCCTTGGCAATGTTTGTGATAAACAAGCTTATTGATTTGAAAAACTCTTTGAAACTCAACCTGATTTGAAAAATGAATATTCTAATCTCAGAACATGGAAATAAAATTCTGCCCGCTTCAGTATTTAACAATCGCGTTTTCATGAACCTCGTTTTAGAATACATAACTGTTTTTCTCTACTAGTTTCATCAAGTACTTGCCCGTCTTGAAATTAAGAAATTCCATATATGACCAATGAAAATTATTATCATTATATTATCTTAAGAATCGTCTCGTTGCACTAGGTTTCGGTAACTAACAACTTGAGTCCTTCCCCATGACCATTTTTGCTTATATTTCAATTTAAGAATGGATTGAATATTAGATGTAATGAGTTAGCACCAGTCTTTGTTCAATCTTATCATAATGCTGTCTGAAATTTAATCCCAAAACTGGTCTAGTTTGTTTTCCACTTGTCTGATAGCACCCACATTAATTGTATAACAATCCATACTAAGCCACACACAGGGCATGATTAAATTTCAAACTTCAAGATTTTATTCAGAATAATTTAAATTCCACAAGCTCATTATACCACCAGCCGACAATTGAGGGGTGGTAGATTCACTCATCATCCCCTATCATTTAACACATCCTAGACTTCTTTAAAACATCATTACTTGAGTCGTACCGGTGCAAGAATAAGGGGAAAGACAAAAAGTGGGTAAATACAACAAGTAAATTAAGACCAAATAAAAAAATACTACAGATGTTTGATGAACAGAATGAGAAAAAGTGACAGGATTGGCTTGAATCAAAAATTTTACAATTAAAACATAGGCAGATTGAATAAGCAAAGAGAAGTTGAGCCACAGCATCATGTATCATATACATGATCTCGTTAACATACAAATAAAATAGTGAGGCAGACATCCCCTCAAGTACATGAAAACAGGCCCTTGTACCGCTTCCAATTATTCGTGAAGAAACATCCAAACCTACTTACGAGAGCCTCATATGAGCGAAATAATGAGTCAAAAACTCAAAAGCTCCGTTTTCAATAGCTAAAGGGTTTTATTCTGTGTTGTTTTGATTCATTGAGAAGGAGCCATTACCTTCAAATGATTTGTATTATGACTAGTCGGCAATTTCTTGAATGATGAGCCTTCCCAGATTTAACAACTCAAACACATTGATAAAAATCCTTTTGCAAGTAATATTCAGTAATATTACAGATTTTTACAATTGCAATTCAAAGCCCTTCAACTAACTGACTGGTCCTGCTGGCTACTTGTGGGAGATGTTGTGTCTTTTTGGCCTGGCTTGTTATGGATGTGAAATATTTTCGCACCGGCATTCATAAACCTTTTTTTTTTACCCCGTTGGAATGGAATGAATGAGGCATAGGCTCCTTTAAGTCTTTATTTACAATGGACACTGATAGTTTTAAGCTTTTTCTAAGACTCTTTCATACATTCTCCCGTTTTCTTCCATTCATGTCACTCCTCCATTGAAGATGCTCCTTGGAGAGACTCAGTTGTGGCAACTTGCAGCAGAGTGTACACAAAAATGCAAACAAGTATCGTTACCTTGCAGCATTCTAGGTTAATGAGCGTAGCAAAGGTAGCGTATAATAATGCAAGGCAAATTGCGGGAGGCAGGATCGAATATTAGTCAATGTACGTCTACCTACCTGCTTTCAAAGCGTATTGTGTAGCACTGCATTGTACAACTCGTCTGCAACTATGCACCTCTTGATTTGCAACTTACCTAGGCATTTATTCTAATCATCCAGCTTTTGTGGAGAGTTATCAGAATGTGACTAGCTTTTTTTGAAGGAATAAATAACAGGTAAACTATGGTGATAGTCAAGTTACGGTCTTTATGAATATAGAAGATTGTTTGCTCATCCCTTGGAGGTAGATTTCTCCATTGACTTTGCAACCGATTCTGGGGTTTCCAAAATAACACAGGGAAAATATGCATGAAACTTAAGAGAAACTATATGTTTAGTTTTAACATGAAGACTAGACCACTTTGTCTCCTTCGTGGTGGCAAGATAAATTGGGTGAAATTACTCGAAATTAGTTCCACTGTAAAAAATTGAAAATGGTACACGTGGTGATTTCATTGAATCATTTAAATTTTACGTGTAAGAAAGTTTGCATTTTGATATTGGGGCTTGTTGGAAATATTTCCACGTTTATTTTTACAGTAGCATGCAGGGTTGGTTGTGAAGTTTCGATTTCTATGCAAATTTGTAAACAAACCAACGATGATCGTGAATGATTTTTTTCCCTGGCTACTGCTCTGTTTTGAGTTACAGAACTCGTCTCGGGATTTACTGTCAGTAAGAAAGCCGCTGGTATTCATGTAGCACAAATATTTTTGTGCAGCTTGACTTTTTTTCAACTGCATAATGTGCCTTGAACTTGTAAAGGATTATGAAAAGGCAGGGAGCTGTTTGAGAGAAATTTGATATTGATATGTATCTTCTCGTACTCGTTTTTCCGTTGAGAGTACATGCGGATATTTAAATTTATTAAATATATAAATTACGTGCAGAAAGAGGCATACCACAGCATACATTTAACAACTCCTTGTCCTATTCTTTTTGGACTTGAACTTGTCAAGCACTAAAACCTTTCCGTTTTTCTCACTGTGCGAATATCATTGAATTTTTTCGTTTTCTTCAGCCAATAAGAAAGAAAACTTATAGCCGAAAGGGTTTTCGGCAATAGTTGATGGTAGTTGCTGACTGAAAGACATATCAAAGGTATTGTATCATGTTGCAGTGCAATGCATTACATATTATCTGTATTAGGTACATGTCTTTTGCTTTTGAAAACATATAAGTACCGTTCCTTCTTTTGCTAACCGAGCCAAGTGAATCTATTAACGCCGCACACCGACTGCCTGTTCTGGTTTGAAGATAATGAGTAGGTACACAGCACACCTACAGTTGCAAATGTTAAAACGCTCCTATTGATAAGAGCCTCAAAAAAACAGACGACTTTTTTGCATACGAATGTTATAATTGCACCCGTATTCCCAGTCCGCAGTCTGGTAAATAATCATAATAATCGCTCTAATGGGGGATTGGTGAAGGAGTCGAAGTTCAGTTCAACTTCAAACCTCAAAAACCAGTTGTCTTGAATTCTTAAACGGACGATAGGGGCCAAAAAGCTTTCCCAACTTTTCCATACACGGGCATGAATTGTAGAGCAAAATAAAAACCTGTGAGTGGATCGACAGGACTAGGCCTTATGGAAAAACATAATGTATGCCCATTAGTTATTAAAGCAGCGGTATTGGTAGTCACTACTGCATTGTAATAAATAATTACCTAAGTGGTGGCTGGTGATCTTTAACTGTATTATTCAAGAAGGGCAAGTGGCATTAAATTTATTTCATTTCCGGTCGGTCCATACTTGTCACAGCCAATCTCATTCATCCCCCTACCAATATAAACGCTGATAGTTGTTTTGAATTAAAAAATATCCAGACTTAGAGGGGAAGGTTGTTTCTTGAGCTGCTCCAAGAAAAGCAAAAAAAAGTTGATAATCTTGTAATCAGACAGGGAAAGATTTTAGACAAAAGGAACGTGTGTTGCGTGCCGAAAGGCTTTCAAAAATGTTGACTTAAATTGGGATTTTGTTCCACGTTGGTAGTTGGAGGGAGATGTTTTCGTCATGAATGTATTATGTATTTATTTACTTAAAAGAGCTTCTCTCCCTTCTTCCAGAAGCCAAGATGGAGTATTTATTAGCAGCATCTCGTTTTACTAATGTATACAGCTTTCTTGTACAGCCCGGTCGAACAAGGCACTGAGCCTCGCATCAATCTATTGAACAGAAAGTCTTAAAGGATGTAAGTTTATTTGGAAGGATTAGAAATAGTGCTGGTGATGGCAAGGCAGAGTGATAATATCATGAATCAGTCTCTTGATTATTTGTTTTTCTTCCTTTTGGGCTAAAATAAATAGCGGGTCTTAATGGATCTTCTAATGATGAGCTAAACATGGCTTGTTCTCCAGCATCCAAACGGATTTCGTGGCAGCAGCCGGCTTAACAGGGTCTTAAATTGACGAGCCGGGATTTGGATTTTAAAAAGTCATGTCTTGAGGTTTCAAGCTCTCAAAGCATTCAAAGCCGACTTTCTTTAATGCAAGATGCCTTGAATACAATACTCACAGTGCGTGCATGTTTGCTTGCCCAGGCCATCCTAATTTCAGAACTTTCAGGGGTGATGGCGAGAGGAGGGTACTTTACGTAAATACACTTAAATGTAGGGGTTTGTGTGAAACATACGGACGAGACTGGTAGGGCTTGTTGAGTCAATAAGCTAGAGGCGAAAAGAGTGACTTAAACTCATCAGAAATGATCAGCATCAATAGCTGTCAGGTCAAAAGCTAACACCACCAGACTCATAAAGGGAGCCTAATGTTGGCAGCTTTAGCCCTTATTAGTGAACAATCAATCCGTCTGGCTGACTCTGACTCTTCACTGTAGATTTTCATCTTACTGATTCTAGGGCCTTTGTTCTCTTTTTGTGTGTGGTGGGTTTGGCTTTTCTTTGAAACCTTGAAAGTGTCAGAATGACTTAAAGGAGGCATTTTTACGGATAAGCGGAGAGGCACATGCCTGTTATTAAACATCATGAATCTTCAAAGCTCATCTCTTGACAAGGTGCCGTTCAGCTGACCGTTCGTGTTGCGTAAAGGTCAGGACCTTCTGCTGTAATAATAATAATAGTAGATCTGAGGATTACCCCAAACCTTTGAGGTAGGGCCCAAAGATGTAAAATAAACAGAAGGAAATCCGTTGATGAGCTATAGGGTTTTTGGAAACAATAATATTGAGGGTCTCTATCTCAAGCATCGAAACTGTCAATCTCTGCTTATGGTAAATTACTATAGAATTTAATCTCTCGCATCCTCCGAAGAAATAAATGAAAGGACTAGGACGAAGGAAGTTTAGATTACAGGGCTAGGTCTTTGAGTGTAAAATATTTATTTGCAAAGATACGGTAGAGGAAATGGCCCAACCAACGGCAAACGGAGAAATGTCGGTTCGAGGGTTTTGTTTGTGTTCAGTAGGGCAGGGCATATAAGCGAACCCCCTTATTAGTAAACTCTAAGAATTGAAGAAGGTAAACATCCATGATGATGACGCAAAATGCGAAAGGAAAAGCAATTATTGGGATTTTGGAAACCACCACCTGGAAAAATATACGAAAAATACAAGTTTCCCCAAGGCAAACTCAAGCTTCCGAGTACTTAAGCTTTTTCTACGGACAGCTAGAGACATACTGTACTTTTAATTTTACTATTCAAAGTGCACTTTAAAGAAGAAATATTCAAATGATTCACATCCTCGAATTTAGAATAAAATAAAAGAACAGTCCTTTTAGATTTGAGTCTACCAACCAAGTACTTCATACCAGTCTCTTCATCCCGTGAGATATTCATGGGACATTTTATTTTATGACAAGAAGTGAACGGAAACGAAGATTCCGTTTCAGTTCCATTCAATGAATACTCATGCGATGCAATGGTCTTTTCTACTTGGTGCAAATGAATCCCACAAATAATACGAAAACCAATGGGATCCACCCTCTCTTAAGAAATGTCTTGAAGCACTCTTATAATATCCATCCAAAATATACGAAAATTTTCAGAGAATAAAGAGCTTCGAACCTGCTTGAAGATTGAACCCAATCCTTTTCTTTTCTCACAGTCCTGGGTAGCAAACTCCCATATTATAGTCCGTCTTACGGTTTGTTAAAAGATTTTCAGATCCAGATCAGATTTCCTACCACAAAAGCATCATCATCTCAGAACCAAACGATTCTACAGCACAATTGTAGTCTACAATGGTAATCTTGCTTAATGACAAATAAAGAACAGGATGCCCCTTAGATTTACACGTAGAAATTGAGTAATGCGGGTTAAAGCCTTGTTGCTATTCTTTCTTGTGATGTAAGAACAAGATTAAGTAATATAAGACGATGATATTGTCTCTGGGAAAAGATTTGTCGTTTTTTTGTCCCTAGTTTAAAAAAAATAATTCAAGCCCTTGATTAGGATTTTATACTTTGATAAGGAATATGTAGAAGTGGAGATATTATTTTTCAAGCATTATTGTGAAGCTTTATCATGACCAACTCATCGATTGATTGGGAAGGAGGATGTTGGAAGATGATAATTATATGCCGAGATTACGATCAGGTTTAAATTCATTCATTTCATACAAAAATCCCATTTACCGTTGATTGACCAAAGACTTGATAGGTTTGTAAAATCGGCGATGCAGATGTGTAGAGTTTAGGTCTTTGTGCCATTTTTAATTGGGATTGTATAAAGTTTAATAGGAAACCGGCTTGGCAGGAAGAGGAGGGGCATAGCTGTTAACAAGCAGTTTAAGGATATAATGTATTGTTTGGGCAAGGGTAACAGTTTGGGTCTTGCAGTTACTATTGAAAATTTAGATGTTGCCTAATACTGGAAACTATCGTCTTTGTTTATTTCGAAAAAATAGATAATTCCCTTGGGCTTTGTGCGCTTGACATAGGCAATGTCATTTGTGTACGAGCTTTATTCTAAATTGAATTTTGGGTGGCTTCTTCAAACATGGTAGGCCCATGACTAAAAAAACTATAAAATACAAATCCCTAAGAAAAATACTGAAATAAAACTAGCTCCAACCATAACATGACAATTCTAAAAAAAATACAAATAGTCCTCGGAGAATTTACAAAAAATACAAATCGGAGGAGTTTCGTTTCACACAGGACACGGTTTTTGAAATTGTGTGTCATCCCTAAATAATAAGATATAACCAAAGGATAAAAAATAGGTTGGAAGTTTAGGTTTCAAATCTGGCAGTCGGGTAGACCAGAAGAGGGTCCCTTGTAATTCCATGTGTATCATACTCATATTATTTCATGGCATAAGCTGCCCTTAAAAATTCTCAAGAGACGATGATATTACTTCGTGAGAAAGCTACGTTAGACAATGAGATGATGTACCGGAGCTAATTTCTCCCCCTTCTTCTCCAATATATAGATCCATGTTATAAAATACTTAAGGAACGAGACAGTCAGTCACACAAAGTCACTTCTCAAGTCTAGGGTTTACTTGTAAAGTTGTAAGACGAAAAAAAAACTGGAAATAAAAAAATCTATTCAAAGAGCTTAAGCTTGAGTATCTCCCTCAAGTGATCACCCTCACATTCACCATACGGTGGTAACCTAGATTAGAGTATCATCCTATCGTCATGTGGAACCGAATAACAACAATAAGGGACATATTGAACAATAAAGGGACCCTGTGAGATGTGCCCGACTCACAGTTGAGACTTGGGACGTGCATGGAAAGAAAAAGGGCTCATTAGTCTCCAAGGGATCACAAATTGTTTTGATACAAGAAAAGACACTCTTCCAACAGGGGGAAGATGCATGATTCCATTTTAAGGCTAAAACACCCAGAAAATACAATGACATCGAAGGGGTGAACATTTAAAAGTATTTAATTGTACTACAAGAACTCCATAGGGCTTTCTAGCAATAGTAGTTCTGGTAGACTTACATGTCTCTAGCTAATGAGATGGGATTCCTGATTTCGTAAATCAAGACAAATGAGACCCAAGAGTCAAATGCGGTTTTGCTGGATTGCCTATGTTGGTCTTGGCCCGTCAGCATTTTATGGCTTGTGTGTGCCATGCACCTGTTATCAAAAACCGAGTAGGGGCCCTTGATAGTGAATATTCATCTCTGCCTTACTTATTATGTCCTAGGGTTTGTTACATGTAAGAAATTTTATTTCCATGTTCTCCCCTTTTATGTTTGTCAAGAAAAAAGTTTAAAATTGGATTCTCAAGTCATAATATGTCTGTATCGTCAAGTCAGTAACTAGGTGCTAGTCACATATGTACAGATATAGTTGAGAAAGATTCACGACTTCCGTACCGACTGTAGTTACTTCGTTCTGGTTTCAGTCCTTTAAGTTCCCAACCGTGAATCTTAACTCTAATAAGGGAAGAGAAGCTTCTTTTTATATATTCACATGGAGTCGAATGCAACATTAGTAACTCCCACCGAACGGGAAGCAATCTACAAAGAAATCGTCACTACCTTGTATCAGCAGTTGTAAGTAAGTGATCTCTCTCAAGGCAGAATGACAGTTGTGTCTTTTGGTTTTTTTACTATCAGCCGCTGGAGGCTGAACACTTGGCAACCCGTTTTATAGCCCAGGGATTAAGCCATATTTGAAAGCTGAACATCCGATACAGAGTCCGTTCTGGGAGAACAAATACATTTCTTATAAGCTTATAAGCCCTTTTGTATTGAATTACACTTATATGCCGTGGTGCAGTTGGACAAGTGACATATGACAAAGACAATCGAGAAACACTTGGCCAGATAGATCAAGTTCTTTCCTCAAGGTATTTTGAACCTTGTGTCACTTTGCGGAATGTAAATACGCCACGAGATATTGTTGTGTTTATCTTCAAGTTGATGTTTTTTTTCGAACACCAATAGCAAAAAATAGCTAATTCAAAATCGTTTTTAAATATACATAGACACGACACGTGGGAAGAGGGTGTAAATTAATACAAGGAGTATAATAGGATCACAACCTTTTGTGAAAAACAATCAACCCTCAAAAAGCAGTCAAATATAGGCTGGGCGGTCTAGGTAAACTATTTATTCAAAAACGTCAAAGCTCTAACCAACTTCAAATACTCAATAGTTGGGTATTCGATAGTCCAAGGCCCTGTTTCCTCATTCCCTTTCCCTGTCTTATTTATTTTCCAATATCCATAATCTAATATTTATGTAGGGTTTGCCGTTTGAGGCTTGACTCTTTTTAATATAATTTGCATCTCCTCATTGATTATTGGTGATAAATTATTGGAGAAGGGAATCAATGTTAGGTATACACATAGTGCAATTAAAATATGAGCTTGGCAGTCCATTCATTTCTCTCTCACCTAGGCTCAGGAAGATTTTATCAATCTGGCATGGCCTGCCATCATCAGTACATGACACATTACACTATTATGAATATTATTAACATCTCTAAAGATGCATCTTAAAATGTATTACATTTTTAACCATATCCACATTTTCATTTTGCCATCCTTCAAACTGCCCAACTTTTAACTGATGTACAAGGCTTCTCTCGTGAATCTCTCGCTCTTGCAAAGAGTTGACATAATTATGATGGCAAGAGTTTCGTAATTTGTAAATATTGTAAATCGTAAACTTACAACAATGTTCACCTACGCCTTGTTCGTCTTCCCTCCTCATTATTCCATCCAAGAAGGACCAGTCAAGTCATCCTAGGTAATGTTAGTAATGCGAGATCGTAGTGTGCAGCAGTGGGTCCGTACTGTGCATAATAGATTATAAAGTCCTAAATGCTTGCTAATATCCAACTCTACTTGGCAATTCCCATTGTTAACTACTTACAAATGGAAATTCAAAAAGGAATAAACTATCCGCACTACGGTGTCCCACCCAATACATGGCTCTTAAATGGTTTCTTGAGTCTCGGCTCCGGTCTCACTCTCTCAAAGTCTCAAGACAATTTTCATACTTTAATTTTCGGGATGGAACACCAAGGTAATGCTTGTAAACTGTACTGTACAAGTAAAATCCTGGAAGACGTGTTCTCTACTGTAAGACTACAATAAAAGCTCTCCATATAATTCCTCTGTGTCCAGTAATTCTTTTACCATTTATAATTCAAGGTACAAGAACACAATACAGCCGTCTCTGTTTTTTTTTACTGCAACGTAATGTAATAGCTATACCACTTAATGATTAGAGCGTTACTTTTCCGCCTTTTCGTGTGGTCTTCTTTTGGAGGTTTTGGCCACGTTCAGCCCTTGCCTTTTTGAATTTTTAACAGCAAAGGTGAGTAACAATACACTTGTTCTTCCTTAAGTAGGATATGCCTTTTCGATTTGGTTTGATTTGCTATCACCTTATAGCTTGGAGTCAAGCTCGAATAATATATAATTTAGTCTACAGCAGGAAAAGCATGCAGGCAGGTAGGTTGTATGGGGCTGTAATAGATGATATCTGGATTTTATATTTCACTTTTAAGAGAAGGTCAGAGGCCATGTGTACGAGGATTACGGCTATGTTTCTGCATTGTTCAATACAACATAGCGTATTGACTAAAGGATTCTAAATCATAAATTATAGCATAACCCATAACAAAATGTCATAAATAAGCTATGGTTGATTAAACAGAAAGGGTTTCTTTGCTCCTCATACGATAAACTCATAACAACAATAATAATAATAGCATCTCTATTATTTCTTTGACTATGTGGTGGTGGAGGTGGCATTGAATTTTGAATAACTACATTTACAAAACTACAAAGGGAAGAAGAGCTTGAACCCAAGACTCACATAATATCAAACTAATGAGCGTAAAAGCAAAAGTGTTTAATAATAATGAAATTTCCAAGGAACTTTTAGCAATTTGAACTGGCAGTAAAAGTCAAAGCAATTTTCTTGTCTTCTAAAAACCCATATAATGCCAGCTTATGGCTGGCTGTGACTGACATGGGACCGGCTAGCCGCAGCTGGAGCAATTTGCTAGAATGATGGAGGTGTGAATTAAGCCAGAGCCTATTTTTACATAATAGTATAAGACCAAAAAGTATGAGTAACAACAAATGAAATTGTATTACTGCCGTTGCAGATGTTATTGTTATGTGGTGTGAGGTTAGGTGAGTCTTTTATTGACTGTAAGGATCGAGTCGACCGAAGTTCACAAACCTGACAGATAACTCTTACATGATGAGTCGCATGCATCACAGTGGATCTATATGTTTGATGGTGAATGTTACCGTAAAGTAGTGCCATTATGGATGAGGAAACTATTCAAATATCTCTCTATACTCTCATATGGTATTCATATTTTTTTTGAGAGGATCGTATTAAGTGGCAGGTAGCATTGAGGTTCATATTTAGTTAACTTGTATGCTTGTATGGAAATGTATGGCCCAGCAGGGGTCCAGTCGGCAGGACAGGACGAGTCGCTTATGACATCGGCTGCAAAGGGTTACGTTATTATATTATGGCGAGAAAAATAACATTTAAAAAGTTCATTGTCGACATTTTTTGACTGGGCTGGGAACGGGAAGTTTCTTAAGAAAAATGTTCCTCATCATGCACCATCCTCGCGGGTTTATTCCATTATTATATCTTGGTAGACAAATACTTAACTCTTTCTTCCTTGTCCCCTTGTACCCTCTTGTACTTTGAGAATTTTGAGTTCGTGTCACTTTCTGAATCTTGTGTGGGAAAATCGACATTTCTGTGGTTTTGCTTCAGTTTTTCAGGGTTTCATGGCAATCACCATTTGAGTACATAGTTGAACTACATGTGAATGCGTCAACAGAATACATATAGAAGGAACATGTTACGTCTCGTAGTGCCGAGCTAGTTGATAAGTCATCTTTAAAATGATCCTTTGCAAAGGTTGATTTTGTCTTTTGAAAATTGGAGAGTATATTCACATCACGTCATTGGGCTATTCTGAAGGGTTGACTGTCTTACTACTTAAAATCTTAATATGAAAAGACTGGTTAAACTTAAAACAGTGAAAGAGCAGTAAATACGTGAAAACTTTTTAGTGCCAATATGTGTAGGAAATCTAGATGATCCAATCCTATAGAAAGGTTTGTGGCTTGAGACTAGCCAGAATGTTTTTTTTTTACTTTTCAATCTGAGGCTTTTCATTTTCATGATTTCTCTGCTGCCACAACAGATGCAGTTTTTACGTTGTTATGAAATCGTTCCTAGTTCGTGGTGTGGTTTCCTTTGGCTTTGGTTTGATAGGTGCAAAACACAAAGCAACGGATGAATACTGATTGTGAGAACCCACAAGTAATCTTTGGTGATGAATTGAAATGAACTCCAGTTTTTATTGGAGATGAATCACATCCGTCTTCATTTGAGAATAACGAGGATGTGTTATGATGAAAACCAAGGAAAATTCACAATTGATTATTGAAAGTAAATTCTATTGGGCTTGGTTCGGGTTCGATTCGGATGGTCTCCATTAGGAATAAAGCGATAGAAAGCTAAACAATGGAGGGGACAATTACCGAAATGATTTAGAAATGTACCGCACCCATCGTCTGCTAAGACAAAGCCAATCATTTCCTTCTCCCAAGCCCAAATAACTGATGTTCGTATTCAAAATTAATTAGGGGACGCCGGGAGGGTTGACTATTGAGTGTTGACAACTTTTGAATATGCACCTGTATTCTTCTTCACACTCAAGACTTCACTACATCTTTGCAAATTCGTATCCTGTATCATCGCAGTCTACCTGGCACTCACTGAAATTTATTTATCTCAGGGTGGTGTGCAATGCATAATGCATCTTGGCCCTGCTTCAATTAAAATATTCACATTCGGTCATCCGTGTTCCTAAAATGACGTTTTGATAATCACCATCACACCCACGTGTATCACACCTTTTTCCATTGTTTTTGAAATTCACCCTATTAAAAACCTTGCTATTGAATGCGTCTTCTCTCGACCTTATACCACCCTTAGTAGGCTCATATGGTTCTATAGGTACAAAAGGCTTTGGTTTGGCTAATTGCACTTACATCTTTTGTATACATCTAAACGTGGCTGGTTTGTGTGTCCAAGATCCAACAAGACCCATATGGTAATGGCAGACCAAATCAACTTTTCAAAAGGCAATAAAGAGATGAAGCCAGGCAACCGTTCCACATTACCGTATACTACGGCGATCCTAAGAAATCCTACGGGGCATGGCATCATCATCTCATCGAGTATTAGAATTTAAAACAGCATATCTTACCTTGCGGTCTACGAGATAAGAAAACTTGTAAGGTCGGCCAAGTTCATGTCTTGTTGTTTTCTGGTTTTGTTATGGTTGTAAATATCAGAGTTTATATATATTTTTCAATAACATATATGTAGTGTAGTTTGATGATGTCTTACATTAAAATATTACTATTATCCCGTCCTGTTCTGATGGTTTACATGGTCTTAGCTTATTCCTATCTGTAGGGTTGAACCATAAGTGTTTAAGTAAATCTAGATGTAAATTTTCGCATTAAAAAGCGATGGAAATGCGTAAAGCACAACCAGGACTAATTATGTACTAGATACATGTTTAAAGATTCGTGCCTGAATCTTAAGAAAGAGTGAAAGATTTGTGAGATACAAAGGAAAGAATTCAAACATTTTTTATTTACAAATCACAACAACAGGGTTGAAGGACAGGATTCGTGCTTTCTTGAATGTAGAGAAACGCAGAGGTTTGAATGACTTTAATTAAGTGGTTGGTATTTAGTTTCATACTTTTAACGCCTCAGCACTAATCCGTTGAAGCCTTTCACCAAAAAAATTCCATGAGCTTATTGACTTTAATTCTCTTAAAACGATGGGTTATTTTGAAATGAGAATATTCTTTCGATAGTGGATTAAGGATTTACTTCTGCAAAGAAAATCGCATCTGGAATCCTGAGTAAACAAAAGTTGAAATGGATTTGAACTTCTGGGGAATAGTTTAAAATCAACAATATTGGGCTTCCTCAAATACATAACAGTAGTCACGAGCTATAGAACAATACTCAGGCCTTCAAGAGGATCCCCACCTTGTTGATATTACAAGAAGAATTCAAAGTTTCAAAAGCCCTTATAGTTTCTAACACGTCAAGTCGTTCTGAGGACAGGAATTGTAGAAAAAATAATAAATGAGCAAGCTGATGCAACTTCTGGATTTGAAAGTTAGGAAATCTCTGGTGTGATCCTATTTATGCTATCTTAACCATTAACCAAGCCAACTAAAGGTTTGACGTGTCAAGGCACAAGTCAACTCACGAGGAGACTCCTAGGAAGTTGTAAATAAATGACAAATGAGAAGCCCTCTCAAATCTCAACCTCTTAACGAGACTCATTCAAAGAGGAACAAATGGATTTGCCAGCCTACAACAAATTTTCAAGAATTCAGAATCGAGTGAATTATTTGGTATTCAACGGTTGAGTTCATCTTCTCCAATACAACGTGCCTTACATACCTACAGAATAAGGATGAAAGACAGGCCAACCTTATGGTTTTCCAATGAGGTAACTTTATAAAGAGTCCATTAACTTTCCACAAATGACAATGGAGTCAATGGTACTGACCCGCTGAGCCTTTGGCTGTGCTTTATGTGCTCTCATGTCACGATGTCATGAACCCTTGTATTCTTTGGATTCACTTTTACTGTGAAATGTGAAATCCATGCATCAAAGCTCTATAGGGTTTTTGGGAACAGAAAGTCAAAAATTTGGAAACACTTTTTCACCTGGCCAGCATGAGCTTCAAGACTGAAGACCTCAAGCAGTTTTTTCTTCAGAGGAATGGCTCTTACTTGTTACTATCTTGCACGTAAGACTGGTAAACGGTAACACTGCATTAGATCATTGGGTCAGTATTCAAGCATTTCCTATCTAGCGTCTAGTATATAAGAAAGGGTACTTATTTTTGTTAAAAAACTTTTAAAGATGAACATTGAACATGCGGGTTTGTTGTCATTCTTTATTCCCTCATTGTGTTCAACCTGATTTGGTTGAAAGTTAAGAAGACCCGTGGTTACATTCTGTATAGTGTGATGTAAAATGGTGTCAGGCTCAAGCTGAGAGAATTTCAGGTTGGCCAGTCCCTTCTTATGTTCTATCGGGTATATTTCATAAATTTATGGCAAAAGAAGAGGAAATTAGCTGGCTCTACAGGATGCCTAGATGCGTTTTTTTTAAAGGAGATGGTTCTGCTAAGTAAGGATAGTATACTAAAGCAGTACCCACGGTAGGTTACACAAGGTTTGTATATAATGTAATAATAATAACCCTGGGTAACTTATGTATTACACATACAATGGGAAGATCAGTTAGTGGGGTGTACTCTCCGTATTTTTAAAAATTTTATACCACACCTACTGCCGAGTTCAAAATGTTCAACTGCTCTAGGTTTTGAATCTATGTTTTCAGGATCCAATGATATACGGTATTTATTACGAACCATATCCCTTAGGACTTTTTATAGCAAGAGTTTTGTACAATAGTTAAGGATCCTTGTGGTTGGAAAAGTTTTTCTCCCGGTTTTTACCTTTTTACATGAAGGCAAGTTGTTCCCATTTAATCTTATTTATGTAGACATTTTATCCACCTTTTCCTTATTATTTTTGAAAACATGCCGAGTTCAATGACGAGAAGAGTTACAGGGATTCCTTGATATTACTGTCTGTAGCCTTTTACAAAACTTCCACATCAATATCAAAGCTCATTCTCTGAGTTTAGAATTCAAGAGTTTAGTCATTTGTTATTGGAATTAAGTTTTAAAAAAACTGTATCGCTTTTAGGTTTCCCTAGTGGTCTTAAAAATCCCAATTCCTTTCAATTAACGACTTCCCGTGAAACAATTTATTGACGTCCGTCCGTAGGAAGCAGCAGTCATACCATACACGGCCAAATATGGATGCGTAGAATGTTGAGACACTATATAAGCATAAACAGATTTACACAGTAGGGTTCAGAAACTATAATAGGTCTTAGGGTCATATCTAGATGATTCATAAAAAATATTCATAATTCTTTTTTTAGGTGAAACTATGAAACTGATAAATGATGGCAACTTGGTGCGTAATTTCTAAAAGGACAAAAATGATAAGGATTTAAAAAGAATAACAGTTACATTTCCCTTCAAGTTTCCACATGTGCATGTTGATGGCTTGAAATGAACAATCGGAATTTTTCACATGTTGTTAGCAGTTTAAGCTTTCCCCGAGAAGAGACTTTTATTTTCCTGCACAGAATAATAAGAAATTCCTCCTTTCAAACTTATTACAATACACTCCCTCGCACCTGAAGAGTCATATGTATTCAAAATATTTTTCAGAGATTTATTTTTTCTACGAAAGAAAAAGGCCAGCCGGGGCAATTGGTCTTTTGGTCAGGTGAGGATTTCCTCAACTCAAACTTGAAACCATCAAAGCCCGTATAGCACCTCATAATTATTGTCAGTTATCCCTATTAGCATTGCATGTGTGTCGGACATGATATGATCATCCTATCCTGGCATTACACTCCTTGCATCTGCTTCTCATGCTCCTCAATTATTAGTAATTATCACTGTAATTTACATGGAACGGTAGTCAAAGCTCCCAAGCTTGTAATCAGTACCCAACCCACCTTACGACGACTTATTAGACTACCTTTTGTAAATGAATTCCATACAGCTTGCATTCATTTCCAATTTATAAACTTAATACTGTGTATAATCTTTGTATTTATGAAAAAAAAGTCATTTAGCTTCATCACAAGTAAGATATCAGGGGTTCCTATCTAATAAGTTTATTTTCCAACCTTAATCTTGCATCAGAGGGAGAATAACATCTTCATGAATGAATCGGTTACACAACAAAGTGTAGACTTAAAAAGAAGAAAGAGCTTACAGAATATACCGACTACTATTTGGTGCCAGCAGGGACAGATCGCAGAAGTCAAACATGTCTTTAAAAAAGTCACCTTGTCGTCAATGAATTGAATCTTCAAACAGGCATTTGCATTTATTATCATCATCTCGGTCCTTTACTACCTCCAAGAATGAAAGCATTAAGAATTTAGAGGTTTTTAGAATTAGAATCGAGCAAGTGCATCTGACAATTTGTGTATTGTAGGAAACCCTGCCATAAAAATATTTGTGTTGTATAGATTTTCCCCATTTAAAATTGAAACTGTGCCACGCAGAGTCCCAGACAGTTGGACGGCGATGGTTGTTATAGCCTAGCAGGTAGCAAAGGTATTGGATTTTCTACACATAAAAGGAAACCTCGGGGGCTGTTCTAAAAGTAAAACTTGTGCTTAGAGAGGACCGACCATTTGGTGTTTGGTTGCTGGTAGTAAACGCTCATTTAATTTCCAAATTTTACAAGTCCATACGAAATGTGAGTGTATGTCAAAGCGGTAGTTAGTTCTGACAGTAAGTGTAATAATAATCGCCAAGTGATAATCATACATGACTTCTTTACGACTATGACAGGCTTTTTCCATCTCCCTTGGGGAACAGCACCGAGCATGTAGAATGGCAGAAGCCCTCTGATCTTCTTTTCAATCTAGAATCTCTCATAGACTTGGACGTCTGATGGATACATTGCCAAGGGAAATTGTTTAAATATGCACTGACTCTAAAAGGCATCGGTGGTTTGAAAAAAAAAAATAATACTTAAGGAATGAAATATTCATAATTTTCAGGTGAGAATAGTGACAGAAATGGCGTTAAATCTCTCTCCTTGTTTAAAAAGGCTTTGCTCACCCTATCATAGCAATTGATCTGGTGCTGGTATTACATTATGTCTTCTTACACAGCTCATTAATTTCAAGTCTTTAAAAGCAATTCAATAATTTGACTCCAGCTTTCTGAAATTGAGTTTGGCACAAGCATTAAATTGTAAAAGTATCACGTGTCTACCTGGTAGTTGTATTAACGTGATATGAACTACTCGAATGTCTAGAGAGACATGACTAATTATTCCGCAATCCAATCCTAACATAATGCAGCTTTTGATCCACGAGCTAACTCCTTCTAAGTTATCATGAAAGAGTAAACAAACAAATGTTTTATGTGTCCAGAAAGAGGTAGTTGCTGGTAGGATATCATATTCAATTGCCACAAAGCATTTCCCTTATCTTAAATATCATCATGTAGTAAAATGGCACTTGGACTCCACAGTGGGTAACTCAAGGTGTCAGAAAAAGCCACATTGTTCATTTCTAAAACTTAAAAAAGCCCTGCTGGCTTTCAGAGGCTTGGTGTGGCCAAAGAGAGTAAATGGACAATTTAAAGCATTAAACCAGGAGCAGTTTGAGAAAAGACAAATGACATTTAGAATGAGGATGAATAGATGAGAGCCATAAGTAAAGTTCCAAATATAAAAGGCCAAACATGACATTCATAATCGGTTTCACTCTTATCGTTCTGCCAAATCTAGACTCTAGAATCTGGCCCATTGTTGAGTCTCGGTGCACGGGACAAGTACGCGCATACATTAATGCAACTAAGGTTTACCACCACTCAAAACACTACCACATTATTTATTTTCCTACCTGAATATTTACTTTGTCCTAAAGTCCTTCCAGTATTCTAATGAGCGATACAGCATCTGTAATCAGATAAATCTACAGCTTAATGATCATTTGTTAGCCGTAAGCTTAGCAAACTTGAAAATAGAAGTCAGAATTCATATGGACGAATTTAAGGGGAAATATTAGTTGTAAGCATTGATTATTAGAGCTTGACATGGCCCTGCATTCTGTCAAGATACAATCGGACAAAATACGACTCTCTTCTGACGTGACTTTTTGGGACACTAATCTGCAGTGTCCAACCCAACGGAAGAAAAGCCAAGGTGGGGAATGATAAAGAGATTGACAATCGTTTGATGAATTGTCATTTTGTCCTTATAAGTAAAGTAAGTAAGGGGGTATAGGACATCTCTCTGGTTCAATGATATGCAAAGAGATTCCATTGTTATCCCTGCGTTCCAACCGAACGTAAAAGGATGCACAGGAAAAGGAAATCGCCCAGTGAGTGAGTCAGTGACTTTGATTTCGAGAGAATCCCAAAAATTCTACCAACTTCACTCCAAGAGTTCTAGGCCATATGGTCATCAGACTTTAGGACGGATTAATATTATTCTCCATTGTTACTCAAAGACTGATGGGCATGAATACGGGGATGACGAGCAATAGGAATTTAACCCACTGGATTGCCCCTATAGCCTGACATTCATTTTATGTATTTGTGTGTGTCTTATCCGGGTAGTAAAGCTTTTGGCACGTATCTACGTTATTTAGGCGGAGAGGGGGGTGTGAGCTTTTTATTTGTACATGTTCAAAAGGTAGAAAATTTGTATTTGATTAGTGTCATTTCAAAAAGCATGTAGCGTGTTTATTAATATTGCTATGGTTTACTTGCAAGTAAACTGTCCACAGTATAAAGGCGGCTAGGGCTGGGAATGAAGTAAAATAGATTTCGTAGCTAAGAATCCTAAGCCGAAAGATTTAGAGAGTGACTTGTGAAAAATCCTACAAATTACAAAGGGCTCCTTCTTCTCACAATCTGAGATCCTTTTCTATATGAAATATAGAGGCACTTATTAGTCGCCTTGACTCTATTGGTAAGGGCTTAGCTAAGTAAGTGACCAGACCAGCAGGTGATGTATTATTTCGTATTCAGCTTGGATTGTGGAGTCAAACGATTATTCAAAGTGGAAATGGAATCCATGTAATATGTAATGCCTACGTCACGACCATCCTTCTTCCAAAGTCCCAATCTGTCCATCTTCTCTGTTGCTTTTGTACATTAGAGCGTTTTAATGCCAGGGACTCAATGACACATTTAAATTTTGAAACAAGGATTTTTATGCTGACGTAGCTAAAGTCTTTTCGACGTTTCTAAGTCATTACTCCATATTGTCAGAGTAATTACTTTCTAGTTGTTTTGTTACAGCCACCAACTTTCAGATCTATGAATAACAGTCTAATTCGCAGTGATAATATTTTACTACCAATAAAACCATGTTTATTTACATGGGGCTGGTGTTGTATCTGCAGACTGAACTCATTTTCTAAATTTGGCCCTCTTGGCACAGTTGAAGTCAGTGGTGGTTAATAGTTGGTTTCTGGTGAAAGCTCTCTGCTCAGAGTTTAATTCACAAGAAGGGGGATGATTCTCACCTTGCTTTTATTTTATTTTTTATAATTCCTTGTGTTGTATTCAAGATGATCTCTCGATTAGTTTACATTGACTTGTAAACTTTGCATGTGGATTCCGTTACAACGTGACCAACATGGCCTTTTTGAGTTTTATTATTAACGAGTATCGACTCCCAAGGTATTTGTATTTTCACTTCTCACCGGCTAAATATGTTCAATAAGGCTCTCCAATTACAAACAACTACTTGAGAGTAAGAACGAAGAAGTGTGTTTTGTTTAGGATTTGCAATTGTGAGTTGCTAAAACGCTAAAAGGAGTTGACTCATCTTCTTGGGGTCAAATCTCCTCGACAGTGTGTTCCTTGTCACTTGAATCATCCCCTTGAATGAGAACCTGCTGTGCCTATCTGTTTCTGTGAGACAAAGCCTCAAGTATTTCAGAACCTCATTTCTTCTCTCTTGGGATGATACTACAGAAGACATGGTATGCCGATTTCGTTCGTGCATAACTTAAATAAATAAATGAGCTATCCTATGCTTAAGATTGAATATATTCTAATCCAAATGATAAATCACTCACTCACTCATCCCACCGTGTTTATGCAAGCGATAGAAATATGAGCTTTTATGAGTGACAATGAAATGATGCTAAATCATCCATACGGCCTTTGTCTTCTATTTCATGAATGTATTAATTGAATACCCTCTCTTATATTCTGATACCCATTGCTGTTTTGAAAACTCAAAGAGTTTTGTTGTTATTTCTAATTTGATGTCTAGTCAAGTTTGAAAACATTCTAAAGAAAGGTCTGATTCCCCGCATGGGTAACTAGGACAGGAAAGATACGACATAAATAAGCTGTTTGTGCTAGTACCAGGGATATAGTATGAATTAATATACGGTATTGAATCAATTACAAAACTCAATATCTTTACTTATCAATATCTCTATTATCTATTTCCAGGATTTAATTACCCGAACATCCGACAACCTCTACAAGGCGACAAATGGACGAACCTATTTCCGTCAAGTGTCCATTCTCCTCCCGTCCAACTGGGCCACTTCAAATTGTACCGGACCGGAACAGGAAGTTATGACCGCAAGTTACCAATCTAGCGGCTCGTCCGATATCGTGTTGACAGGGGACCACCCGGTTTATATTGACAAGCCGTGGACCCTTCAATATGGCCCTTGTGGTGTACCAGGGAAAAGGATCTCAGTCCCTATTTCATTCCTTAATTCAATCAAGGATCAGGAAACTAAAGGTAAGCTGAGAATTTTCAAGTGTTTTGCTTATTTTCAGCATTTCCATCTTCAAGCTTAAAGTTTTGCTCGCTTCTTTACATCTTGCAGAAGAAACCACACGGTCTACTCATAAAAGAGTCCTAATGTTTTGATAGCTGAAGCCGTTATGCGTTAGTTCAAATGGCCATAGAAGGTCAGCATCCGTCAGTCAGTATGTAAATTGTAAAGGAAGCCCTCAATCATTCAGAATTGGTTTGAGGGGTATTAAATGAGAATTGGAAAATGGGTGTTAACTAGCCTGTCGTGTCATGTCAAGTCTTCTTGTCGCCTAGAGGTTTGTCATATGTACGTAGTGCCCATTACACATTCGGATCGTTTCCCGAAATTCGTTGGTGGTTTGGTTTATAATATGAATTGGAAGCCCTTGATTACCTCTACTCTTATTACTTCTACCCTGACTCAACCTAGTAATCAGAATTACTCATGCTGGGAGGGTAAGAAATTAAGCAGAGAAGCAATTGAAGTTGCTCATCCAGGTGTCCAGTTTCATTTTGAAATTGAGATTCTCTAATCAACTTCATTGTCAGGTTATGGGAGAAAAATTATTATTATGATTCTTATTTCCTTCGATGGTAGCACCCGTTTACAATTTTTACTTTTTAAATCCTTTGCTACCTTAACTGGCGTAGTAACTTCAACATTAACGCACAGTCTAAAGTAGTTATGGGTAAAGCTTAATTGCATTCCAACTCTCTTTGTATATCTGCTCAGAGGTAAACACTTGAAAAAATGTTTAAAAAGGAATTTGTATTTGTATCCAGGTGGGTTGCCTTTCACCAACAAAATTTTAAATACAATAGTTCTGTCTTCTTTAAATCAATTTAACTGACATTCCAGATGTGGAAATCGTAAAAATTCTGGAGAATGTTGAATATATGAAAAATACTACTAGATAGGTAGTTGAACAACCTCTGTAGATTCCTTTAAGAGACTAGATTTCATAATAACAAACAAGCTATCAAATTGAGCAGCAAACTACTTCTCAGAAAGGGGACGATAAATCACAGTTTTTGTCATTTGTCGCGTTTCCAAACAACAGAGACTCGTCACATGCTTTTTCTAAAAACTCCTTTTGCTTTTACTGAGCAAAATACTTATCAATTTTTATTATCAAAAGTTGGAAGTCATCCTGCCCTGCTGGCTTGTTGTCTTTCTTATACTCAGAGCCAGACAGATGGATGGCAGAGGGTAATAAAATAATTGCAGAATGCAATTAATTGCTTTGCAGACAAAAAAAATCCCCAGTCTTTTTGTTGACTTGTGCATAGACTCGGGAGAGTAGACGGTACGATTGTATTGTTATTCTTGCACGTCTGGTCGGACTTGTAAGTTGTATAAAATTTCTGTGATTAATAGCTAGCAAAACGAGTGGTTTAGTCTGAGGAAATACGTGATTAAACACTTTAAAGGATCTAATTCGCAGTTCCTTATTAATATCAGGATTCATTAAGTTTTTTTAAACCTGCTTAGTGACTGATATGAGAAATATTTGATCTGCTGGGCAGTGAAAAATGAGCTGATGCTCATGTATGAGGTGGGTTCAGGTGTTCCCATATCTCCAGCCCCTGTCCGATCATATTTGGTGGAGAAATATGAGAAATTCCCTCTATCAGTTTTTCCTATTGTGTAAAGCGTTGAAGTAAAAAGATCATGTTGGGTTTTTGAGTCTCAGCAGGCGTTGAAAGGAAGACTCCAATGTGTTTCTCCATTAAATCATGAATTTGCGTCGACATTTATCATTTTGTAACCAACCTTAAAACGACCAATTTTACCGCATGGGGTCAATGAGAAATATGTGAGGGAACTAAATGAGGAAAAAATTCACAGAAGAGTTGAGTGAGGAATATTATACAATCTACTCAACATGGTTTGAGGTCACTCTCTAAACTCTATATGAATTATACATGATATCTGACATGATTACTTGCTCACTATGTTTTATTTCCCTTTCTTTAGAGATAATTCATTTCATTGCCAGCTTTTTATTTATGAATACATTTTATCTCTTGACAACATAGTAGGTGAACAGTGAACCTACTTTTACATGAACAAGAGTACCTCCGACGGATGCACAAGAACACAAGTTCAAGTCTTCAAGTCCATCATAGATTCGGTATGGTATTCAATACATTGTCATATAGTCACTATATGGGTGTGGGCCTGACTGAAGTTCTAATTACGGCTGACGGTATCTCTACCTATTATAACTATTACTAGGTTAGCTTACATGAGTTTCTATTCAACTCCATTTAATTTAATTCATTCTGATGTAAGCCATGATTGGGCTTAATTTAATTCTTAATGTGTCAGAGGTCAGTTAATCTCAATTGTTCTTTCCTCCTTTTGAACAAGTATTACATGGGGTGATTATAAATATTTTTCCAGGCTTAACTGAAATGAATAGTGCATGGGGGCCATTCTCCATTGAACAGTAGAGATTTAAAGATAAAGTAGCTCTAAGCCTCCTAAGAAGTGAGGTTCAGTGTCATGACTTTTATTCATTGGATCAAATTATAAAAAGGTTAGTGTTTTTTCCCAACAAGTAACAAAAGGAAAGTGAGATCAAATCTTAACTCCCGAGAGGGAAGAATCCAGAATTTAGAAGAGCCGAGAACCACCTGCCACTGCCACCTTTTTCTTAAATACGAGTGGAAGATCTGGATTCTGGATCTGCGTCTAATGTGCTTGTAAAAATTCTTCATCACATTTCCTTGAGGGGTTTCAAATTTTAATTTAACCGATTATGGTGCAGTATACGAAGGTAAAATATTTGTCGATACAAATACCTAGCATTAGGTCCGATAGGGATAGACTTGTAATGATAAATGGCGGAATGGACACATCCCATTCATTTCTCTCATTCATGAAATTTAAATCGACTCATAAAAACCAGTTGGAGAGAGAGAACTCTGCAAATTGTAAATAATTACTAATGGACCGAACCAAACCAACTCTTAAGTGACTAAAAACAAGACCCAATAGGGTGGCTTGTTGCTTGTGTGTGAGTTGTGATAATATATGCAACATCTTTTCCCCTGTTCAGAATAAGATGGATAGATCAATCCTGCCCAGATGAGCTCAAAATCTCACCCTTGGCACAAAGTTGGGAACAGGTAGCCATTAAAACATTATGTAGGCAGGAGCACACTTTCGTGATAAAGATGAAATATGTGCAATCTAATGTTAACATGGCAAAAGATAGATTTTGAAACATTTAAGCCCCAACATAACAAGGGAGTACGTTTCCTCTAAGGGGTTCAAGTCGCAGTTTGAATTTTTGCTGAATATTAAAATTGAGCCTCCAAACCATGCTCAGAGGTGTTCAGTTGCATGCAGGAATTTATATGGTCATCATCATAAGAATTACGTGTAAGTATAGCGTGGTGATTATTATTGAAGGTTTGAGGATGGAGGATTCTCGGTAATTATTCCTACCCTCGTGGCGTGGTCAATAACCCTAAAGCCAACTTTGAATCTCGAGATTTATTTGTAAATTACTTGTAATTTTCTAAAAATCATTTGACGATAAAACAAAACACAATACCTAAGAACATCTCATAGAGGTTAGGAAGGATTTAATAGCATTGACATTCCTCACAAAAATTGATGGATTAAATTCGTCGTTGAATTTGTAGTGAAGATCAGAGGGAATTGAAACCCTTCAGTCTGTATGTATTGACCACTCCTATCATCAATCACTTTACAATAAACAGATGCCTATTTTGACCATGGACTTGAACCTACTTTGCCATGAATATCCAAATCAATGAGTTGTATCTTTGAGGCCAAGGCAGCAAGGGAAATTGTAATGTATCTTTTTGAAACTTTTGACATTCAAATGATTCGCCCAATTGAATTTGTAGACCAAGCCAAATCCCTCCTGCCTGATCTACAGTAATGAGATGGACTAAGGCATTATTATATTTGGAACTGAAGATGTTGTCTACCCTTTTCCCAAGTCCTGGGCTGATGCCACAGAGTGGTCACACCCCACCCGAATCTTTCTCTCAAGAAATCCTTATTGTGTTATTAGGTTATTATTAGAGACAGGAAGATCCCACTTCGAGACTTGAAGTTCTTTATGCTTTATTCCCTCCTGCCAGCAGTTCTGACTTAATGCCCTGTCAATCAAACCTGTCCCACCTACCAGATACAACTCCCTAAAAAACCGACAACTCCTGAAACAAAGCAATCGGGATTTTGTTCTTTGGAAGCCAGTTGGGAAAAGTAATATCCAACTACCATTTTGGAGCTGCTGAAAGTTTTTTGATAGTGTGGTGAGCAGTATAATTGAAAAGGAAATATTCTACCGTTTTATTCTGAAGGATTTGTTCCAAGATCTGATCCTAATTACAGCTGTCATTACAATTCTTATCGCTGGGACTAATCAGCATTCAAATTTTTAGAATCTGACACAGCCCAACATTACAATTATATTTGTACCTATGGCTCATCAACAGACAGTTAGGGTTAGGCAGTGCCTTTCTTTCATACAGTTAACATAGATTCCACTATTATTATCGTTGTTTTATTATTACAGCTAACAACCGCTAACTGGTATTTGGTTATTGTTTGTTCTTGTATTCGAATTACAATGTCTTGGGAGGAAGATGAAGGTGAGGATGAATTTCTCACAAGATTTTATGAGAGGGCAGACTTACAAAATTTAAAAGAATCGTTGATTATGAATAGTACTAGTGGTGTCTCATAAGCTTCCATGTTACAATACTATGTATTCATCATCAAAAAAAGAGGTGAGGACGAATTTTCATCTATAATCAGGATGTGTAGTACAGTTGAACCCATAATTAACATTATAATCTTCTTCACATCCTCCTAAACTTTGAGTACTATATTTTGTACAAAAGAATCAGGCACTAGACACTAAATAAAAGTCATTTGTAGTTTTTAATGTTTGAATAGCCTTTAAATTGGAAAAAAGTAGCCAGGGAAAATGTATCCAAAGCTGACAAAAGTACTTACTCCATCCATTCATCTAATGAAGGTGGCCGTGGCAGTATATAGAAAAACTAATTATTACCAAAAGGAAACTTAGATATTAGCGAACATGGAATTACAGACGGTCATAAATGATTATTACGGACGGATGGGTTAATGAAAGTAATTGGTTTGACTGTCCTCAGTAGATTATTACGCAGGGTTAATTTCCCTTGAAATTCGGAAAGGCCATTTCAGCTCCCTTAAATAAGATTTTCAACCAACCCTTGAGTTGTCATCGTAATTTCGTCATGGCTCGACCAGCGGCAGTTGGATACCGGGGGTACGTTTTATACATAAGCATCATTATCGTCCTATCTCTGTATGGCACAGTCCTCAGACATTTAGACATCGGACCCTTGTAATGCCAACCGGCTATTAGTCAGTTCCTCACAAGGAAAATTAGATAGTGTCAGGCACTGAGTCTACTTCCAGGGCAAGAGATTGGAATTTGGATGATGTCAGGTGAAAAAAATCTAAGAAAGTCTTCATGCATCAAGAGCTCATGAGTTCCCCGGTCCCCCATCTGCAACCTGCTGCCACCATCAACCCCAAAAACGCCAGGCTAATCTCTCTCCACAGCAACACAACTACCTGTGTGTCATTTGTAACAATTTTTCATCTACTAAATACAATCCTCCTGAAGAAGCCCGGTCTCCAAGAGAAATTAAAGAGATGGAATAGAACTTCATAATAATCATAGGACGGTGATTTGGGTTGCTGGTCTCTTCCCAACATAGTGTATACCTAGATGTGATGTTAGTCCTAACCGGAGACAAGGACGAGGACGATGTGGTCGTTACTTGAAATTTCTTTAGGCTGGAAAAAATTAATGTCGGTTGATTATAGGTCTTGGATCACTGAAACCAAGACGGATGAGAGAAGTCACATTTGTTTGCTGGTTCGTTTACTCTTTGAAGGGAGACTGGGAACTGGAGTGCCATCATGCCATGATCATGATCCTAATACACTTTGTATTAACACGATGACCAAACAAGGGCTATGGGGATATACCTGGAAAATTAGTAACAATACTAGAAATGATAACGCTCTGCTCTGATGATGATACTCCATACATTTTGTTAACTACATGACACGACATTATATTATTATTACCATTACAAGAATATTACATTATACAACTCTTTTACAGATACTACATGTAGGGATCTATTATGTATTAGTCATACTTATACCCATCTCGTCTTCACCTAGTAATCATCTTGTGTTGGTTGGTTAGACTGTTAAATGTAAAACAAGGGGGATAAAGTTTGAGAAAGGGAATTTTTAAATAAAAAATCATTTTTCTTCCGACTTTTGAGATAGATTCCAAGACAAATTTCATTACAAGAGATCTGTGCCTACTTAAAAATGAAGGAGACAATGTATGAATAGTTGGACTGAATCTGTAGCATAGATTACATCATGGAGGAATTATAAGTACGACTATTTTGATTGTGGATATGAACCTCATAAGTCACGACTCTTTTTATTTTCTGCTTTGTTATGCCTTTAGGAAACTAACTGATGCTCTTGAGGCAGGTAGTTTTGATTTGACTTGATACATGAAGCGTTGGAGGCTCCGGGATAGTACCCACGTACACATGTACTATATTGAATTACAGCTTAGGATATTTTATTTACATTTTGCCATGTTGCACTTCACTCAAGACTCAAGGGTGATATGATGTATAAGATGTCCGGAGGGGAATCTTTTTTATTCGAATATTTGTGTTTTATGGAGACACAACTTGTTCATTTTGTAACTTCAGCCCAAAGACTCTCCAACTAGGCAGCCTGTTTTCTCAATTTATGAGTTGTCAGCACTTGCCTTCACGTGAATTAACTCACCTCGGAACTTTTTGACTCGAAATTCCTCTCTGAGTATATATAATACTACATTGCATACTCTCCTCTGCTTTTACAATGTAGGGAGAAGAGGCCTGTAAGATTTTTTATTTCAATCAAAATACAATTCCATTTTATTGTCTTCTATTAAGTTTAATGTAATTTGTCTGACGCCGGTTTCAGCCTTTTCAGCAGACCTCGCTCATATTATTTGAGTAGACGTGGATCCCAATTTCTACTAAATGAGAATACATTAGGGTCAGTTCATGAAGGCTTTTGTGTACTAAAATAAAATCGCCATATATTTTGTCTGAAGCAATCAATCCAAACCCTCCTTATTAATATTAAGTGAAGTGCTCTTCAGGGACGAGGCACAAGTTGAGAAGAAACGTGCCCAGTTAGTGTGCTAATAAATTACATCTATAATAAGCATTTTGGCCTCTACTCCACTCAATTTGATGAGATTCACATGACACAAACTGTTTAAGAATATAAGCAAATATCGAATAATTAGTTGACTTATGGATTGTGAAAGTCTTGTTGCTTTTAAAATGTAAATGATGTTTTTCCCGATCCAACTTAGGCCAAATGGTTTCATATTTTACGCATGAATATAAATGCAAATACAATATGTGATAAATCAACTAAAGACGACTAAGATGGTAAAGATTCAGCAGTCAGCACACCTTGCCCTTTGGTTATTATTGCCAATACTGAAGATCATATAGCACTAGCATTAAATATCGCTGGTTCACGCAAAGTCCAACCACCTGACTTTAGTTTAGAACTCCGTCAGTGTAGGATGCTTTGAATTAGAAGTAAGTGCTAATTTATGCCACTTGTAAATAAATTAAAACCTTCGAGAGACAAAAGCGCGGATGGGAGGCTCTTAATTATGACTGTTGGAGTGTAGATGAGTTATATCGCCGTGGTGTGCATTTTGTTATTAAGTGCTTTAAGTAGGCCGTCTAGGATTTTGTCCCCAAAGTTTAAACTAAAAATTCTTCCAAGCCAAATGACGCGAGTATGTAAAAGTACCGCTAATTTCCCTATAAAATATTGAAGGTTTACCTACGGCCTTTCCAAAGGTGCAACGGGAACTGAAACTTAAGGAATCGATCCAAACCGTAAAGTTTGTAAAAGGAGTTTGGAGGTGTTGTACTGGCCATTAAAGTGTAGGAGGAAGAATAATATTTTTGCGAATAAAACCATCCCAAACACTTAATAGGAAGATAATAGATCCATAAATCCTTCATAGGAATTTCACGCTTTGGGACTAAAATAAGATGGATGTTTTTAAGGCAAGGATTTACAGCACAGAGATGAATAGCTGAAAAGTAATAAAATGACCACAACGTCTTTGTACCCATCTTACCATCTGTTGCTAGTACCGAGCTGGGGTTTAGCAATATATTAATTTCGATGTAGGTATTTATCATGTTATTATCACATCGTGGTTCAATAGTATTATTATGGAGGATCGAAATTCGAGGGAAAGTGTGGTGCATTGTAATCCTATAGTTTAGCACTCAAGAAATAACAAGTTTTATTAAGATTTTTTTTTTGAATTTGGATTTGCTAAATGAAAAATGAGATACAAGACAGTGTACAAGACAGTTCAGTATTTAAACGGAGTTGATAGCTCTTGGAGGATTTATTACTCTATCTAAACATCGTACCGCACCGCCCGTACTCGAATATTGTAATCTTAGCCGAACATGCCTTTTCGTTTTATCTAAGGACATGGGCAATCTATATCAGGAATACCACAAGGCTGTGGCCTGTGTCTGATGCCTACAGTTAGTTAGTGTCCATGTAAATGTGGGGGTTAATCGCTGGCTAAATTCCTTTAGGACATTTACAGTACATGCTTAAAGCTGCTTTGTTTGTGTAATGGCAACAAGACGATGTGGGGTTAGACAACCTGAAACCCAAAAATAAATGCTAATTAATGTTGGCGTCTTCAATTATGAATTACGACTCGCTCTCAGGCTTCTCACCTTCCGGCAATGGCAACTTCGTATTGATACAATACCCAAGGAATTTTGATCAGGTGTGTGTACTGTTGATTGGAGTTTGGTTTTGATCAATTTTGATTTATCTTTGCCTTCACGAAGCGTTCGATTTAAATGTCAACGTCTCCCCTATTGAAAACTGATAGGTGGACCAGTTTTGTATTGCGATTTAAGATTTCCAGAATCAACAGTCAATACCAATACCTATTATTACTTTAAGAGATGCCAACTCAGTCCAGAATTGAAGTTTGTTGTAAGTTGTAACTTGCCAAACCTTTTTTTAAAGATGTAGGCTGATTGCTATTGTAATGTGAGTTTGGCTGATTGAGTCTTGTGGGGTCTTGAAAATTGATAGCTGATTGCTAAATGTGCATCATTATCGTCTACTTTTTATTTCATTCCAATTTAAGGCTCTGCAAAATCCCCAATCAGCAATTTAGCATCTGATGAGTAGGTTTGTTGGCATTTCGTTATGGCGGTTCCCCAACTGGAGTTGTCAATTTGGCTTGAAGTTGAAACATGCAAATTTCAAATACTGATTGTTCTTGCAGTCTCCGGTTGTTCGTTAGTTAAAGTTGTACTGTAAGTTGAAGATAGGATACTTGGATTAATCAAGTACGTGGGATGCGAAATTGGTCTTGGAATGGAGTTGGATAATCAGTTAGGTTCGAGACGTAGGTAGAACAGAAGTATTATTGTATTGTTTGTGGGAAATGGCAAAAATCATGCAAAAATTAGAGGAACTTTTTAGCTCCATATTTTGCCCTTCTGAATGGCAAAAACTCCTCTAAAATCGGAATTCTTTCTTCTATAATTTATTAATTAATTAAGAAATCCTCCCTGCTCCACAAATTTCTCAGCATATTTATTCAAGTGCTCTTCCTTTCAATTTAAAATTTTATGCTATCTCTTGATTCATCTGGCAATTTAAAGAAATCTAAAGTGTATCCCACACAATAACCTACCATTAATCTTATTAAAAAATAGGACAGCTAGTTTAAGAATAGTTCAAAACCTCAAGTCCAAAGTAGCCATTACATACATACAAAGCTTTATAAAACTTATTATATGCATATCATAAAAGGGCCACCCTCATTATTGTTTGCATGGGAAAATGAGCCACTTCGGGATAATAAATAATTTAATAGAAGAATAATGATAATGGTGTTGATAATTGCCTCCTTTGCATAAACTCAGGGTTCATTGTGTCTCATTTTCCGATTTTAAATGGGGTTCAGTCTATTGCACCGTGCATACATTGTAATTTCCTTTTCCTTCCAATAATTCCATGAGAAGAGAAGGGGAAAGTATCAACCTTTAAAATCCTGAGGTTTTTTAAAAAGGACTATATAACTCCAAACCACATTTTGACACATGAGTCCTTAGACGACAAATGAGAAAATATATTCTTAACATTCCAACCTCTCAAATATTTTGCAATGACAAATAATTTTAAAAACCACAACTCTTTCAACCAAAGCATCATTAAGATTTCGAAATCCATACCTCAAGCAAGAACGGTAATATTTTCAAGCATATTGGCTCGTTGGCTAGTGGCAACGGGAGTGACAACCAGTAAATCTCTAGGGTCGGCATAAAGCAGATATTAATTTTAAATACACTTTAAAAGCTTGGCACGTATTTCAAGGATATGTCAAACCTAGAAATAATGTTCAGTGGAATACAATACGAAATAATAATACGAGATGATCATTATATCATCAAAGGCATCTTGAGACTAGATAAACTATTGCGGAATATTATTACACTCAAATTTGAATCATGACTAGGAGACTTTGAGGCTCTGAGGGCATACTGCTTCTTTCCACCACACAATGGACAACTGCAATCATAAATTTTGCCAATGAAAAACATTTTTTATTACTCGATTTGCGTGTGACGTGAATGAATGGATTTTAATTAGACCCTAAATACAATTATACAATATGCATCTTCGTGATATAGTATTCCATACTAAACCCCAAGATCAATGACCATAATTCAGAAATCCTCTGCCTTGGTCACCACCATCAGCACCAAGGTGCCGCGCCATGCATGCCGTACACTTTATCATTTGGCATAATTCACAAATTTTTCATAGAAGATTGCGAAACATTATCTCCCCTCACAAATGGGAGATAATTGCTCAGTAATAAACAAAAAGGAAATAAAGGATCCTTCAAGTACCAAGTATGTGATGGTCATTTTAAAAAGTGCTTAGATTGAAGATTCAGTGCTATTTAGCCCCTGGAGACGAGATTATCAAAGAAATACCCTGGTGTTTTCGTCGTAACGTTCTTGGGTAGCAAAAAATAGCATTATTTTTTAAAAACTTCAAATTGACTAACCGAGTGACGGGTCTGACTCTCTTGCATCAAAACACCAACACTTGAAAGACAGAGACCTCATTCTAAATTTGAGATGACTTAATTCCCCAAGATGACCAAGTAGGAATCCCACTCAAACTCGCACAGGGAGATGATATATAGAAATACGCATTATGCATCATATAATAGATGAATCAGTCACTCACAGTTGGGTCTTCAGAGGACAAATTACCTTTCCCGACGTTTACTACCCTTTGACTGACTCATGATTACAATTACGAGTGGAAATGAAATAATCTAGCAATTCTTTGGACCAATAATAATATAGAAAGATTCTTCAAAGATTTAGAATAACACTATGCGAGCCCCAGGTAGTTGAGTCATCTGCTTCTTTCTGAGAGGTCTGATGTACCTTTTCTTCATCAAGGCGAAGCATTTCCATCCCAAGAACTATTCTTCTTCATTCAACCTGAGTAAAACTCATCAGGGTTTCTTGTAATTTTAATTACGGCTTGATAATTAATTATTCGATTGATTGCATTGCCTCAAGGGATTCCCCTGTGGATTCTAGTATTAATATTCAAATTTACCAAGCTCCTGCATGCACAGAAATCCTGCTTCAAATGTACTTCAAAGATTCCACCCGCCGCCAATAGAGGCGACGCTTCTTCGTCCCTAATGTTTTGTGGCATATGAAGCCATTTGGAAACTAGTAATAGATGCGATTCAATTATCATGAGGACGATTACTTGTATAAACTCCAGCAGTACATTTCACAAATGGTCATACAATTACATAGAATTAATCAACTACCATGTTGTGGTAGCATTACCAACATATTACATAACACACACGAACACATAGCCGTTGATTTGGTAGTTAAAAACTCTCCGATAGACTAACAATAAGACTACCTAGGCGATACTCACTGTAGGCTGTAGTGAAACGCGAAGGAGCGGTGCCTTATTGAAGAAAAAAGTTGATAAATAATTACTCATTTGGTTAGTTAGTTAGTAAAGAGTGGCTGGATGGGATTGACGGATGAGGGATGGATTGGATTGACAAAGATTTATAAGCCGTAAGTACTCGGCCACTGACTATCTGAAGAAGTCCATAAGTCAAAAATAGACAATGAAATTAAAATTAGAGGATCGGGAGCGAGAAATGGAGCAAAAAAAGTGAACAAGGCATTGTTATGTTTCGAATCTTGTATAATATTTTATTTCATATTACTTCTATTGTGGGATGCAATCCTTTCTTCAGATTTCATTTCATTCCAATTCCAACTGGGTGCATGTATCCATCTATATCCATCTAGCATTTTGTATGCATTTTATAAGCAACAAGTTTTCTTGATCCTGATGATGCTGACGATGAACTTGCATCGCCATATAGTTTTAATAGTTTATGCACTATACATTGTTGTACTTGTAGGGATATAGATATGCATACATGTTTAGCAAAGGATGAAGGTGTGTGAAGTATGAAATGAATTGAAAGAAAATTGAAGAGTGAATCTTATTCTCAAACCATTTCCGTCTTATATGTCATCCTCCTTCTGTTTTTATTGCGATTTATAATGCCAAGGATGTTAGATTGGAATTCATTTGAGTTTTGTACACGTTGGGTTCTTAGATATGGAACATTCTCGTCATCAGTCTCATCTCATCTTCGTCAGTCATGAATTCAGTATCACCTCCAAGCGTCATTGACACGACTCTCTCGTTCTTTTAAAGTACATATTAAGTGTATTATTAGTGTTTTCAATATTGTGTAACGTCCTGTCTCTACTAATATCTAATAGATGATCGAGTAATCCTTTCAAGGTAGTTTAGAGCTATCATAGGATTTGTAGCGTGAAAATGGGATGTTCATTAGTTCTTTGAGAGAGATGAAGCTCTTGAACATTGTTGGAGTGACTTACGCTCACTTTATTTTAGAATAGTATGAAGAAATAGGGAATGCCTCGTGGTGGAGGCATTAGATTTCAGAAACACATGCATACATGGATCGGGCCTTAGCCTTGTAGGACAATAGTGTTATCGAGTTTTATTATTATTGGAGAAGTTAGATGGATGGATGGAAGGGTTTTAGGCCTGAAAAGTTTAAATGTAAATGGCAAGTCATCATTGGTAATTCAGCTGTGTAATTTTGTAACTTTTTTATCCGTATTGTTCAATCCACGTCGGTTCAGCCTAGCTTTTTCTCAAGACTTGAGAGCACCCTATCAAATCTTGTTGTATTATCAAATGCATATGAGATAGTGTTATGTACATAAATAAGCCTCTCTATAATATATGGAGACTTTATCAAAACTTGTACTCATATCTGCGTGTCTATATCAAGTATATAGAATCTCGAAATCCATCCGGAGCAATATCTGGAAGAATGAGTTTGTGAATATTCTTTATTATTCACCTTTTGTTATTTCAACAGCATACAATTTTTATATCATATCCCATCTTCCTTTTGTTACCTTCTTTTCAGACTTTTCATATCCTCTTTATTCTCCTGTATCAATTTGTAAGTATAAATTCAATACAGACCATCCCCCAAGTTCCTAACTCCAAACTGCGGCTAATAAGTGACATACACACACAGAGATTGAGACAGCGCTTTGCAATCTAAAGCCACATTGCTTCAAGTTCAATGTTGAAAAGTGAGTAGGAAATCCAAACTGTCAAGAGTCAAGATTTCCTTCCAGAAAGAGGATATCTTTGAATGATTGAAATTTGAAAGGAACGAATCACCTCTCCCATATTCTGTCATCAGTTCCAAAGTTCCAATTGAATGGTAAAATAATAACAAGAAAAATAATTGTTTCGGGAGTTCTGCCCATTCTAAGAAATTTATTGATATTTATTCACGATAGTGTACATGGTGCTTGTTCAAAAAAAATTGGTGTGGAACAGAGAAGGCGGATTTGTAAATTTCTTGAACGGGCGTAGGAAATGAATGCAACTTAACATCACTTGTCAGCAGGGAATAATAAAATCCACAATATTATATGCATAAGTCATTCCCATCCATCCAGTAGTGGCTTCTCAAACTTTAAAGATTTTTTGAGACAAATGAAGCTTAAGATTTTCTCCGGTGATAGTTCCGTTTCTAATAATGCTGTCCTAATTCCTAAATTCTACTACCTGTGCTGACAGCAGGTGGATAATGATGCCATACCCAAAACTTAAAATACTCTAAATCCTTCATAACGATAGCAAGTGAGAAGGGCTCTCAGCATGTTTTGACCAAAACGGATGACTGATGAGAGATATATGGATCTCCTCCCAATGTATATTTTATAATACGTGTCTTTCTTGTTTAATCGACATGGTTTCCAACATCATTTGTTCCTGCTTTTTTTTAATCTATCATCGCTCCTGTAAGCGCTTTTAGTACGATGCCATAATTTCTGGATATTATAATAATATCATTACCCACAATATTATAAACTGCAAAACTCAAAACGCAAAAGGCTACACATGTTAGGGGTTTTTGTTGTCAGTCATTTCAACATAGATTTGAAAATTAGTTGATTCCGGATTCCGGCTCAGCCTCATAGCTGCGTATATACACAGTCCATGTAAATCTTTAAACCTGATAGAAATAATAATATTTGACCATGTTATGCAAAGTTAGTTAAGTTGTAAACTATTTTACAAGAAGGCAGGGCACTACCAATTGCTTTAACTTCCACTTACGACATGTCTAATCGTTGTTATCGTATTAAAATATGTTCAGAGCTTTGGAAGAGCGTAAAAAATCAGTGACGACGGAAAGGAAGGGAGAAATGATGAAAAATGATTGAAAGGGTTGATGGCTATATGTTCACTCATGGCACATGTAGAGAGAGATTCTAGTTCCAACTCTCAACTGTTGAAGGGCTAGGTTTCTATGATTGAAAAGTAAAATGATGTTTTTATATCAAAATTAGATCGCACTGAGCCCGAGACTGACTCAGACAAAATTTCTTACAAATCATCAAATCATGTTGTCTAACTACATTAGAATGCAAAGTTAAGTCACTCCCGTCTTGAGACTCGAGGAGTTCCAACGTTTCATGTCCATGTCGAATAAGTCAAGTGGAGCTGCCCTGCCCCTGTCTTGTTAAATGTCGACTTCCCTCACATGGCCTAATATATATTATATATAAATGTACACTAAAGTCATGGACAAATCAAGAAGAACATCTTTTTCAGTAGTTTATTCACTTTTTTTTATCATCGAAGCAGTAGTAGTGCAACCCTCTCAGCTACCCCTACGGGTTTAATTATTCTTATCCAAACTATTATTTTAATGTTTAAGTATGAATTTTAAATTTCGCCTTTCGTTAAGCCCATAGCCAAGTCAACTCCAGTTTTGGCTTGTTGATGTCTGACTGACTGATGAGATGAGTCTACTTATTTGAAAACTTATAACAACGGGAGATTTCGTCTTTCAAATTGATTGGAAACGCTCCTGGTGGATTGTCATTTACGTTTTGTTTTGTTTTCTCTATGTCTTTATTTACATAAGTCATTACTACTTCTACTAGTAAGTAAGTTATGATTTGGATGACTGGTCTATCTAATCTAATTCTTCTACAAGAATTGATTTTACGATACACACGGGGAGGTGGATGTTAGTTAACGATATTGTAGACGACGGCTTAGGATTAAGATGGATTCAATCTTGTTAGTCCTGACTTGAGGCCAGAGATTGAGGAGAAGCCATGCAAGTCGATCTGATGCATTAAAATTCGAATCATTTACTTCCATTTATCTGCATTTGCCATTTGCTCCAGCGGAATTAAAATGTTCCCTGTCGTCTTAATCTTCTTTATATCTTCAAAACTTACTCTCATCAAAATCCATACGGCTTATACATACTGAGTATGCTCCACTCCATGGACCCCTGGACAGATTCAAGATCACATTATTCCCTTATCTCAGTAACAATCATGAATTACTAGGTTTGAAAGATTAGAAACTGCCTCGTGGAATAAGATTAAGAAGGGCTTGGTTGAAAAAATTCAAGATTCAAAAATCAAGATCCAAAGATTCAAGATGACGGATAAGACACAAAGTACTCCGAAGCATTACATACAAATGAGCCGTGAAAGATTGTTTGTGTCAATTCTCATTGTGACACAATCTGTATCAAGCTTTAGCAAAAGTTCATATATTATCTCAAAGATTATTTCATGTTCTGGACGATTATATAATGATTCTGATTAAGTTGCTTATAAATTATGTACACATACAAATATAAGGAAGGTTGTATACTATGGTGAGTTATTGTCACAATGTCACGCGTCTGGATCCCCAGGTGTCAAGAAGTCGAATCAATGTACAAGGTAGGAGACAGCTTGAGTTTTTTTCTTTACAACTACAAACTCTAAAGGCTAAATCCTGACATCTGTCTCCCTACTGGTTTATGTCCAATATTACATGGGTGTTAAAGGGTCATCATCTCTCATCATCAGGGAGGAGGACAAAGAGCATGTGTAACTAATCGGTACGATTTATCTTTGCGTAGATTCATACTGCCTCTTATTTATGCCAACTGAGTCTCTCATCATATCATTATTCATTATAAGTGAGCCTGTGTGAATTTGATGACTGAAATTTTAATGAATGGGATTTACTATGATTGCATAAGTAATTTTGTGTGTTGTGAAATTATTGAGGAGTTTAAAAAAAATCATATTTAAATGGTCTGCTGTTCATATTGAAGAAAGGAGTTAGGTAAAAAAAATTAAGAAGCAAAATAAAGCACGCTTTGTCAATTTATTACAAGGGATTCTCGTTTGAGCCACGTGGATGGGTTGGGAATAGTCGAGATTACTTAGGCAGTAAGTAAAATAAGCTGGACACGAAGTTGCTCACTTTGAGAAAAGAAATTGATGCTTTACTGCTTAGCTCACCTGGTTTGGTTTGGTTTTTTAAAGTAGGTATTATGTATTAGCATTATATATTAGTGGGATAGTTGCAGTTAGCATATAAGCTTCTGAAACAAAGCATATTGAAAAAATGACGGAAGATCCAACTAACTAAAGACGGATAAATGATCCTTTCGAAAGGCTGAAGATCCAAGGGATCATCACGACTTTTACGGGAGCTCGACGCCTATTCTTTATGATATTCAATTCAAAAGTTAAACTGAGGTTTTACACATTTCAGTCCCAAGTCCCAACACTAAGCATTCCAGAATATTGTCTTTACTCATAAGAGACTACAAAACGATAGTGACTCGTTATATTAATCAGTAGAAATAAAATATACATATTATCTTCTGGAAATATCTGAGAGAAGAAAGGATTTGAGCATGTGTTTAAAATTCTTAAGGATTTCAAGTAAAAGCTCGATACATGAAAATTTGAAAGCAATCTATCCTGATCCGCTTAACGGATTGATACTCAAACGATTAAATAGAATTTAAAAAGTGTTTCCTTTCTTTTTGTATTTAATAAGATGAGCATTAATGGGTTTTATTATTCAGAGTGATTGCCAGCAGATGATTTCAAACTTTTATCAATCCTAATCGATTTTAAGTTGTAGTCGAACAGGATACAAAAAGTGGCTGAAAAGCCAAGGAGGTAGAAAAAAAATCCCAGTTCTTTTTCAGCATTGATTCCATAATGACTAAATTTGTATTCGAAGAACAAGGCTTAGGCCGAATCATCTTCAGCAACAATGGCTAATCGCAATGAAAGACCAGAGAAGGAAGATATACGAGCTCCTGATTAAGATTATGTGTTAGCCCTTTCATTGTTCATCCTCTTAATGGATTGTATTCTATGATTATTGGACTTTCAAGAAATCCTTTTTTAGAAATGTGTTTTATAGATCCTTGTGGGATGTTAGCTTGTTCTATCTTACGTAGGCAGGCACTAATGAACCATGTAGGGTGCCACGCGTCCCCCGGCTGCTCCCGCCTTTGGACCTAGAATTTTTTTGAAAAGGCTCTTAAAGTTTAAAACAGAGCCAGAGAGTTACACTCACCAAATTTCGAAGACACAGTAAAAGGGAACAAATCCTCGATTTTTTATTCTTAACCATCTAGAAGGGTATTTTTTTATCCGGTGATGTGTACATTTATTATTTCATCTACCCAGCCTACCCAGCCTGCCTGCATATGTCCAATGTTACCGTGGTTAGATACCAGATTCTAGATCGTTGAGGTTTGTCTTGACACAAACATCTATCACGCCTCATGATGCGCCTTTCCAGCCGTAGCCGTAAGGGTCCATCCCTCCACATTAGAGAGGCTTAGAGAGTCCGTCGGATTTCTAGATGAAGAAAGATACCTGCTTATTCTTCTGTCTACCAAACCTCAATAGCTAATCCTAAGTCCCTCCAAGTCCCTGTTCGGTATCATCCTAATCATCATCTTCATCCTTGACTTGAGTCTTATTCTTGTAACACAGTCCATCTAGATTCTAGACTCTGGTACCCTCCTACCCTGTGTTAAAAGACCCGAAGGCGGATTGATAAAAAAAAAAGTTCGCTTCATCATCATTAGAATGTCTCTTATGCAGCATTTACGCATACCGGCCTATCAACAGCAGTGGTTGGAGGTGCCTGTACCACTGCTACTACCCCTGCTAGTTGACTTTGATGAGAATGTTGATGACTGGCCTGGGGTATTTATTTTTATGTCGACTAATGTCTGTCCTTTCTTCCCTTGAGGGTGGGTATCGTATGTGTGGACTTGAAACTTGACCATGAGATTTATAAAGTTCAGGCACTCGGTTAACAACAGACTGGCTGATCTGACCCGAATTATAATGATACGTTACGTCTTAGGAGGGTCTTACTTGGAAGTTGTGTACTAGAAGGGGATGCTGATTGTGGCAAGGTTGGAAAATAATGATTGTTATTGCTTTCCCTCTAACCAACGGATTTTGCTCCTTTTACCTCCAAGTAGTAATTAATCCCAATTTTTATATTATTATCGTTTTGCCGGCATGATCTTTATAATGATGACGGTAATAGTGGGGGAGTACGGGGTACAGAGATAACCAGTGATTTGAAGAACAGAGGTTAAAATTACTGCTTGAAATGGTTAGGTTGGAAGTGGCATAAATCAATGTCTGTTTACAAAGACCGATGCCTCAGTCTTTTGGAGAAGTTCAAGACCCCTTGCTTGTGTCTACAAACTGGACAGTGGATTTATTGAAAATCATCAATTGTATTCATAGAATTGATGATCTAAGAATCTTTGGTGGTGCGTGCATTCGTTTCACAACCAGTAAGCATGTTTCTCCAAGCTTCCATGCAGCTTGTTAACTAATTTTTTTCATAAATCGAAACTCGTGTATTTAAATTATTGTCAAGGTTGACCAGAAGCTATAGATTTCTTGTTAGTTTGCTTTGGCAAGGAGCTTATCAATAATGTTTTCAAAAGCAACGAGCAGCTGCATCTGATCTGGATATGATTGATGTCACATCACACACGCATGAAAAAAGAAGATACTTACAATTCTTTAAACTCTTCGTGAGCTGCATTCCCTACTTATTTTTCTATCTAAACATCTTAATTTCAATTCATACGACTTAAGATTTGTTGACCTTTTACTTTCTGTTTCTTCATTGCTTTGCTTTGTCTTATAATATTAACTAACCCACCCGACCCGGTACATATTAAGATTTTTAAGACACTTGTTAAGTATGTTATATACAATAATAATATTAAGTATAATACGTGTAGTGTAGCCTACACACCATGTAGGTAGACAGCAGATGGGATGTGGTGGATGGCTGTTGATGATTTTATTTCACTGGAGGGTTAAAAAACCAGTCCAGTTTGATTTGCAGGGATGAGTCCAAGTCTCAAAGTCAAGTCAAGTTTGAGTCGAATTGGTCAACTTGTTTCAAGTCCGGGGAGTTTCTCATCAGCAGCCTTCCCTATAAACTTACAATACCTAATAATCCTGGTCTATGCGTACCATTATGTATTACTATTGCATTTATTATGCTCACTCCATTATGTATATCTATTATTTCTCCTTATCTGATGAAAAAACATTTAAAAGTAAAGCAAGAGGCAACTAGAAAAAACAACTCTCCTCCTGCATCAAAGAAAAGTTGTTCCTGTCGTCAATATTATAGTGCTAAATGAGTTGAACTACTTAAAGCTGCCATACCAATGCAAAACCAGACGAGAACAGGTTATGAAAGATTCAATATAGAATACGAAGAACTCTCTGGGCTTCTCTATAAAGTACACAGGAGGAAGGAAAACCTCCTAAGGTTTCTTTGTTTTATTAAAATATATTTCAAACACTGTAGAGACTCCGTCTATGCTTGTGTCCCTCTGGACATTTTTGCCGGTTTGGTAGAGCTACGGAACTTTGAAGGTGTATTATATTATGCAAGAAGGTATTTGGATCTAGAATCTCAGGGAAAAAGTGGCTTTGGCTTCAATAATAAATAACAAGTCCAATTTGATGGGCAGTTAGTAACAGTGTTGGGAGTTAGAAGGAATTTATTTCATCAAACTTGGGTAGTAGGGGCATAATAATGGGGAGGGAATATTTATTTCTACGGGCGACAGAACCAGATTGAAATGAGCTGGAACGATATTCAACATCCGTGAACATTTAAGTATGGAAGTTGTTGAAGTAGCCGAGTCAAAATCGTCTTTGGAGATTCTAATAAATTTTATTAATATTTTTGGGGCCCATTCTATACGGAAATTATACATTCAGCTCAGATACTCTTTTATTATTATGTTATTATTGACGGAAAGGTTTGAGGGAATGTTTCTCTGTGGTAGGTGGATCAATTTTCAACAAGAGTCAAAAAATAATCTGAACTTTTTTACGACTTTACTTCTTGTTCTATTAAGAACCCGAATTCTTATTTTAAAGAATAATACACAAGTAATTATTGAGAACTAGAGAATCTTGTTTTCAAGCTTAATTTATGAGGGACTTAGTAGTTGCTCCCTAGTGGATATAAATTAAGTAACTTTATTTAAACAAATGGCACTCAAGATCCACGATTCAGAGCTTATATTAGCAATAATTCGAATTTTATTGAGACATTTCTCCGTTTCGGAATCTCTGCAATGGGAAAAACAAGTTGAAAATCTAGGTATCACACTTGGTCATTTCAGCTATCTCGGTTTTTTTCCCTTAGCTTATTGAAGAATGCTGATAGAGTAATAAGAGTCAAGGGACTCGTAGCCTCTGCTTGCATCGATCATCCAATTGCTCATATAGATTCATATATCTTTTACAAGTTTGTCTCCTCCAAAGTCTAAAAAGACATTTTATCACTTCATTGTCATTGGTCATGAAGAAAACAATCGCTTGTAAATTGTAGATTGTAAAGAAATTCCTCCATGGCCAGGTTGACATGTTCGTCTTTGAGATTTATAAAAACGCTGACTCTTTCCTGAATATTTTAAACGTGTAGTTTTTTTACGTTTTAATTTGTGCAGTAAAATTTAATCTCTCCGACCATTCCTTGATATTCCTGTATCCAACTCTGAGCAATGACTTTGACACTAAGCGGCTAATAGGAATAGCATTGACCATCTAAAGATTTAAAATAAAATACACACTTTTAAAATCATCTGCAAGATTCTGCAACGCGGATACTATTATGAGTAGATATGTAAAAGTTTCTTTACACCTTGTAATTATCCTGTCCATCTTTATTGAGATTTTTTACAATAGCTCTTGAAATTGCTTTATCTTAACCCTTCTTGGATTTTTTTTTCAAATTTGAACATGGGTTTTTACAAACACAATGGCCAAAAATAACTTTTCTTGATACATGTGAGCATACGAGTTGGATCATTATCAATACTAAGACTTGAGGTTTGAAGCTAGTCACCAAAAAACTAAAATAAAAGGGTAGGAACCGAATCTTGTTGAATGCTTGACGAAACAAAGGGCTATTAAATCCTTTGGACATTTTTTTAATCTCCTGTTAGCCTTCAGGCACCACAGACACAGGGTACTCAAATTTTGCATTAGACTCCATTTGCAGTGGCAATAAACTAATAAGTAATAAAGAGAACTCAGATACTTGTTGTAAATTGTATGAAAATAATAATAACTTAATCCAATGTCGTTATTAGCCACATTACACTTTATTTGTAATGCTAAACTCGACGATGAAAAGATAAATTGTATCGCCTTCAACTCCCACGTCGTTTCTTTTCTGTCCTTCTACCATGTGCATTGTTTTAGCAATGACAATTATTCGACAGTTTCTTGTCTTAATGAATTCCTGGTAATTAGTGTGGTCTTCGTTAGTGTTCACTTGACAATTGTTCACGTTCTTTGAAATTGGGCGAATAATAGCACGACATGACATTCCAAACCGCCTATTTCAAGCCCAACCTGATGCATTCACCATGGGATTTTAGATCTATAGCTCAGTCTCAAGTTTACCTGAGCCTTTTCTATTTGCTATATGCATTGGGGTATGTTTTGCAATTAATTAGCAATAAATGCTCAGAGTTTTCTATGCAAAATTGAATGTGGATTCGTTCTTTCCTAGAAGGTCAATGTTATCATGCAATCTAAAGTCTTAAAAAAATCAGGCCTGTCGTCCTCCTCCACTTGATTCATTCTCTGGTAGGTTATATTCGTAATATGTGCTAATGCTGATGTTGAACAACAAGACAAGTTATTTGAAACCGGAAATTTTTGCCAAGTTTGCTCAAATGGCAAATGGAGGCTTGGCTTGTGGAATTAATCCCTGATCTCTTTGGAATAAATTTCATCGTTGTAAGAAAAAAAAAACAAGTACGAACGAGAAATTAAATATGAACAGTATATAGAGACGGTGTTTGTACACGAAATATTATCACCGAGAAGAATCCTGTCTGCATATAGAGCTTAGGGGGTACCTTGACTTGAACTTGAACTTTTATCAATTTGATATAATAATGGTAATGATAACTATGCCATAATCACATACATGCTGTTCTGCATATCTCAAGATTGCAGCCTTTTGGTCGTTCAACGAAATAGCTGTAAGCAAAGCCGGTATAATATTTATTTTCCCTTCGGTACAATAAGCTTGATGTATAAGCTGCAGGAATTTCCTGTAACTTCTCAAGCCAATTTACAAGGATTTTATTCCTCGGGAGATTTTGCAATAATGATCCAATGCTTGTCATGCTTGTAAATAATTATTACTCATTTCAGATAGGAATCTATAAAAATCTTAAAATCTTTAGTAGAGAGGCCAGCTGAAAGGTAAACGAAGTGAGTTAAGTAAAATTTATTATCACACACCTAGACACATAGAGATTGCCTTTGAGAAAGTGAATATCATCCTGGGCTAATTTCGATCCAAATGACTGATAAATTGGAAGCATGTACTAAACTAACTCGGAGGATAAATCATAATAGATTAGGAGATGTGGTCCAGTGGAGATCTTCAATAAATTCAGTTATTGAATTTTTGACGCCTCGTTATGAACCATGCATCAGCAAATGGCTATTGATCCTCACAAGCATTTTTCATCTCCTTCGGATAACCAACTAAGTAAATCAGATGGACTTTAGACTAGACACAACTACAAAAGATCTGTCTCTCCAAAGGTATATCATACATCAAACCCAACACCTGTATTTATTAAACTCTATGTATTTAAAAACAAAGGGGAGAGTTTTCTGACCAATTTATCGCTTTTAAGAAGCTTTGTAACAGTTTGTCTTAATTTATTTACTCAGGCCTAGGCTAATGAATAAAATGGGGGGATCTCAATTTGACAAATTTACATTTAATAACCACCTTGAGTTAAGGAAATAATTTTAAATTTAAATTATCCAAACGCATCAGATGAGTAGACTAGAGTCTAGAATTAGGTAATTTCAAGAGTTTCCATTTTATTTTATATTTACTCTGGAATCAGTTATTTTTTTACCTTAAAGAATTCGGCCTGACTGACCAGTTGCGTCCAGAATACTGAACAAGCATAAGCAAACATTGGAGAGGATAGGTTGAGAAAGATGGAAAATCTAGTTGAACTTATAATATTCACAGTATATCTAAATTTTTAAATATATAGTTTAAAAAAACTAGGTTTAAATTTAAGGTGGGGGCTTAGAGGCATGAAAGACCACAGGTTAATAAGAACATATCGACAGATGGAAAGAAGGTTAATTGGAACCACAACTTTTTCTGCCATCCCAAGTGCCTCGTATTCCATCATCTAATTTTACTTTAATCCTTCACTGAGTTTTCAAACCTGACTCTGAAATTACTAACTTGCCTCCTGTCTGCTCATTAAAAGGTAGCCCTAACACCAACACACCCGGATTTAAAAACCTAACTTTCTAGCCACAGTGGCAGCTTTCAAACCTTTGATTAACCCAACCTAGAGTTTAACCATTAGTCACATACTACTTAGGGCATAAAAGCATGTACAATCAGTAATTTTGTGGCAAATAATTTTCAAAACTTTTTCCCTTCACTTAAAAGTTACACATCACAACCCAACGACTTTACTAAGGTTCTAGGGCAGCAATTTTCCTAAAGGGTTAATTCATAATTCTTACCCTGGTACACACGCCCAATACAATAGAGTACTTTTTGGTATCATTAATTTTATCCAGTGGTTATTTCTAAATTCCTAAATCATATGCTGTACAATGTAATTAATGGTTTTGATCAAATGCCTTCCACCATGGAGTACCAGCCCCTTCTTCACAGAAAAAGGGTTCCAAAGGGATCACCTTTATCAAACTTGTTCATGTCTCATCCTAAGGTTTATTACATCCTCGATCCTACCAGGATGACCAAAATAAGAAGCTCTTGAAAAGCTAAGGGATATAAGCTGGGATAAGGGACGCAGAATTAGAGGTAAAACGCGATGGGATACCTAGATAATGGTATGAAGAAAACTTTTGAACAACACGTAGATCCAAACGCGATTCACTACCGTAGTGTTTAATCGTAATTTATTACAGAAATTATCTGACCCAAATTTAGAGCTAGCTTTAAATAACTATACTCGGAGGGCATGATTGGAGGCTCATGCAAGTAATCCAATATTCTTCCGGGGGGCATATCCAACATTTTAAAGAGTTTGGACTCTTGGACATGAATCTTGATCTAAATTTATACTTTTTTTTGGATTAAGGGGCACAAGCTCACAGTAAGTAATAAGTAGCCTAAAAATACCTCCAACCTTTTCCCTGTTTCTCTACAAGTATTATGGGTGTGTGTGGGTAACCTTTAATCAGAGCCGAATTGGATTTAAAAATCAGTTAATCAGGTTAGATCTTAAATCTTAACTGAAATTATACCTCCTGGTAAAATGGTAACCTAGTTTCTCTATGGTAAACTAGAGAATCTAGAATCTAGACTTTAGGCTACCAAAACGTAATGAACATCAAAATCAAACTTTTCAAAATCTTACGTGGAATCTTTGGTTACATGAGATTCGTGTGCCTATTAACGAAACTGATTTACTGTGATATACTGCCGACGAAAATTTAGCTTCACATTTTTATTTCCGTGCAATTTGTTTCTATGAATTTTTATGCATTTCGCTACCAGCTATTCATTCCGTTTTGATTGCCTTGACATGTTTGACATGTTGAACTGTGTACAGCTTCAGCTCACATGGATTATAATCTGTGTGATACTCAACGGGATTATATTTCTCTTGATTTAGTCGCAGATACGAAAGTTTTTTTAAAATTATTATTTGCTGTAACTATATGTGTTGATATCTGGGAATATTTATTACCCTCTCAAGGAAGGCTTATATTTTATGTAGAGAAATTGCATTTCAAATTCTAATCATTGATTTTTATCACTTATGACTCTTCAATTCCTTCATCTGCTCGCACACAGAGATTCGAATCTAGAAACCTCATAAAATAAAATACACACATGAAAGATCCCTAAAGGTCTGTGAACTAGTTTGCATAATTTAGGAATTGCAAGGAATAGATAATACATATAATTGGCATTGCCTCCTATACCATATTTATGTGCTTGTAAAACTTATTTGCCGACAGAATGTTATTTCGAATTTGATTCATTCACGAAATGAAATAACGAGGGAACTTATTACCGCAAATTTTTTCCACATTTTATTACAACTCGCAGTGCGTCCAATTTAAAAAAACATATCATAATATTCTTATTACATAAGAGCTAGTGCTTTTCATTATATGTGATTAATGATTGAACCAGTAGTAAGTGAGAGAACTTGGATTAGACGGAGCGTTGGGTTGGCATATATACAAGTTTTTTTTGGACAGTGACACCAATGTGAATATACATATCGGCGGTTCCTAAAGTACAAACAGTTTTGGAACTTGGTAATTTTTTTGTCATCAGAGGTTGATTCTATTCCTTGTTCTTTATAAGCTGATGATTTGATGACTGGTTTTTGACTGCACACACATCCCTATTTTATTATTTCACCGTATCATTGTAATCCACAAAAAAACTCGGACGTTCTATTTCTTAACGAATGTTAGTTAGTGAACTCCTACAGTCCAACTCCCAACAAGAGTGGAATCAAAAAACTTTTTTCGACGGAGGAAACAGGTCCTTAAATGTTTACTTACTATATACCCCCTTAACTTAATAGTTATTAGGCTACAAGTCATTTCGATCCCTTTCTCCAGTGTGCATCTACTATTTGAACAAATAAAACTCACCCACTTGAATTTCTACATAATAATAATACCTACTCTGTTTTTCAGTTCCACTAATGAGCTAGAGAGTTGATTTTTGGTTTTGGCTCTGACTTCCAGTCCTATATGTTTCCATTTGTGGCATTAGTATTATTATTATTATGTTTGTTGGTGCATAGTCTAGAAAAACGGGGTCCTACAGTAATAGCTTGCTGGTGGAATCCTATACTGAGTTCAGGCATAGTAAGGGATACTCCCTGCGGCAATTTTCTTTGAGAAATCAGAGAGCCCATGAATAAAAAAAGCTGCCGTTTGTCTATGTATGGGATTCTAGATTCTGGGTTGAGACTTTGAGAGGGATAATAAAAACAACGAATTTATTTCACATCCTATCTCTCACAGGCATATTTATTCATCCGTCGTTTCATTAGTACTTTCGTCTTGTAAAACTATATTATGATACTACCATGATAAGGCTTTCGAATTTGGACTAAGATGACTTCTTTTTTTCCATACGCAAGAGAACGTCGTAGTAAGAAAGCTGTACAAGGCTTTATTAGACCTTTATTCCAGTCGGAGCTTAAATTAAAAATTTTTAATCCTGAGAAAGAGGGAACAGATGACAAAAAATAATTTCTTGTTTTTATCAACATTTTAATTTCCTGTTGGATTCTTGAATGTAAGGATACTTGTCTGAGTGTATCCAACTATCCATGCAACTGTGGGTTATGTCATCACTCTTATCTCTCACAAGTCTCAAAAGGATTGATGGGAGACGTCAAGTCATAAATTGCTGTGTAAAAAAATCCTCATATCTATATCTATTCTTGTAATTGATTTCCCTTTGTGGAACATTAAGTTGTAACCATTAACGGCTGTGAAAAATAGACCACAGCGTTCACCAAATCCTTTCTTGATGGAGACGAAAAGCGGAGGAAGTTTGGAGTTTCCTCGGTTAGATGAAATTTTGGGAAAAACTAGTACGAGCTTACCTTAAGTGAAAAAGGGTTGGAAGGTCAAAGACTTAAAAATGAGACGGTTGCATGCAATCCTCCAAATAATTGATATGTTCTGTCAGAAATATTAATTTTTAAAGAAAATCCCAAATCCCGTCTTCTCTCCGTTGTCAGTTCAAGCAGGTTCCACGGGGCTTAATGTCTAATGTCTAATGATAAGTACTAAATGAATTTAAGGTGAACTCAAGCTACAACTATGAAAGGGAGGGGATTTTTGTGCCTTGTGGTTAATCACAATCAGCATAGGGCCTTCGCATCGTAAGGACTTGTTAACCGTGACATGAAAGCTTTTTTGAATAATGTGTTATATGCAGACGAATTTTGAATCAAATTGAAATTGCTTATAATTTAAAAATTAAAATCCTCTAATCCCTCCATTGTCTATGGAATTCAAAATGGGGCTAAGAACTTTTATAGAGAATGATCTAAGAGTAAAAAGAGTTTCACGGCTGAGCTACCTAATAGGTTAAATGTCTGAGGTTTTCCGTGGAGGAGGCTTTTTGCTATTAAATGAGGGGATGATGTTTTTTCCCAAGCACTTGTAGCCTTTTTGCTTTCATTGCTTTTTTGATGATGCTATATAATATTATAGGATGTTTCTGAGTTGATTTGAAACTAAATATTCCCATTGTTTTTATTTAATTCCAGCTCGACTAATGGTTCGAGAATGGGCCAAACTACGATATGGTGTGTTTGATGAAAATGGATTCGCTCATGATGAAAAGTATCCTGCTGAGTATGTTGGGGCTGATGGGAAACCTGTTCAGACCGCTTGTCATCTCAATCGGTAAGGAATTATCAATTCTTGGACAATTGTTAAGTATGCGGATCAACTATCAGGAAATATGGGATTAGTACGTTTTCAGACTTGGAACTAATAAATGGAAATTTTTGCATAAAAAATCCCCCAATTTGCATTCCTTTCCATAATATACGAGCTGTTAAGTGTTTGAAACCCAGCAGGGTTCGGATGATTACTTGTTTTCCCTTAGAGCAATTGTCTTAGCGTTTTCTTCGAGACGCGGAGTTTGCCTTAATTTGTAAATTTATAATGGATGCGGAATTCACAGAGAGTTGAAAATATTATTTAAAATGATATAAAGACTAGAGCTGGAAGTGTGGATATTTTATGAGCCCAGGTTCAAATTGGGATTTTATTACAGATATTAATTTTTATGTTTCAATTTAATTAGACGAGTTAGTGGAAATCAGTAAGTCGAGTCAGGTTCTTGTAGCTGGATTAAATTATTAGCTTATGTGGATCTAGTTTCTAACTTTAATTTATTTGAATGTTTACTATCAGATCCAGCTGTGCCGATCCCGACAAATGTGGCCTAAGTGAGCCGAGTCACCTTCATGACCATGCAACTGTCCCTGCTACCTCAATGATGTCCTTGCCCCTGGATTCTAATGTAAGTTTACCAAACTTGTTTAACCTCGTGGAACTACAAGTTTGAGCTCAATTAAGCAATAGCAATTGAAGCTTGGCTTCAGTGAAGACATTTTGCATTTTAACTCGTATCGTATGTAGATTTTTACTACTGGGTGGATAGAATAGCATAAATTCGTAAAGGTACTTCAACATTGAAAAAATAAGCATATAATTTTCAAAGTTTTTTTCACAATTCAAGTTTAAATTTAATATCATCTAGACCATTTAAATTATTTTCCCTGTTGACTCAAATCTTCAAACATCCAAATAAGAAAAAGTTGCTGGAGAATTCCAGGGCTTCATGTTTCAAAAAACTTTCCAAAAGGGAATAACGGCCTTTAGCCATTGTACCGATTAGGTATTCGATCTGCTGCAAAAGATCTTACAAGCTCTACACTCCACGTGTTAGCAGTAATAGTGTAACAAATGATACTTGTCATCATGATTTTATGTTATGTACTAGACACAAAGCCATTCCATTCCAGTGCTGATAACTCATTTTGTATTCTAAAACTATCAAGGTCCAAACTCATAAATTGCCTGCGTTTCTTAAAGCCTAGCTTGATACAAGATTTGTAAAATAGTAAATTAAAGGAAGTCATGCAATGCCATTATGAGTGAGGTGTAACAAAAACTGAGTTCAGATGTTAAAATTTTCTCCTCACTATTGTAAATATTGAAAAGCTACAAACTAGCAATCAGTCCATTCTTATTCAGATTATGTATTGGTTTTGCAGCCATGCTGGACCATCAAAAATAATGTAAAGAAATTTACAAGCTGTTCTAGGGAATATTATTACCTTATCTCCCTGAGGATTTTATCGAAACCATTAGAAAATCAAAAGCTGCAAAGTCGTAAATTACAGACAGAGGGGATCAGAAATACGATGCAAAGATTTCAAAGATATAATATTCATATATTTACGATATCATGTAGTACGAGATGGCGTGTGTTCCCTGCCAGGCCATCCAATGATTTCAGAGAACATATAAATCACCACATATTTTTTGGCTTTATCTCTTAAATCTACTCTGGGCTCTGTCGTAGTAAATTTGAACCGTAAATTTTGGTTTTATTAAAGTAACTTACCTGTTGATTTTGAATTCTCTAAAAGGTAAACGAGTTCTGTGATGAGCACACACACGTTCGAACAACGCCTACAAAGCACAACTTCTTATGTGACGGGCAGAGCATCTGGGAAGTTATGAAGCAGCATGGAGACTTCAGTGATCTGTAAGTTGTTACTTTAAGCCTTAAAATCTGGAATTAATTATGACATATCAAATTCCCCCTGGAGAACATCTCTTGCCTCCCTTTAATCTCTCTTTACTGCTACACCGATTTTCAAAGGTCAAAACGCTACCAATTATTCACCATCAGTTCATGACATTCTCCTCATCTTATGATGAGCAGGCTTTAATGATTTTGATGTTAATCTTATGACTCAAGTTGGATATATTTTTTCGGAGAGTTCCATTATAAAACGCAGTTAGAAAATCCTTGTATCCAATTAAATTTTTTTGAAAAATAATTCTGCCGTATGATTGAAAATATATAGATAGTTTTCAAATTTTTAATATTCAATTTTTTTTTGCTTTCACCGTCAATGTTCAGTACAGTAGTTTGGTCGAATCTATACAACACAGGTCCAATAATTCCGATATGTATTTGATTTAATCTCGAATCACGAGATTCGATTGTAAGATGTCCCCGTATGCCAAACGTTGAGTTTTTGAACAATTTCGTCTTCTCATCTTCAGCCGTCATGACACGATAACTCAGCTGTCGTCTCCTTTGGCAATTCCATATATCTTTCAAATCCTGCTAAGTCCAGTTGTGTAATCAGCCCTTAGACTATATGCCATTAACTTCATAAAGCGATTCATTGCGTAACTCCTCTTTTATCACAATCGAAAAGTAGCATCTATCCAATAAAACCTTTGCCAAACCAGAGCATCTTTTACACTCTCCTAAGGGTCTCCTTGGAAGAATTCTAAGCTGGGCTTGTGTATGTGTACTATTTTGGCCAAGAGGATAATTTATTAGCAACTATAAATTAATTTTAATTGTTTTACCAACCCTTTCATCCTTTTCTATATTAGGGATGACAGCAGCAGTGCACAGTACAATCAGCAGCAAAATCAAAAGCATAGCAGCAATAGTCAACCGGCCGCAAATAACAATGGGAAGGGATCAGCATCATCATCATCCTACGAATCATCAACCACTGTACCGAGTTCCACCCCCAAATCTATAACATCCGCTCCACCACCACCTGCCTTTTCTTACATAACAGCCAAGTCTCATCGTATGATCTTCCTTCTGGATCGAAGTGGAGCTATGAATCAAAACGTGAGTTAAAATTTAATGCTTCCGATGACAAATTTGAAGACTCACGGAAACAAGTTTACTATTGTAATCCGTATTCGTATATAATCTAGTTTCGCCCTTAAAAACTTTAAAAACCATTTCTCAGTCTTCGTTACCTTTAATGAATTGTTGTGAGCAATAAATCTATCAACGAGAAATGCAAGAAATTAAGATGCATAAAAAATGTTGTGGGCTCTTTGGTGATTTTGCTAATTTTGACATTCCAGAATCGATGGATCAACCTCAGGCGATCTCTTTACAGAATGTTCAACTACCTTCCAAGTGGAGTGGAATTGGGTGTGATTTCCTATACCAATAGCTCATCTCTAAGCCTTCCTTTGACTGTGGCAAGTACTCATAATAGAGACCACCTCCACAGAAGAATCCCAGTTAGGCCGTTGACAACTGAATCCGAGGAGTCTTGTATCTCATGTGCCCTTCGTGCTGCCGTCAAGGTTTGTCTATTAATTGAAATTCACTTAATTATGTTTTGCTTTATGAATAGGAGTAGTGCACGTACTTCCGTAAATCATGAATTACAATACTAGATACTACTAGATAGAGGTTTTTTAAATGTCTCAAGTAGAAAAGGGTATTAAACACGTTGTAAGGTATTTGGTTTTGAAATCCAACAAATTACACCGTCCAAGAAGGATCTGCTACCTTTTTCTGGAGAGTATAAATAATTGCAATTTATTACTTTACTTTCACAAGTTCAGTGCTACCTACGCAAGACACGATCTTCTAATCGTATCGTTTTGAGTGTACAATGTAGTTAGTTGTTATTGAAAAGTCCCATGTTCTTGGAAAAACAAAGGTCTTATATAATGCTTAATACTTCTTACACAAGCCTTACTATTTTGGTAGCACAGTATGATTTTGGGTTTCGTTGGTGTTTTATCGCTTTGTGGAAGTACTCTTTAATGAGAGTTAATGATAGTTGTGACTGCAGATCCTTAATTAGGTACAAAGGGGAAGAGGTGTAATTAAAGATCATATTTGTGTGATGTAATGAAAATATTTCTACAATTTTTTCCTTTTAATTTATCTCTCGCAGCTAATGAAAGCATCCGATGAGCACATTGGGCCAGCAACATTGGTCTTGGTCAATGGGTCTCCATCAAAAATTATGAGTCGGGAGTGGGATAAAATCAAGAAGATAATTGACAGTACACCTCTCCGCGTGATTGTCATCACCTATGCAAACATGAACGAGTCCTCAGGAGGTCAGCAATTGATTCACCTTGCTCAATACGGAGAGTTCTACAAGATCCCTGACACCATCACTACTGCAAATCACAATCTGGAGCAGAACGAGATCTTGAACAACATCTTTCTTCAAATAATCAACCAAAACGTGGGCACTCCTCTCAATAAGGTGAGACTTTAAACCTTTTATATCAATTTGAAATACTATAGCCTCTTCTCGAATCCTCTTATTAGAGACTAAAGAATTGTTAGGGTAGGTAAACAAGCCGAGGAATAATTCCACAGGGTCATAAAGTATTTATCCAAGACAGGAATTAGGGAATGGTAGCCTAGATTTCTCGACTCCTGGAGAACATGGTCATAAATTAATGTGAACTGGCCCAAGGAGCTTTTATCAAATAAGTTTTAAATCCATATTCAGTCATAATTTTAATGAGTAGTATCACACATTGGATTTAGTACCTTATTCTTCAAAGATTTTCCTAATCAGCCAAGCCAAGTCAAGTGACTCACCATACTTTCAACAATAGAGAAAATCTTTGACCTCAGATTTAATATTAAAAAAAAGTATCAATACAAGGGGATACATCGAGGTTATTAACTTTAGGAATGAATCTACCAGGTCCACACTACAGGTTTGACTGACAGTCAAGTAGAATTACTCCTCAGGAGGAAATGCAAAACTGACGGAACAATATGACATGAAATTAAATCATCTATCAATTCCACAATTGTAATTAGCCAAAGTGTAAACATTTTCCTAATTATTAAATTATTAAATATTCGGGATGCATGAATCGCAATAATAACTTAGCATAAAATGCAAAAGTCAGATCAAAAAAAGCCTTCTCAGGGAGTCTTCTTGTACATCACATGTCATATTTCATATTTCATGGTTTTACTTGGCATAATTTCCATAATTTTGTCCAACCATGTTGGTGGAAATTACATTTAATAAATATTTAATAAATATATGAACACGGATAATTACAATAATTGTTGATTACCCCTCACAGGTGTATGATGCCGTTCACTGGCCCGACGCAGAATGGCAAGCCCGAGGAAAATTCACAATCGAAGACAGTCTAGGCCGAAACACTTGGGTGACAGTGACCACTGAAGAGATTGGGGATGTTGATGGATTGCAATTAATCAGTCCTACAGGGAAAGAGCATGAGTTGCCATTACACGCTGAAGGGCTTGTGTTCCTCAAGATCCCAGGGGTGTCTGAGGTACGTTGATTACAAATTTGAAAAACTATCTACCATGCAGGGCCAGCCTGTCTCTCGCCTCTTCCAAATCATTATTTCTTTCTCTGTCAAGTAGAGGTAGATAAAAATATGATTCTTACCTTCTTTTTCGTTGGCCACTGACTCATAATGCGATGGAGCAATTACTAGATTTTTTATTTACCAATTACCACGTACGAGTACTATTTTTAGCACCGGCAGGCGTTCAGACTTACGTAGCTCCGTATTGTTACAGAGAAACATACCTTATTGAGGAGGGTTTAATTTTAATTTTACGATCAGCAGTTGGATTGCTTTAGCTGTCTCCTTGTCTCTCTACCAGTATCCATCATGTCCCTCGTGGTCATCCGTTTATTACTCTATTATGATTTATACATTATTGTTTTGTCCTTACTTGAATTGTATTGTTGATTGTGTGCCAAGCGACAAACTAGAAATTCATCTCTGTCTAAATTTAAAAATAACTCTCAGTAACTACAAGTATACCTTATTAAATATGGTTATAAATTCATGTATTAATTCTCTGAATTCTTAATTACAACAGGCTGGAATCTGGACGTACATTGTAAAGTTCTTTGAGAACAAATCCCCTCGACCGACCAGCGTGGATGTGATAACTGAATCTCGTAAACCAGAATCAATCTCTGTCAAATTTTGGAACCATGTCGTTAAACAGGAGCCACAGCTTCACCAGTCGATAGAAATCTCATCTGGACAAACACATCTATTTTCTTCCGAGGCTGAGGTGGTCCTCCTATATGCCCAAGTGTTGCAAGGACAACTGCCCGTTTTGAATGCCAATGTAACTGCAATAATAACCGTGCCAGGGAATCCACAACACGGTCCTAATACGATTAGCGTCCGATTGTTTGATACAGGAAGTGGAGGTATGTATACCCTATTGCTACATGGCTCAAGAATAAAAAGCTATAGGACACAAATCCTGCATATTTCTCGCATCCATGATTTTTCTCACTCCCAGAAATCTCTAATGCCTTCTTTAATACTTTAATACCCTTTGTTAAACATTAAACACCAATGACTTTATGGTCTTGTAGAAAAAAAAGTAATTTATATTCTTCCCCTCTAATTCCCATGCAATGCTAAATATAATTTTCTTTTGTCATTCTTCCCATCCTCCCGTGTCTAAAAAGTATTGTGCCGTATGAAGTATTCGAAGCTAAAAAATCTTGTGAAGCCAAGGGAAATCGAATCTCTTTACGATTTCAAAGAATACCTCGGCTTATCCTATTGCCCCCAATATGGTCACATTTTTTGTAACACAATTGTTCTATTTCTTACTTCCAGATCCAGATATTACATGGGGTGATGGGATTTACTCAGCTTATTTCACTCAATTGGGCCCGAATCCTGGATTTTTCAGTGTGAGCATACACATTGATGACAATAGTGGGCAAGCTGTTGTGCCAGTTCATACGAATATTACACGAGGATTTTATGGTAAGTTGTTCACATGTGTTTTTTAGAGCTGAAAGTGAGATTATACGCTTGATTGATAAAACTGAAAAGCTCATTTTAACATTGAATTTCTCTAATTTAGACAAGCCCACTTGCTGTGGAAGTAGTGTTCCTCATATTGCCACAATTCCCACTGGTTCATTCTCAAGAACAATTGCGGGCTCATCGTTTTTCATCAACCAAGCCGTCCCACTGGGTGATGATCCGTATCCACCTGGCAGAATCACTGATCTCAGGGTTGAAAGACAGATTGATTCAACTTCTGAGGTTAAATTAAGTTGGACTGCACCTGGAGGAGATTATGACAAGGGAAAAGGTACTTTTTGAAGCCAAATTACGAATTAGAAAGTTCAATTACATATGGGACAACGTTTTTTAAACTTAAATATTTTGCTTAGCTTTTCGTTACGAGATCCGGTGCTACACTTCCCGAGATGCTTTGACAAATGATAACTTCGGAACACAAGGTATTCTTGTTCACAGCTCTTTGACCCCAAACCCTGAAGAATTTGGAATTCGCCAAAGTTGCATCGTCTCAGTCCCATGGTCTAATGAATTCTTCTACTACGGAATCGTTGGAGTTGACAATGCTCAAAATAGAGGAAAGGTTTCGAATCTGGTCTCCGTGCTCATAAAAGAAACACCAACTTCAACGACCAAAATCGCCGACGCTTGGGAAGACGATGCCCTCGTTTCTAACCTAACATCCTCCAGATCCCTCAATTCTAAAACTGATGGTGTATTCCATGCAGGAGCAAATTGGTTCCGAGGGCTAAGCGAAATCGAGCTTTACTTTATACTCGCCGGTGGTGCGGCATTTTTGATACTCATCTCCGTCTTTATTCTCGTCCTGGTTTGTGTCAAACGCAAGAAGAGCAAAACTAGCGAAGCCCCACCAGCGTATCATAATATTTACAACCAGAGTCTTGGGAAAGGTCAACCAACCCCAAATCCTAAAGATGGTATTGGATGTTGCTGGGAAAACGAGAGCAATTCCACAGATCCAAAGCAGACGCCAATTCCAACCCAAAAATTGAACGGATTAGGCAGCCCTTACATAACTGACACGAAATCCAGTTATATCCCTGCATCAGCACTTATGGCGAATACTATGCAAAATGGCTCAATTTACCGAGAAATGTATGCCGGATCGGGCTCAACTCAACATACTCATGCTCACGACTCGAGTTCCGTAGATTCAAAACCATCCGATGGTGGCAGCAACGAAACCGTTCATGTCTCTGATGGTCACAATACACCCGCTTCATTTTACACTCCCTCAAACATTTCTCAAAGGGGTTTGAGCAACATGAATATGAATCTTAGCTTCGAGGGTCAGCACAATCTTCATAACCATCACAGCCATAATAATCTCAGTAGAGACCCTTCAATAGTTAATAGAGGAAGTGAGTTCAATCCTTCTGATGATGATGAAGGGGGCTTTAAAGCTCAGAGAAGACATTTAGACGGTTTCCATAAAATCGTCCCCATGCCAAGTAGTGACTATGACAGTCCGTCAATAATGAACGGAAGCACTTATGGAGGTTCCGTAATGTCAATACCAAATAGTAATAAGAAAAGGACGAGGCATATTTCTTTTGTCTAATATTTAGTCCTAATTAGCTCCGTATTAAAATATTTTTGTACCCTTTAGCCTGTTCAATAAACAACCAATCACAGTCATGCAATCAACTGCTCTGTTGCATAAATGAAAACTAAAAAATTATAATGTCGACTAGATAGTAGTTAGATAAATAAATGTACTTAAAACGAATAGAACTTGTTGAAGCGAAGTAACTAGAGACGCCAAAAATGATCGCCAACTATTTTCCAATAACATTTGTATATACAGTGTGCATAAATTAGTTGTATTAACTCTACATTTAATATGAGGGGATATTTAGAATTGTGTTCGTGTATCTTTACAAATTATATTTTTTCCTTGTATACGTGATTTCACAAGTTTAGGGAATCCTTAGAATAGATGACAACCTTTAAACTCTTTTAAAGAAATAAAGCTTGCCAGTCTTCCTAATATATTCTGTCCCCAGTATTAAGAGTACCCTCCGGTTCACTTACCCCTAGGTTTTACATTGTACCAAAGTATTACTTGTGCCTTTCTCAAATCCTTCAATTTTCAACTGTATTTAATAATGATTAAATATTGTATTTGTAATTGTACAGTTAGTTTGAGTATGATTAATATATATTAATATACATAAATATATAGAGTAGAAAGTTTAAATATAATGTAAGGTTTGTGTGAACGAAGAATATGCTCATTTACTGTCATCAGTGTTAAATGTCTGCTAGTTAAAATATTATTCGACACTATATATACATGCATGTACGTACTCAATAGATTTTTACAGACATGATGTAACATAGTATTATCTTAAACCGTTTTGACGTTTTAAAATTATTCAAAGATCTAATATATGTATGCATAATATACGTACAAAAAAAGATTTATAAATGCTGCAGCTATAAATAGAGAGTGAATTTAAATAAAATTGAAAGCGAGTAACAAATAACCGTTTGAATATGAATCATTTTATTTTTCATTGGGTTGTTATGGAACTTCAAATTATCACCGAGTCTCGATCTACTCCATCAAAAATATCCAATACTGCATATAGGTATATTTTACCAGGCTACTAATCCCATTTTATCAACGTTATCATTTTCATAATCATATCTTATCAAAATTTTCGGTAAAATTTCATATAAATACCACCAAATACAAACAGACTATTAACATGCTGCTAGGACGTCGGCGGCGATATTTTGGTATGATTTTTCCCATGTCCAACTTCTAGATCCCTAATCTATATAATTTAAATTTTCCGGACAATTTTAGGATACCCGAGAGACCTCAACTCGTTTATTGACACACCTCAATCTGCAAAATCATACGCATCCCATGTATCTGCCATACCGAGCTTGAAAGCCGCTTATATTAAAATTCGAAAGCAAGAAATCAAACCCGACCCACCACTTCCAAGAAGATATGCAGATCGAAACTTACACAGAGCTATTGCCACTCAAATTCCGGCCCTCCTTCCGCCCCTTAAAAATACCTTCCGCTTTAAGGAAATTGAAGACCGCCCAATAAATTTCCACAACCCCCAGCTGGAACATCATTTTGAAAGAAGTCTGTACTATATTTGGCTGTCGAAAAATGATCGACACGAATTATGCCAAATTGTGGATGCTCATCTTGGTAGTCGAGGTAGGGGGGGACACAAGCGTCCAGGAGCGAAAACTGAATATCGAGACATTGGGAATCCTATACAACGACCAGCTCCAGTCGATTATTCGAATATGCCAAGGAACCTTAGTGTTCTTGACGAAACCTCTCCTCATTCCAAAAATATGAAATCGGTAATGTCGAACAAATATTTAGCTAAGCGCATTTCTTTCCAATCGGTCTTATTGTGGTTCTTGATTCTAGAAATTCCAAAAGGGAATTTGGGACCCACCTAAGACCCCCAGAGATAGATTTGTTCAAGACCATGGCAAATCCCCAGCCATGGATTCGATCTGTCACGCCTACCCTGTTAACCAGAAGACAAAGGTTAACGAAAAGGATATTCAAGACTGTATTCTCGCCGCGAGGAAACTACTTGGTCCCTACGCAGGAATTAATACTACCATAGGATCCCATGAAGACATTCCTGACGAACTCGTCGACTTGATTGACGAAAATAATAAGCTTCAGAAGGAGGAAGAAATTAAAAAGAGAGAAATGGGCTTTGCAAAACGACCCTTTGGTTACAATTCCTCCCAGATAAAATATGAGAAGCAAATTTCCTCAGCCATCGACTATTACAACAAAATGTAAGAAAATTGATACCGATTTTTATTTCATATGATTCATTTGAGAAATTAAAACTTGTATCATTGTACTTAAACTTGTGCTAATTTGGAATTGGTATTTATACATAATTTAGAAAGCTAGGAGCAAGACATCCTACACCTCCAGCCGAAATCTTTGGAAATTTGGAGAAATACAAGGATAAAACTGTGGCGAAATCCTTGGCAAAATTAATTTTACAAGAAGAGAAAAACAAGCGAAAATCTGTCAAAACAGGCGTATCCCCCACAGTCCCCAAACGGAAGTTCAACAAGGCCAACATAATAGAAGAAGACTACATGGATATTTACCTTCATTACCTGGCTGATACTGACGTCAGTGTTAAGAACCCCATTCGATCCTTGACCGACATAACAAAGCTCAGGAAGAAGATGCACCTAGATGAAGAGCCCGGTGCGGATGAGGATATCAATGACCTAGTACGTGCTGATAGTTTCAGTGACATTCCGGATGACGTGGATCGCCGACTTCTTAAAGGTGAAATTGATCCCCTTCAAACGAAAGATGAACTTGCTGAAGAAGACAGAAATATTGTGAAGGAGATTCTTGGTGCTCACTTTGAGAAACTTCAGAATCCTCAGATGCGCAAGATATTTGCCAAGTTTAGTAATCCATCAATGGTAAGATCATCTCCATCCTACCTCAAAGGAGCTCCTACTCCTGCTCTTGACGACTTGGAAGAAGAAGAGATCAACGAAGACGACGAGAAGCTAGAGAGGAACATGGGAATGTCTTTCAAAGACGCGGAGGAGGTTTTGAGTGTGATGCAATTGTCTTCAAAGCAGACTGATAGCTTTATCGATTCTAGTTTAGCTAGTTTATCCGACACGGATGCTAGTAGCCTTAATGTTGAAGTTGTGAAGATACCTCCAGGTCAAGCGTGCAGCTCCACTGACCTGGACTGCCTGAGTAGAGAAGGAGCTCTAGGTACACCCCCCTTTGGAAAGTCTAGCAGACAGCGTAAAATTTCAGCAGAAAAATTAGGAACCACTATCTCGGTGCAAGACACTGAGGACGAGGACCTGGATGCCAATATGTTTTCCAATAGGAACGAGAAATAAGAATGACAAACATTTTTTTAAACAATAAAGTTTATCTGCAATCTTTCCAATTATTAATTCAATCCATATCGATCAACAGACAGAATCGCGTATTTATAAAGTTAAGATACATTGATTGGTAAGTGAACCCAACACCACTTTTAGAAAGATTGTTTGGATTACAAACTTACACACTTTTTAGTTTCATGTTTTTTATTGTATATTCTACTTCACTGATCGGTTTTATCGGTTTCATTGGTTCAATACCAGCAGGGCCTTCAATCTGCAATCCTCCCAATGGAATGCCTTTTTCAGGCTCTTCAGTTACTTTGTAGTGACGGGATCGATTCGTTATATCGTCTCTCCATTCTGCTTGTGTAAGATAAGGTTTGTTAAATTTTGCCTTGTCATAGTCATACGTGTCGATCACTTCGGTAGCTCCAGGTGGAAGAAAGAAATCATCGGGATACCCGGTAGATTCGACACTTCCAACCGAAGAAGCTGTACCAGTTCGAATAAGCTTTTTTGAACCACCGGGAGGATTTTTTCGCTTCCTATGGGCCACTCTACGGAAGCGGTCATGGTGATCCAGTGAGTCTGTAAAAATTAATTTACAGTTAGTGAAACATCAAAACAGTAATTATTAAAAAAAAATATGCGTACCAGATGAAAGGATTTCAGCTACAAAATATGTTGTCATCATTATATAAAATAGTAGCATTTCGGTAATTTCAATTATTTCAGAATTATAAAAATACTATGCACTTAAATTCAACTTTATTTGGAGAGATATTTATATAAACGCGTGTCGTCTGATTTTGAACGATAACAATCATTTTTAGTTTGATATTTATTTTACAAACAATGGATTGAAAAAATTTCAATCCCTAATAAACTTGAACAAGTCCTTGATTTATTTGGGTATGCAATTTGTGATAATGTAAACTATGAACATGACGAACGAAATTTAAAGAGCATCATGGACATTTAAACCAATTTCAATTGCAACTAACATTTATTTTTACAATGTGAAAACATTTATCATCAATACCAAAAGTCCCCATTAAGACTTACCAAGGGTTATCGAACTTGCCAATTAAATCCCTCGAAAGTCATATTGACACTCATGAGCATTTTCATGCCGTCAACCGTATTACAGAGGATGGTAGTGAATCAAATTAATATCATGGGAATAAATGTATCCAACTCTCTCATTAACTGCTTTAGAAGTGTCATTTTTCTTGTAAATCTGTACGACAGGAACCCTTCCAGCCTCAGATACAACGCTTGAGATTTTTTGCATCGTCAATTTGGCAAAACCTCGATTCTGAAACTTTTGCTCTGTATGAAGTGCGTGGATTGACCCAAAGGGCAAGGCAACTGCCCAACTGACAAGCTCTGAATTTTTCAACTCTGATCTAACACTGTTATCACTGATATCCTTGACGTAAACTCCTCCTGATCCAATTGCTTTAATTGACACTGTTATCATTTCCAGTGAACCGGGACATGCCGCTGGCCATCTATCATTGATTTTCAGTGCATCGGATGCATCAAGCTGGCTTACTTATGCATTGTTATTGTTAGCCGAGTTTTCTTGGTAGCTGCAGAGTTTGGAAGCAAATTTAGTTCATCACTTTTCTATTTTATGATGCATCTACTTTTCTAAAACTAAATTCTACCTTAAAGCCTTAGATTTTTTCATGTAGTACAATTCGATTGGATCATGGAGGACAGCCTTCCCATGAATTTTGCTTGATTTTTCAAGGAATTCCGCGATCGGATTTTCGATACCTTCAAACTGATTCATTTGTGTCCAGTCTATAAATTGATCAAGGGATTCCAGAATATCCTGAGATGGATTTGTTGGCCCGAACATGACGACAAGATTTTGAGGTAGACCCTAAGTATTTAAGAGAAATTGAATGAAATATTCAATCCGATATTTTTTTAATGAGTACTATTCAATTACCGTAACTCGAATCAAAGCAACCATAAAGATGAATTCCCGATGCCGTGGTTCTGGAACTTTTTCATACCCGAAAATTCGGATATTTATCCCTTCGTTTTCCTTGTTCTCAAGAGATAGCTTTATTCTCAGGACATTATGGAACTTTTAATGCGCAATAATTGTACAAAATATTTTATCCTTCTACAGAATTTGACCCATACATTTAAAAAATCTATTTAAGCTTACCATTGCAGAACGAGGCAGTTCGTGCTGAAGTAACTTTAGTATGCTGGGAAAATCACCGTCGCTTAATTCAATAAAGGATGGCATAGTGATCTTCAATTTATTTTTTATCGTCAGCACTTGATTTCTGTATTTAATCTTCAGGGATTTAGGATGCAGCTCTTAATGAAGATTGACACAGCTTCATCAATGCAACTGTTCTGGTATGTTTGTAAACCGGATCATTGTTTTATATCATAAGGTATAAGGTAGTGTGGATACTTTAATACTGTCTGTAAAATTGTTTGATCAAGGTCAACCGAGTTTTTTATATGCCTTTGTGGAAACACGAGCCTCTATTACAGACTTCAAAAGGACTTCATGTTGCATGGTTGCATCATTTAAACAATCCACGGAGATGCGTCCATACTCCATAGACAAACACCATACGATTTATTTTTCCAGTATATACTTTTATAAATCAACTTCTGTATTCAACTAATAAAAATTCAATTTACTCAAACTGATTAAACTTATGAACTAGGGTCAACAACATCATGAAACTCGATAAAGCCGTACGGTGCAATGATTACAATTGTATTCCGCTTCTCAAGTATTTTTAATTCTTCAGGCTGGAATCCAAATGGAACTCTGATTTTGACTTTATTTATGCTGTTCCAAGATGTTATTTTAACATCCAAGTCCCGTCTCGTAGTATTGAGTTCAACATTCCGAGCACTACTTGTCGATATTACAATCTTAACCAATTTCTTGTGTTCCAGAATCTTTGTCTTTATTTTCATTTCATCTGAGAGGATTTCATAGCCTTTGATGGTTTTTTTATACTGCCAGTCTTGCTTGTTCCTGAGATGAATTTCTATCAATATAATGGTCCAGCTTTTAATTAATAAAATACAAGTTTAAATACCTCTGATTCAGGGGGTCGTTGTCTTTTCCAACCGACTGATTGAGGTTTGAATTAAGAAATAGCGGTTCAGCATCTTCTGAGGTGATACTTGTGTTTTGATATGACAGCTTATCTACTAGTTTTTAGTAATGAAAATATTTAGCAATTGCAATTGCTTAGAATTTCATTAATTACTCATAATTTCATACTTACCTTGTTTGTTTGAATTGGTTTTAGCACAACTAGCAAGTATGAAGATCAGAATGATTGACTTTACTTGGTCAATCGGCATTTCAGTGTAACTTTGGAATTTGGAATGAACTTAAAATTTTTATTCCTGGTATTTCACAATATAATATCTTCAAATAAATTAGAAGCTGCGTTTCCCGAACAAGTTTGTTAGATTCAATAAATTTATGTGTGTAAATATAGTCTCCTCAATCCGTTTTTTTAAAGGATTTTCCCCATAATTCAAGCCAGCTTAGTTGAAGTTTCTACTCGATTGGAAAATTGACAGACATATGCTAAGTAATTTAATTATGTCTCTAAAAAATATAAAGAGTGTAGGTCACCAAAACAAGTTCTGCTGAAGATATTTGTTTCATTGCAAGTAAGGCGATGAAAATGTTTGGAGTGTAATTTAGCCTTTCGTTTCGTGTATGAGGGATTCTAGTGGATATATGCAACAAAGCCGATTACCATTTGATTTGTTTCCAATCTTTAACGAAATTCTTATCCTCGGTTAAGTAATAAAGACAGAAATATTATTTTGAGTATATAAAATCGAAGGGTATTTATACTGATACTTTGAACGCTTCCTGAGGCAAAGGACGAACGGTATCACTAAATTCCAACAAATTGTTCTCTGCCAGCTCTTGGACGTCATCAAATTCCACTGAATCACAAATAGAATAAAATCGCCCCATGATTATTTTGCAATTCGATCGCGAATCGTCCATTTCATACCTGTAATGAAAGATATTTAAATGATCTAAAACTTGGAAAGTTGAGTCAGTCATATAACATAACTTTACGAGTTTCTGTTTACTTGATCAAATCATAGAGCAACTTCACACCAAGAATCAAAAATATCTGCAAAGATTTATAAAAAGATGTTTCAAGCATAATCAACAGGTCTTTTAAAATGTCATAATCCGGAGCTTGGAATGTGTTAAGCACCTCAAGAATTATTTGCACCACTGCGACCAAGCAAATAAAGATACCGACTCCTAAGTTTAAATTCTTGAGCTTTTGCAAGCAACCATCAGAATTAAATGCAGAGACTGGAGCAAAGTTCGGACATCCTAAATCAGCCTTCAATCAAACATGAATTATAGAAATCGATCGATCCAAAATGATTCCGTAGTTGTAAAAATTTACATTGCATGTTAATGAAGGATCATTCTACCTGATTGATACAGCAAGACTTGGGTATGCTTGCGTGACCGGAAAAATTAAAATGAGGCTTCCAATCCAAGCCACTATTGATTCCACAACAACTCATCTACTTAAAAACAATTTTCGAGATCAATAAACTTTGCCTCTATTAAATAAAATAAAATATGTTTACGCTGAAAGCTTGGAAGCTTGACTACCGTAGTTTGGATTCCATTCCAAATCCTCCGAACTTCAGTGAATCCATTCATGTTATATAAGACCATCTGCTTTTCAAGATATGCTTGCAATTCGCCATTAATTGAATGAATGTGTTCGACTCCAGTAAAAAAAAGTCCCAAGGGTATCACAAGGGTGAATGGTATTCTTAAGAAATACTAGGATTCAAAGTATCGATTAGCAAGGAATTTTAGACCTTGCTTTACAGGTTTCAAATTCAAGTTTCAACTACACGCTTAAAAATCTAACTCTATTCCAACATCAGAAATGAATAAACTTCCCTGTACAACTTCACTGAGCCCGACTCCAAATTTCGTGAATTACATGCAATTTCATATTTTCCCCTTAGGGGTGACCACCACGGGTCACTAAAACAACCAATTTCTTGAATATTGCAAATTATCGCTAGTTCGGTCCAACTAAACAACAGTACCAAATTTCAACGATTTATATGCGATTTATATCTTACCGGTCTCAGATGGTTTAGATGGAAAAGCGTAATTAGACAATAGAGTCCTGCAATGAAAGGTTGGATTATTCCTCCAATGATGATAAGTAACACTATCACTTGCTTAGATATAAATTTCCTAAAGTAGTCTGTAACTGCAAGGCTGAAGCCAATGCTTAAAATGAATATCAGTAAGATTAATCCAGTAACCTGTAAGAAAATATTGTTTTTAAACTTCAAACTCAAAGCTTATACATGTCCGCTTGCATTTTAAACTTCATGACTAAAAAACACTACCATGACAAGAAATCCTCCTGACTTTAGTAACATAACGTATCTATCCAATCTTACGGAGTCGACGGTTCCTAAGTTCTTGATGTGTTCAAACTTGATCTCGGACGCATTTCTGGTCATCACATATGGACCTGGAGAGCGTGTTTTGTATCCTCGATTTTTACATCCAGCTCTGCCAACGCTATCCGTTAGCAACGTCTGATCTACTTGATTCGGATTGTCCAGTGAATTTAAACTAGCTAATCTCTCTGCGTGCATCCTGTCGATGTGCATCATGATTAGAGATAAGCTTATCGTGGGAAGAGAAGAATCTGATTTAGGTTCTGAGGCACTGGTGCTTTCGGAATTTTCAGAGTCACTTCCTGGAAATCGCTCTGCTATTTCTGTTTCTGATCCGGGATTAGATGGACTACCAGACAGAGTTGCACTTAAACGTCCATCTAAAACTTCTTGGTTTAAATTCGATCTGAAATTAAGATAATTTATCCAGTCTTCTTTGGAACTATAAGCATTAGGACCTTCTAGCAGTTGATCCTCTGCATTGTGTTGGGTGATTATTGGGTACACTGTAACTTTATGTTGCTTGTGTCTTGACTTTGGTCCAAAGTACAGTTCCTTAATCGAAGGATACGGATTTTGTTGCAGGTTTTTAAAAGTCTCAGTGTGTATCTGGGGTAAATCAAAAGATGGGTGGATTTTGCTCATGTGTATCATTTTAGATTCCAAGAATTTCCGAAATGTAAACGAGGATTTTAGACTGTGAGAAACTTGAGGGTATGGCAATTCGGAGGCCCTTTGTTCTTGCATTTGACTGGATGTGTTGACAGATAAAAGAGAACGGAGTTCGGAAACATGGGAGTAAATGTACTTTCTTGGTAGTTTTTTGACTGGAATGTTGGCATTATGACCTGTTTCTGAAGTTTTTAGTGGGGCGACAGTGTTGTGATTTTCATCCATATTCTTAGACCTCTGTTTCCGTTATTGTAGTAATTGAACTGTGGTTAAACCCTGTAACTGTTGAAAAGAATTCGTTTTCACCGTGTTTTTATAACAGCAATCTTTGTACGTCTCTTATGTGGGTTTGAAATATATACAAACGTGTATATTGTAAAAGTTATACCATAATGATGGACTTAGGCTAAGCCTTTTTAATACGTTTGTATCCATAAGCAACATTTATTAGAGGGGAATCATAAAACTGGATGAAGTTGTTTTAGGAATTTGCTAAAATTAGTCAGCAACGGTATGCGTATCCAATTGCGAAATCGAATAATTTTTAGTTTCTTCTGTACTTAAAAGCTGTGATTTTTGCCCAAAGTTTATAAGTTCTTGCTTTAATATATGAATAAGATAAAAATTGTGTCAGAATTGTGTCATAATCACCTTTATGTATTTTATATAACCTCGCCATCCACGCATAGTTGAGATAAAGATGGACAAGGTTAGCTTGCGTCAAACGCATTATAGGCACGTATAGACTTCGAGGCAGAATCAAAAGCCTGGGGCATACGGGTAGAAAATAAAATTGAAGCACATGAATCATTCCTCATGTCTCTGCAAGCATTATTTTTAGTCATTCTTACTAGCTTGCAAGTTTGCCAGAATCCTGTATGTAACTGTAAATCCATAAGACCCATTTTTACTATCTTCTTACTTCCATGCAGATAAATTCATGATCATCTTGCAAATGGAGATACTCGTATGTTTAACTGACGGTTTTTTCCTACCATAACTCCTGCATTGAATAACCAATGGATTTACCATCAAAGCAAACCCTAACCCAAGTAACAGGAAAAGGAAACTTGTGCAAAATTCTCATTGTGGTTATAGTTGCTATGTTATTAGAATACTTACTATACAGAGTACGCTGCTCAGTACAAGCCCGTAGGTAATTCCTGACCTTGAGATGATTTCATGTTCATTCAGTAAATCTATTTAGGACCCAAGTTACGAAGTAACAGCAGTATCGAACTCTCTGTTATCAATGAGTTCAGTGTTGTGACGATTTTTGCACACAAAATAGTCACTTTGTACTAGTGGCAAAATTTTCTAATTGACTCAAGTCCTGAAATATACCAAATAAGACTAATGGAAAGCTGGAAACACTCAAAATATTTCCGTGCACCGCAACATATTTATAAAAATATCGTGTTTCTTATACAATAGAACCTAAGGTTAACACTAGGTAACAGCATGGCCATCAGATTCAGTTTCTGCAACCAAATATCTCAACTTGTATTCATAATCAGGGGTACACAGTTATTTGTTCTCAAGTTATTACAGTATAAGTTTGCCCCCAGTTCCGTTCGGTCTGTTATTTTAAATAAAACTAAATCCTGCTTCGAAAATAATAATAATTAAGTGTAGATCCGAATGATTAAATTCCAAAGCTGATAAAGTACAAGCTTAGTTATGACTACCGATCATAACCTTAACATAGAAGTGCCTGTGAAAGACTCTTCATTGAGGAACACAGAGACAGGAACTTCAAGCAGTTCATGTTCAAGGACAGAATTTTCCAACAGACACAGCGACAAGTCATGCCTAAGGTCCATTGGCATCGAGCCGGTAATGCTGTTCCATGGAATTGCGAATAGTGGGATGACCATCATTGTTCAGAATTTCTATATCGATCGAATATGTCGTGTTTCGAATAATCTCACAAATGAAATTTGTCTCAACTTAACCCACAATCCCATGAATGGTATTAAGAGATATTTTGTCAACTAAAGTACTTTTCTATCCAACATTATGTCATTGCTCCGTACTAAAAACAAAGCTACTGTAATTTTAGAAAAGCTCGTGGAAACAGAGGCTTCAGAATTTACGATGTACCAGTCGCTAATAGAATATGGATTACCCATCATACTTGCCTTATTCCTGGGCCCTTGGACGGATAAATATGGGAACAAGCCTGTAATCTTGTTGTCTCTGTTTGGATACTTATTATCATCCATCTTGTACATCTTAGTATATAATGCACCTCAGCTACCTCCAGGATACATACTAATTTCTTCAATACCAATAGCAATTTCAGGGGGAGTAGTAACTTTCGTGATATCAACTTACAGCTTTATGATGAAGCAAACTGATCTTAAAAGCAGGAGCTTTCGACTATCAGTAATTAGCATCACCTGGGATTTTGGAGGAACGATTGGTGCCCTCACAGGGGCTAAAGTATGACATCTCGGTTCGAATACGCATTCAAATTCTACCAGTTCATAACTAATTTTTTTTGTATAGATATTCGAATTATGGGGCTTCCTGGCCGTATTCGGATTTTCATGTGTCTTTTACGGGACAGCCTTTCTATACGCTCTTACCATATTGACTGAAGAAGTTCCGGAGAGATTTGATCTGAATGGATATGAATCCAATTACCTATGTGATATTTTCGATACTTCAGCTGTCAAAGATACAATTCGCACCTGCTTCCGAAGGAGAGAAGGAAATCGAAGAATGTGAGTTGCAATTGTTTTAAAACTCAAGATTGGTTTCCATTTTTGTACCCATTTTTGTTTTTTTTTCAAGGTGGATCCTTATTTTGATGGCATGCATTTCCTTGCAAATGATTTCATATTGTACAAAATTGTTCCAGTATTTATTTTCCAGAAATGAGTTTGGATGGGATGCAGAAATTTTCTCTGAATATAGTGCAGCTAGTACTTTGATGAGTAATATAGGTAACCAAATTTACTACCGCCTGCATTCTATCCACTAAAACTTAAGCGTATACGCAGAATCAATTAATGTTTTTGGCACATTGAATTTCAGGCGGAGCTTTGATGATATTCGTGTTCATGAAGCTCCTGAAACTGAGTGATGTAATTATCGCAATCATAAATTGTACAAGTAATTTATGCGCGAATCTCGTGTTTGCTTTTTCCAGTTCTGGTTGGCAAATGTATCTAGGTACAAAATCTCTAAAGATACTCAAGTTTAGTATTAAAAAATTTGTTTTAACTAATATAGTAAATGTTTTCAGGATCTGGTGTCCAGATGTTTGGATCGATAACAACTGCTGTTATACGATCAATGTTATCTAAATGTGTGACGAATGACGAACACGGCAGGGTTCTCAGCTTTGTCACTTGTGTAGAGTTGTCCATGCCGTTTATAGCGGGGCCGCTTTATGGATTCGTTTACATGAAGACTGTGCTAATATTTTCAGGAACTTTTTTCTTGGTCGCGGCTGCATTGACTATCGTGATGCTAGGGCTATTAATGTAAGCTTTTAATAGTTTTAATGTTAAATCTCGGATCATGAGACTTAGAAAAGAAGCTGAAGTGATTTTATGATTTTATTTTTATTTCAGATTTTTAAGTTGCTCGATGAAGCATCAACTAACTTATGCAGCATTGGTAGAAGCCTAAAATAAAAAACAATGAGCGTGGGACGAAAAATTTCTAGAAAATAAAAATTCTGCACAAAATGATATTCCAATCAAGAATCAATAATGCAAAAACAATATTATGACTGAAGACTGAGTTTTTATTGAAGACAATATGCTATTTTCATTAATGTTTCAATATTAGGTCTGGTATATGTGCAAGAAACTAAATACTAGGATTATTAATTTCCCATTCATCGATGAATAACATGCAGAGAGATTATCTTCACATCTGCTTGAAAGAAAAATAGTTCAATTAGCTTGTCTTAAATAATCTCAAAGATCTCAGTTGGTCTGTAGTACTTGGTCATTCAATATGAAGTCATCCGGTGTCGTTATTTTACTTTTTATATCCTTATATTTCGTGCACGGGAAACCTTACCCGTCATCAAGTAAGTCAATTTCAAAACTATTCCGTGATTTTTACATTTTCATTGTAACGAATTTAAAGAAGTACCCATTCCCATTATACTAAATTGTAGGATTTTTTGAAAATTTATGTTTAATTTTTTAGCAGCCGAAAAGGAAAGTACTACCACAACAGAAAAGCCTTGGCTTCGGTTTTTGAAGGATAAGAAAACAACTACTACAATTGCAACGACCCAAATACCAAGCCTGCATCATAAGCCCCTGAACGTAATACTCTCTCCGACACTATTCTCCCATCCGGCATCCGTCCGGGCTGTTGGACCAGCTCCTGGATCCCAATCCGCTCTTTCCCAATCATCAATTGACACTTTTTTAAACAATCTGGTAGCTTATTTTGAACCAAGTAAATTAACTGCTTCCCAATATGTCCCAACGGCTCCAAGTGTCTTGGCACAGGACAGAAAACTTAATCCTGACACTATGTACGATGAGCTTTATTTGGACTGGATGAAAAGGCAAGCCGATCCCATGGCCCCAGCTTCTCTTCCAGAACCTCTAACCCCAGAGGACGGGTATAAAACTCCCGGACCTGCTGCAGATCAGTCTTACCCACCGTATGTGTACCCAACAATGCCATTGTATAATCCATACTTCCCTCTGTCAGCTTTCAAAATGCAAAAGGCAATGGTGCAGGCCCAGATGGATGCAGCACTAACTGCTATGAATATTACGACAACTCCAAAACCGATCAAGCTGAAGCTGAAAATCACTATTCCAGGGGGTGCGGACCTGTCACAGCTAAGCTCGATTACAAATGGTCTCCCCCCTGGAAGTACATTTTCATTGGATTAGAATCTCGCATTTCTGAATTGATTTCCAAACTTGGCATTTCATTGTCACTGTACAAGCCATAAATATGAAATCTATCGATTCGTTCGATATCAAAATGCATACAACTTTTAACCTCCATAATAAATTAATAAATAATTTAAATTCTGATTTGTGCTTAAATCGTATTTCATTACTGAATACAAATATTTAACTTAATATCGTATTAAAATTCATCTGGAAGGGCTCTAATTTTAGAAGTAATTACCAAGGATGTAAAATCCTGTCCTGTTGCAGAAGAGGCCTTTTGAACTGTAAATATCGTTGTCGTTCGTTTCAGCTGTCTTGGATTTTGCAAGCTTATAAAGATGGTTTAGCTGGGGGGAGGTCAGTGGAAGGGAAGCTTTGGAGTTCCAGAAGCTCATTCATAAATCCTTGAACAACCCAAATGGCAAAAGGCTTGAACACAACAGTGGGTACAAATGCAAAAACAATTACAGGATTCCCCATTACTATCATAAAGGCCAGAGTCAATAAGCCGAACAAAATTAGTGTTGCTATCGCTGACCCTCTCCACAGAAAGCATCGTTGCAAACTAATCTGAGATTTTCGGGAAATAAAATGACATACAAACTATTACAAATATTAAAATCTTGGATAATTTATTGCAATTTCCTGATGCCTCACTTTATTCGTCGCAGAGATGAGTAGGGCTCCGGAAATAATATCTATCACGGCTACACCGAGTGTGAGGGATGAATATGTTATGTATGCTAAATCTGCAATGGTAGTTACAGTTCAGGGTCAATAGTAATCCAAGCCAAGTATTTTTATATAAACTGAACATACCGATATCTTTTTCATGGCCTTGTTTGGAGTCCAATCCTGTGGAGAAGGATACAATGCAGACTAATCCAGTCACAAAAATGATCGTTGACAGAACCTATTCAATATAAAGAAATTATATTGTAAATGCTCTCCAACTCTTTGCAAATCTTAATGAAAACTTTGATTTTTAATTAATTTTACGATTTGAATTTCTCCGAGAAATTTAGACGGGACTCGATATTCAAAATATTCATTTGGACACGACATGAGTCAAAAGTTTCTTCCTTTTCACACTGAATGATTATTGTCATAGCCAAAAATTATTTTGCCATGCGAAGGAGAATGACAACATGCAACAGTTGACAGTGCTAAAATATTGCTAATTATTCTTAGCTATTCAACAAGAATATATCTAGCAATGTAACTTATGTTAAATTATGTGGTATGAGAATTTAATTCTCATACCACATAAATTATGATTCATGTTTGCTTCAACTATTGTATAGTATACAAGGCTAACGAAGCTTTGCTGTTAAACAATTAGCAATAACAGCATTCTGAGAAAACTTAATGTAGTTGCTATATCCTGTATAATCTTTTAAGTACTAGACTATATTGAAGATAGGCAGACGCTTACAGTACATACTCGTACTAATAATAATGTTTGATAATACCGAAACAACTTACCCAAATACCCACTAATTATAACTTATAAATATCGGTAGTGTAACGTCAACTTAAGTCAACTATATACGATGCTTTGGTGTTTTTAATCGTTTTATTCCGCTTATCCGTAGGTGATAGGAGTTAATTAAAAATTAACCATTGTTCTAATTGATTGTGGTCAAATTGGTACTAGCAGAATCTTATGGATATTTTTTTAAACAAACGAAGCAGTTAATTTTGTATATTGAATTATGCTCTGGACACTCTGGAGACGCATAATTAACCACATCCGAAAAATTGTATAGTTTGAGGTTTTGACGTATAGTTTTGGCATTCAAAGGTCTGCAGTCCCTCTAGCCAGTACGTTAATAAATTGAATCATGAATAAGGAATTTCGGGAAGATAAAAATCAAATAAAGATTTATCGCGAGCTTGCGATTCGATATGCTGATGCATATTTAAAAAATCGTTCATGCATTTGTTAGCGTCAGGCTTACAGTTACATAATGCAGTACAGTTTAATGAAATTGACACTGCGAAAATTCAGAAAACCTCATTCGGTATTTTGAATTCTAAACAGGCATTTTTGAACATCTTTCATCCGAAACGTTCCTAATAATGTGGAGTTTACCGTAGTTGACCAAACCCCTTGGAACATACCGAATGGACAGCAAAACTGTCACACATGCCAAGCATTTAATAATGGCCGTTCTTTGCTTCATATTGCAGAATTTTGTGAAGCAATTTTCTTTGAATGTATTTATTTTGTTTAAATGCAGTCATTGTTGTCATTTTAAGTTGTTTTCACAACAATAAAGACATTGTTAGTAAAACATAGATTTGGAATTGTTTACCTATAAGGAGTCATCGAGTGATAAAGTGAGGGAAATTTGAAATACCATCAAACACAAGTGAAAGTGTCCGGTCTCCACGTGCCAATCGTGTCTCCTTTAAACTTGAAAAACTTGAAACAACTTGAAAATATATTAATGAGTTGTATTAAATTAATTGTACTCAAGTGTTTAGACATATTCTGTCTACCCTGTAACCGGTACTTTGTAGTGTAGTGAACTTGCAATAACACTACGTCAATTTTGAAGGTACGTCCAACTTCAGACTTATAGAACCAATGAAGTTTTAAAATATTTATAAAATAATTGTTTTTATGTAAAAAGATGAATACTTTTGATTAATTTAAATCCCTTCATCAATAGGTAAGTATAGGATCATATGGAATTTACGATGAGGATTTGTTTGAGAAAGGCTGTTTAAACTTTGAACGTTGAAACATGAAATGCTTCTTGTTTTAGATGTTGAAGAAAGTATTTGCATACCAAGGACCCCTTCACACTCAGGCGGAAGGGGTCACGTTCAGTTTGTACTCGGCTGAAGAGATACGGAAATTGAGTGTGGTTAAGGTGATAACCCCTTTATCATTTAATGCTCTTGGTCACCCCTTGCCCGGTGGGCTATATGACTCGTCAATGGGTAAGTAGTATGAAAAATAATTAGCTTTGAAAATCAGTTTGGGGCATGGGGAAAAAAATACTTTAACTTATGTATTTTTTTAGGACCATATGACATGACAGGAATGTGTGGGACCTGTCAGCAAAATATGATGTTCTGTCCTGGCCATTTTGGTAGAATTGAACTACCTCTTCCCGTTATAAATCCTTTGTTCAGCAAAACTTTACTCCAGATTTTCAGACTTTCGTGTTTGGCATGTCACTCTGTTACGATCCCAGGTATTTTTTAAAAGTAGGATATTTTGTCTATCATATGAAAACTTATTTTGCTAAACTATTTTATTGTGTATTATTAGGGACTATAAAGCATTTATCAATCACTCAACTTAAGCTATTAAGCCTCGGATTCTTGAAGGAAGCCCAGGATGCTGAATTCATAATGGCAGACTTGGTACACGACGAAGGAGAGGGGAAAAAGTCAAATGCAGCTAAAAATGCTCAAAATGAAGCGGCCAAAGTCAAATTCGAAGCATATTATGATATGGTGTTGTCACAAGGTACAACAGAGGCCAGGTTTAGAGTTTTGAATTGATTTTTACGGTATCTGTAAAAGTCTAAAATAATATATTGTCTAATCCCGTACAGGAAAAATTCCTGACAAAGTTGTGATTTCCTCTAAAAATATTGAAAGTCTGAAGCACGTTGTCGTAAAAAGGCTCCTCTCGTTCGCTAAGATGAGTCACAAGTGCTCTGTCTGTGGTCTTATGTGCAAGAAAATGATGCTTTATGAATCACGCATTGTTTACACTTTGATAACTGGAGGAAAGAAAGGTTCTAAGGATGAGATGAATGAAAGCAATCAAGACCTCTTGGATAACATTATTGGAAAAACTGGAATAGACATTGAAGCTGGAGCTCAAAAATATTTGACTCCGTCTGAAGCCAAGTAATCTAATTTCATTGTTCAATGATGTCGCATTTCAACTCGAAATTGAAACTGTTGTTTCCAATTTTTTTAGAGACCACTTGAGAATGATTTGGATGAGTGACCCTGAGTTTCTGCGATATTTATTTCCTGTGCTGACAACCACTTTAACTACCTTTCCCACGGATTTGTTTTTTGTTGACGTAGTAGCTGTACCTCCTCCAAAGAATAGAGCAGTATAGTTTTCTTCAGTTTGATGCCCGTGTATTCAAATGTTGAACAAATATTAATTATTATTGATTTTCCAGGCAAAAATGGTCAACAATCAAACGGTAGAGCACCCCCAGAACTTAGCTTTACGGCACGTTGTAACATCTTGTACAATGTTAACTTACGCTAGTTTAGCAATGAAAAATGGGATCGAGTCTTTGTCACCTGAAGCATTGGTAATGCAGTTTTTACTTTTTACTGTACTTGGTAAATAGGAATTTCACTATGCTTTAATTTCTTAACAATTGCAGAAAGCTCTTAAAGGAATTTCCGGAATTTCATTAAACGAAAAGCTAGAGACAATATGGAAAGATCTTCAAGCTGATGTAGATCATGTGATGGATCGTGAAAAAAGTAAAATGTCAGCTGCAGCAGCGTCACAGATGATTGGTTTGAAACAGGTTATTGAAAAAAAAGAAGGTTTATTCCGAATGCATATGATGGGGAAACGAGTCAACTTTGCTGCTCGGACAGTCATCACTCCAGATCCTAACATCCACATAGAAGAGATCGGAATTCCTGACGTATTTGCTAAGGTTCTTACCTTTCCTACCCAAGTTACGCCATGGAATGTCCAGTATTTGCGAAAATTAGTCTTAAACGGGCCAAACATACATCCGGGGTGAGAAAACAAAAACAAAGGGCACTCACATACTCTTTAATGTATGTTTTGTATAATATATGCTTTACATGTTTCAGGGCCGTTTCTGTGGAAAATGAACTGGGACAGGTATCTCGATTGGATCCGAATAGTGAAGTTCAAAGAAGAGGCGTAGCGAATCGATTATTGGCTGCGGATAAAGTAACCACTGGATTATTTAAGGGAGTTAAAACCGTAAACAGGCATTTAATGAATGGCGACCTTTTGCTTTTGAATCGACAACCGTCACTCCATCGGCCTTCTATTATGGCACATAAGTCAGTTAAAAAAAATCTAATAGCGTTATTATAGCTCCTGTAAATTAATAGCCGTGCATTGAATTTATTTTGCAGAGCTAGAGTTTTGTACGGAGACAAAGTGTTCCGACTACATTATGCAAACTGCAAACATTACAACGCTGATTTCGATGGTGACGAGATGAATGCGCATTTTCCTCAAAGCCACATAGCTCGAAGTGAAGCTGCTAACTTAGGTAACATTATTGAAGGCTATTGTAACTTGTAATATAATTCAATTATAATTCAATACAGCTTTTTATGATTGCAGTTAACGTATGTAGCCACTTTCTCGTCCCCAAAGACGGAACTCCGCTGAGTGGTCTGATTCAAGACCACGTAGTTGCAGGTGTCAAAATGACAATGCGAGGAAGGTTCTTTCCTCGCGAAGACTATCATCAACTTGTAAATTTTGCCTTGGGAAGTTTCTCTAAAGTTATAGAAACTGAACCTCCTACAATACTGAAGCCTTTGATGTTGTGGTCTGGAAAGCAAGTTATATCAACTGTAGTTAAAAATTTGGTGCCTCCAGGATGCGTACCATTGACATTTTCTTCCAGTGCTAAAATTAAACACGACGAATGGAGGCAATGTACTGCTCAGATTTGGAAGGCAGGAGGATTGATCAGAGGAGATGAAATGTCTGAATCTGTTGTAATATTCAGAAACGGACAGCTCTTATCCGGAGTTCTAGATAAAGTTCATTTAGGAGCAACTCCATACGGCCTGATTCATGCTTTTTATGAGTTGTATGGTAATCAAGCTGCAGGGGCATTACTAAGTTCCTTCTCTCGTCTCATGACCAATTTTCTTCAATGGGAGGGATTTACATTGGGAGTAAAAGACGTGTTAGTTAAACCAGAGGCTGACAAACTTCGTCGTCATTTTATGGAGAAGGCCAGCAAGATTGGACCAAAAGCTGCGGCAGCTGGAGTCTCCCTTTCCTCGGATGCCTCTGAAGAACTAGTTGCTGAAAAATTAGAACAAGTCCATCGATCAAGGGACAATAAAAGTAGGGCATTCGTGGACTTGTGTTACAAGCAATCCCTAGATCAATTCACGAATCAGATTAATAAGTCCTGCCTTCCCCATGGATTGGTATCTATTTTCCCGTCAAACAATTTGCAACTACTGGTTCAGTCTGGGGCCAAAGGTTCAACTGTAAATACGATGCAGATGTCATGTGCTCTTGGTCAAATCGAATTGGAAGGAAAACGTCCACCGCTTAGTGCTTCTGGAAAATCATTACCAAGTTTTAAAGCATACGATGTTTCTCCTCGAGCTGGAGGTTTTATTGCTGGAAGATTTTTGACAGGAATACGACCACAAGAGTTCTTCTTTCATTGCATGGCTGGTAGAGAAGGTTTGATTGATACTGCAGTCAAAACTAGCCGAAGTGGTTATTTGCAACGGTGTTTAGTGAAACTCTTAGAAGGTGTTGTTACTCAATACGACGGCACTGTACGGGACAGCGACGGAAGTGTTATTCAGTTTTTGTATGGAGAAGATGGATTGGATGTTTGTAAATCTCAGTATTTAAAAGAAAAGCAATTGAAATTCTTAGAGGAAAATTCTCGAAGTGTCCTGGATAAGAAATTATTAAAGCAGATCAAAAGTTGTGGAGACGAAACGAAGATTAACAAGAGTAGGTCAGATATTCAAGATTGGATAGCCACAAATGGAAACCCAACTGCCAAGAAACGTCGTGGTGGATTTTTGAATTTCTGTAAAGTCGTATCGAATACAGTAAAACAAATGCATGGCTTCAACGGAGAAACAGGAAGGAGTTTGAAGATAGAAAGATTATGCAGTTTGTGGCACGCTCTAAGCCCTATAGAGAAAGCCAAGTATGAAAGAAAATCCACCCACTGTCCTGATCCACTTTTGAGTTATTTACGACCCGATTCCAATTTCTCAGTACTTTCTGAAAATTTGGAACGGGTTGTTAATGCTCATGCTAAAACGGCAGTTAATGAAAAGCGTTTCAAAGATATGGTCTTCTCAAAAGCGATGGCAGCCTTGAGTCTTCCTGGCGATGCAGTTGGAGTACTTGCTGCTCAATCAATTGGAGAACCTTCCACTCAAATGACGTTAAATACATTCCATTTCGCCGGAAGAGGTGAAATGAATGTAACACTTGGAATCCCTAGACTCCGTGAGATTTTGATGGTAGCCTCTGCAAACATAAGGACACCAAGCATGGACATCCCTGTTCTGTCGCACGTCTCAGAAGACCGTGCTGAAAAGCTTCGTCTTAAACTTACAAGCGTGAATATCGCCCAAGTATTGGAGCATGTAGCTGTGACTGAGCATGTTGATGCCCATATGCGATCACGGGTCTACAAAATGAAGTTCTCATTTCTTGCTGTATCCGAGTACGCTTTCAAGTTTTGTGTGAAGCCCAATAATGTGCTTAACTACTTTGAAAGGACATTTATTCGTCACCGACTACTTCCAGTCCTGAGGAAAGTATCTCGTCAAAAGAAAGATACAAGTATTGAGACAATTAAAGAAGTTCGAGGAGGCCTAGACATGGATGATGATGATGGAGCTGAACCATCAGAACGGCCGAATTTGTTTGCTGAACAAGAACGAAAAGGGATGGGAGAGGCTCACGAAAGCTCGGACGAAGAACCAGAAGCCGATGATGCTGATGCAACACAACACGCTCGTCGGGCCCGACACACAGAAGCTGGGTATGATGAACCAGAGGAGGAAGAACGAATTCCGGATGGTGATGGGGAAGATGATGCCAATGAAATTCAAGAGCGACTTAATAGTTCTGTTCTCCAGGATAACGATGGCCAGTTTTCTGATGAAAAGAAGGAAGTGTTCCGAGTCTCGGAAAATACTTTTGAAACTAGAGTTTCAACAGTGTTGTCTTTGGATGCAATGGTTATGGATTATGACTTTGATCGAATCAAAGAGGAATGGTGTACGGTGACAATAAAGATGCCTTTGGCTGTTGAAAAAGTCAACATGGGATCTATTTTACGAGCAGTTGCAGATAAATCTATTATTCACCAAGTACCAAATATTACTCGAGCGTTTCTCGTCAGAACCGGAGACCGAGTTAGTCTCAAGACAGAGGGAATCAATATTCTGGTCAGTTAAAGCATTAAAAAAAACTAAATCAATAATATCTAGGCATAAAAATCAATGGTTCTGGGGTTTACAATAGGCGATGGCTGGGTACCGTGATCTTCTTGATCTCAATCGACTTCATTGCAATAATATCCATACAATGGCGGAACATTACGGAATTGAAGCTGCTTCTCGGGTCATTGTAAAGGTCAGTTTAATTGGCCTCGCATTCTAATTGAGAATTCTCAAAATGTTCTTAATCTCTTAGTCGACTTATTGTTAGTAGTTCATAAGTCAAGTTTTCCTGTGTAAGACTATTAAACTTACTTTAGAAAATACAGCTGAATATCGCTTTGTCGTAAAATTACTATGGTTTAGTTTCGATGTAACTTATACCTTTATGTTTATTAAATATTTTCAGGAAATGACGGATGTGTTCAAGGCCTATGGTATTGTAATTGATCCAAGACATCTGACTCTGATAGCTGACTTTATGAGTTTTTCTGGAACTTATCGTCCTTTCAATCGAATTGGAATCGAGTCTAGTGCTAGTCCTTTACAACAAATGAGCTTCGAGACTGTTGTGACATTTCTACGTGATGCCACTTTGGCAGGTAAAGTATGATTTTGTTTGTTTTAAATTGGAAACGAATACAATAAGTACTGGAATTCGGTACGAATAGTACGAGTTCAGAAACTATTGTAGTACCTTCCTATGCAATGCAGCTAACTACATTAAATGAAAGTGTAATTTAAGGGTTTATGGCTTTTTATTTTATTTCAGGAAAATATGATGATTTGTCAAGCCCCTCTTCTAGACTAGTGGTTGGAAAACCTGTTGGAGTAGGAACTGGCCTTTTCTCACTTCGACAAAAGTTAAACCTTTTTGCTACTTAACTTTTATAAATCCCATTCCAAAATCTATCAAAGTCTTGACAAAATATTAAATTATTATTTCTTGTGTGAACCTATCTACGGTTTATCCAGATGGATTTATTATTTCATTCAGCATTAAATTAAAATGGTATGCATTATTATTATTTCGTACATATTGATTGATTTTGATTAAGTCAAAACCTCCTTGTGATACAGGGTTGTGAGGTAGTGACTTTATGGCATTGTCATCAGTACATATTCATATGGTTTGGTTAAAGAATTTCGTAGTAGATAGCCAGGTAGTGTAGGTCCAGTGATACAAATCGTATCAGAATCGGATGACCATTCCACTTTTACATCGGCCATTTTGATACCTTGAGGAACTCGAACCTTTGCCCAATCCGTTTTACCTCCTTTTGTTATTTTCAATTCGATCTGGTTCCCTTCTATTTTTGTCTCGAAGGAACTTAAGCTTCCAACTCTTAGAAAGACATTGAATTTGAATCCCTCAGTAGAAACTGATATCGGTATTTCAGACGTCTCAATGACGTATCCATTATGCATTTTACAGTATGAATAAGAATATATAGAGAGGATATTTAATTTTCTACTTTAAATGGTAAATACATGGATACATGGATACATAGTAACTTGAAAATTATAAAATATAAAAAACTTCATCCAATTTCTTTGATGAGGGCAAGGTTCCAAGTATTGAAGCAGCATTACCCCTTTGTAAGGCAATGCTTATTCGTTGAAATAAATATGAACAAGACTTGGGCTCTCCTGTAGAAATTGCTATCTTCTTTCCAATTTTACGAATTAAAGATAAAGCCTGAGGCCCCCAGCTGCCAGATGATTCAAAGAATAACTGATTCCCATGGTTGATGATGCTTCGGAGAAGGAATTTGAATTGGAGCCCCTAAAATTAAAAAACCAAAGAAAATATGATTCAGATTTCGTACCTTATAAGTTAATAAAACTTAGATATAAAATAAACTTACCTAAAATAAATCGGACATTGACTTCGGTCATATAAACGCAAGGTACGTAAAGTTAATTTCGATATACTCTACGAAAACGAATTTTACCAAGGTCTGTAACAATGAAACTTGCTAACTGCCCTGGATAAACGTTGCCATGGAGTTTCCCTCATAAAACTTCTTCAAAAGTGAAGATTTTCTTTCAAAACCTTAGGCATGTCCATGGCATGTCTTTACCTTCTATCGAAATTAACTTTACGTACCTTGGAACTTTACATACCTTGATATAAACCAAATTTTGGATATAAACGTTATTTCAAGTTATTTGCCTTTGATTGATTTTAATTAGTCTGCTACGGTTGCCATAGATACAAAGTTAGCTCAAAAATAAAGTCTTTATTATCTTTTTATACTTGTGCTGATTTAGCAGCTGATAACTGACTTCTAAACACATTTGAAGCAATTTTCCATTTGTCTCCATTTGCAGTTATAACAAAATTTTGAGAAAAGTTCCTACTGCCAACTCCAGATATTCGGTACGACCCTCCGATAGTTATCATAAAGGTTTTCTGACCTCCAACAGCTTGAGCTGCAATAAAAAGTAGTGAATAAAGTTTAACAGCTCAGAGATCGGAAAAATTAAATTATGTCGACGATAAGCAACTTGTAAGACTATTAGAGTATTAAGTTAAAGTACCAGGCAAAGGCTGTGCATCCATTGCACCAATATTGAAGGTTACGCTCTGAAGATCATCGTAGAACTTTTGAATTGCATCCATGTGAACATGGGGGTTCCCATCCCAGATCAGCACTGCACTGTCCAAATATAGCTGGGGTACTCGCTAAAATAATTTAATCATAGGATTCAAGACCACAGGTAACTTTCTTTTTGCCAAGTTGGTAATTATGTAATTGGACATACATGGGGTCTATGCTCAAGTGTTTTATAATACAATTTATAAAATTCCTCCGCAGCCGTTCCAGCTTCATCTATAACAGCTTTCCGCTCCTAAATAATAAATAAATAAATCTTCAAGTCCAAGTTTGAACAAAGAGGGTAAACATATATAAGAATTTGCCAAACTCTTCAAGTTCAGTTTTATAACAATCATTACAAATCATATTCTAAAGCCTCTGACACAGCTGGGCTCGGGATTTGTCTTCCCAATTAAATGCCTCGGCATTCTGATCACTTATTTTGAGGTACCTAATATTCTTCATTCTTGTTAATTCTTAGAAATCTTTGACTTAACTAGAGTTAACTTACAGTGCTAGTAAAATTGTTCGCAACAGGTGTAGTGGCAGCGACAGCAACGGACGAGTCAGATGCGACAGGGTAGTTCATATTTTTTCCCAGATTCTCTCAAGTTTCCAACAATAATACGAACCTTTAGACTAATAGAATATGGGGATAACCTAACATAAAATAAACACATTGTGTAAAAATTAGTTTTAAATGTTACTTGAGCAAACTCAGCTCCTGAGTTGTCAACCTGAACTTTCTCCAAAAAATGCCAAAAATTCCAAAGAGTTTTACCTTTGCTCTATTGGTCTCAAAACAAAACTTGACGATTTTATCCTTCAATAGCTTAAAAACACTTTTATTTCCAGTTTACTTTCAGTTAACCGTTCATCGGATTGTATATAATTAATTAAGTTAGCTAACTTGGAAAAGTTACGGTAATAACAACGTAACAAATCTAGTCTTGAGTTTCATGCTGTAAACTCAGTAATTCTAATTTGGGCTTATTTCCCGCCTATAAAACTCTATGACTTTAGTGTGTTAGTAATCTAAAAGTTTCTCGCTATGAAATCTTCCAAGATTGTCCCGTAAATAGAACGGTCGAAAACCGATTTCACAATACATGTTGATCGTCGAAGGTGTAAGGAATATTCGTTTCGTATTTCGCAAGGACGGTAATCAATACTTTGGTTTACATGACCTCTGACCATCATCAACGTTCGTTCGATAGGAGAGAGTTGACCTGATATTGTAGGCGTAGATGCCAAATGACAACCTTAACCTTAAATCCTTATGCTCTAAAATATGGCTCCATATGGAAGGCTGAGATCTGAGATTGTAAATATTTGGAAGGTGTAGTGTATGAATGAGCCCTCAATAAGAACTTTACTTTTAGGACCATAAGATTGATCGGAGGATAATAAGCTGGGTAACTCATACTGAAATTTTTTCAAAAGCTAGAATCATGATTATGGTGAAGCAGTTAAAAATAAGCTGATGTTGTCAAAAAGTACTAAAGTACTAAACACCGGGTTCTGTTTGAACTTTGAAGGTTATATAAAATAAAAATAATATAGAAAACAACTGGGCATGACATGGATTTGGCAAGCATCACAATTTACTTGTGCTATGCATACTCTAATCATTTTTATTGATCCGTATATGTTCTGATTTCGCAAGCACTTAAATCAAAATTTCTCAAACTATTTGATTCCGTTTGTAGGATAGGAATGATAGGATGTATGTATTTACTGACCTGATAGTTAAGTTAATGGATCTATGGAACTATGGAGCGAATAATAAGACATACAATAGGGCTTTTAGCTGACGGACAACGGGCATTCATTGTAGTAGAAGATGTTCTGTTTATTCAAACAAACAACAAACTTCATTTCATAGCAATTAGGCTATGACTGTGTGTCCTCTTGCAGTTTCGGTAGTTGGTTGTCTCATATTACTTGGATGTAAGGACTGGAGAATGAACTATAAAATATTAATAGCGGATTTGCATGTTTCATATCACTACACTCAACATGCCCATCTACACATTGTCCACAGTACCGCAAATTTCATTTGTTTTGACCTAGTAACGTAAAATGAAGCGAAGACTAGCTGCGCTGGTAAAAATAGAATGTGTGCCTCTAAATATGCAAAATTCTGACGGGGTCGGATATCTATAATATTCATCACAAAATTATTCAGCCATTTCGACGTCCACCAGATAGGGAGTCTTTTGTTTATTGTGCAAAATATGTTTTTGTAAATAATTTTTTTTTATAGAACTAAGTTATGGAGAGGAAAATCAGTTTTCAAAACCCCAAGCATCTATTTGTTTGTCTTTGATAGTTCATTATAGAGCTCATGTGAATGAAGACAGAACAGAGCGTCGAGTTTTATTAGTCGTGACAAGTGTTCATTCATATCAGTGATTGATGGGACATGCTGACATCCTGGGTTTTGATTAAAATATAGATTAACTGGAAGGAAATAGTTTCAAGTCTTCAACGCTTCATGAATTTCGGGTATGTAAACTAAACTATGTTGATAGTTGATATACACAACGAATTTGGATAATTTTGAACACGTTGAACCAATTCGAATTACACTGTCAACTGTAGTAATTTTACAATATGTTCATGATCAATCAATTTATTTATCAGCTAAGACAGGACCTAAATCATTTTCTGTTAAATAATCACTAAGGGCGTAAGCTTGATCATTGATAACCAATAATTGTAAATGTAAAAAAATATTGAAGCTGATTGGATAATCACTTTGACGGATGACGTGTTTCAATTTGCTTATTAATCCCAAAATTATGATTCCAGATGCATTTGAAGCTGAAAGAGCCTGGGGCCCACATTAACAATCACACTCGTACAAAGCAGATTTGCTCTGTTCCTAAAATGTTAGTTTCCAAGTGGAAAGTTATCCTGATACTATGTGTATCAATTGCTGGATGTTTTGGTCTTAGGGAATCAAAAAATTCTGGAGCCCGAGCCAGAAGCCGAGCCAGAGGACGAGGTAATTATTGGCAACATACTGCAGACCTGAAATAGCTACAAGAATGTTTTTATATTTACCAAGATTTTTGTAAAAACAACGGTTGAACAAACATTTGTTGATTGATTTTACAGGCATGATTGAATTGCAACTTGGTATGGGCATAAATGGAAATTTAGTACGACAATCAGAAGTCCCTAATGGAAGACCTGACGTATCGAATCGTTTATTTGTCAGTCCCAGGGTTGAGGCAGTAATTGCTGATGTAGGATCGCGTATACAGGATGATACTATTCGGGGCATTTTTTCAAACTGTCTCCCTAGCACTATTGGTATGTCAAAGTTTATACAGATCTATGTGGTTACTGATAAACACTACAAAATATTCTATGCAGGTTGAGAATATGTACTACAATTATTCAATTGGTTATAGATGTTTTATTTGTTAAATAGATACTACAGTGCTTTGGTACCGCTTTCGTGACGCAAATAATACCATTCCCTACACATACATCATCACTGGAGGTATATATCTACTTAGCTGATTAAAAAATTGAAGACTGAAATGATTTTATAGTTGGTGAATATATAACTAACTTTCTAGATATTAATGCAATGTGGTTAAGAGACTCAACTTATCAAGTGAATCCATACGTCCCCCTTGCCAAAGATGATCTCCAACTCCGAGAACTGGTTCTTGGAGTAATCAATACTCAAGCTGAAATGATAGAACTCTATCCATGGGGGAATGCCTTCTTCCCGATAAAGCACTGGAACTCTGGAATAGAACTGGGCCCTTCCGAAGCCTCCAAAAATGATAACGTCACCCCCCAATACTTAAAAGATGAAGTATTTGAAGCTAAGTACGAACTTGACAGCTTGGCTTCATTTTTGTACCTATCTAAATATTACTACGAAGAGACAGGAAACAATGATTTTTTGAATAATCCTCACTGGGAGGCTGCAATCAAACTCGCTCTGAAAACAATGAAAGAACAGCAAGGTGGAACTATCGAAGTGATGCACAATCCTCCATTTACATTCACAAGGCCTGCAAGGACTCAGTCTGAAACGCAAAATTTGTATGGAATCGGTAATCCGGTTAAAAGGTGTGGACTCATTCGCTCATTCTTTAGACCATCTGATGACTCCACAATTCTTCAATACCTCATCCCCTCAAATGCAATGGCAGTTGTGGGATTGAAAGGTGTAGCAAACATATTGGACTCTACAGGCCGTTTCCCAGAATTGTCTGAGGAATTGAAGACCCTTGCCGATGAAGTTGCAACGGCAATCCAGAAATTTGGAATCGTACAGCATCCAGAATTCGGTCAAGTATATGCTTATGAGGTCGACTGTTATGGATCCCATGTTTTCATGGATGATGCTAACTTCCCATCACTGCTATCCCTACCGAAATTCGGATTCGTTTCCAAAAATGACACCGTTTACCAGAACACGAGGAAGTACATTTTGTCTCCAGAGTGGAACCCGTACTTTGCTGATGGAAATTTCCCTGGAATAGGATCGCCTCATACAGGACTACAAAAACCGTGGCATATGGCACAAGCTATGCAAGGGATGACGAGCACCGACGAGGTTGAGATTTACAAAATGTTGATGTTGTTAAGAAACAGTACCGCTGGAACTGGATTTATGCATGAGTCTTATAATGTTAACAATCCTAATGATTTCACTCGAACCTGGTTTGCATGGGCTAATACGGTTTTTGGAGATTTCATTCTATTTCTTGATCGTGAGTACCCGCACCTATTGAATGGAAGTGGACCCCGAGTTAACGGAAAGGTGTAAATAACATTAAAGCTTAGGAATTTTTGACAGCCTTTTTTGTTACAGTACGTATTGCTCTCCTCGAATCTACTTTGACTTTTTAGTTATTTTAGATGCGAATCAAACCTTTTTGAAAATGAAATAAATATGGGAAGTTCCTAAAACTATAATTTGCAAACAACTATTGAAAAGCCACAAAAAATACCTACGGTGACAGATTTATAAAAATTTATACACTTAAATCATTCAAGTTCTGACGTGCACTATCAATCAGAAATCGGTCAAAATGAAAATTAAAATACTTGTATGCATGATGTTAAATGATATTTGATATAGCTATCAACTTTTTTGATCGTTTCCCATTAATATTAAGCAAATAATTGAATATGGAATCCTCTAAATGCCTGCGGGTTCGTATGAATTAATCATTCCGATTCGATTCGTGATATTGATCCATGAAAATTCAATAAAAAAAATTGCAGTAGAATAACAAGCAAAAGATTTGCTGGCTATGTCTACTAGTCTTTGATATTCTAATTATTGTATTCAAAAGAATTAAACTGTGTCCAATGTTGGTCCTTAAATCAATATAGTTATTATCTAAATAAACCACCATGTCCGTATTTTAGCCAGCAAAATACAACATATATACATTCCACTGAATTTTTCGCTGCCCAGTTCAGTATCCAGCGAATTAATTACTTGTTTGGATACACAAATCCAGAGTGAATAGTTATCTGGAATTTGACACATGATGCATGAAAAGTAGAAGGAAAACATCAAGGTCGATGGCATCAGCACCCACACTTGTTTTTACGGCTGTTCTGATAACATCTTTGATTATATGTGTGTGAGCATCATGAGCATGACCACTATGGACAGGATATACAAAATAAAATCATTTTCGTAACATTGGTGGTAACAGGCCCATGTTTATTAAATTATCAGAACTCACCTCCATTGTATCTGTAGATGGAGAAGTGTCAAGTGATTTTTGGGAAATATTTTGGTCCTGTCATTGTTACTCGTATAATCGTATATATTGTGCTGATATAATCAATAAATTGTCATAGATAATGAACACTGAAAGTCAAACAGGTGAGATATTTTCAAAGGAAATGTATTTATCTTTTTTTAAAGCATTAAACTAACAACTTTTCATTTTTAATCAAAAGTCTCCATTTTTCAGAAAGACGAAGCAAAGACCTTGGATCAGTTGGATCCCATTCCAAAGGTTCTCAAAGTTTTCCTCTTGGTGATATAAATGATTTCAAAGTCAAAGGCAATTTAGATCAACCAGCAGTTCCCAGAACTCGAAATGGCATATTTTATGACGGGCTAAAAAAAGAGACACATATAAATATTGAAGAGATGTCCAACACTTAATAAATCCTACTGATTCCGATTCTTTTTAAACTAAATTGTATATCACTTGTGTCCATCCAGAAGTTTCGTGCAATAAAATTGCATTTCTTAAAAACCAGTTAAACTGACTCGTCTCATGCATTTCCTACTTGGCACGAGCATTCACACTCATGCAGCTCACATAACATTCTCAATGGTGTGGCACTGTAGGAAGTTTGTTTTCATAATTAAGGATTAAGGAAGAGGTTAGACTTTTGCATAATGCAATATAAAATATCAAATAAAAACTTCTAGAAAAGAGTATAATATAACACGGTAATTTTATCATGATATGGCTTGCATATAATTTTAGATAATAAGATTAAAAATAGAAATTATGAGCCTTAAAAGATACTTTGAATATAATTTCACTTTCAGTAGGTAGGTAAACTTCTTAAGCGTTTATGATACCTATTTTTACTTTTTAAAGGCTCACCTTCCAATGGGCATTTTGAAAGCATTTTCAATGACCCAGATGTAAAATAAATATGGCTTAAACTGCCCGAAAGGGTACCCTCGGACGAATATCTCATTTCTTATAAATCTTCAGTAGCATGGATTGACCAGTATAGCTTGTATTATGTAGATTATCCTATTCACCTATGGCTACGTTTAACTAGTTATGTGATCTCAAATGTGGTAACGTTGACCCCTTGCCTAAGAAACTACATCAAAACTTTAAGATGACTGCCTGCGGTGATTCTGGTTTCTCTTCTTGATTTTTAGTTTACCTACTTTTATATCTGGCCGAGCTGAGGCTTGAGAGTTAGTAGGTAACTATCAGACTAGAGTAACTGTTTCGTTCCACTTCTTAATCATACCTTTTCATCTCAACTATCGTACCTATAACAAAAACAAAGTTTCTTCAAGTATTTTCCTGAGCAGAGAACACATCTTTGCCAAACCTTCTTCAGTTTAAATTTAAAAAAATCTAATGCTCTTTTTCTAAGTTTCCTTCAATTAATTTTAAATTGGGTGATCTGTGATAACTACCACCCGTTCAAAAATGGCTGGACCTTACGTTCCTATTAAAGATCAACCCTACCTCGACATGTACTCGTGGGAGGAGATAGATCTACCTTATTGGAGAAATTGGTTCAGTGACAATTGGCCAAAGGCTGCTGTTTTGGGAGCCTCGTATGTGTCTTTGATATTCCTGGGTCAGAGATTTATGAAAAATCGAGAAGCGTTCGACCTACGGAAACCTCTTGCAGCTTGGAACTTTGGAATGGCTCTCTTCTCAGCTTTTGCATTCTCGAGAGTCTTCCCAGAGTTATTTTACATTCTAAGGAAATCTGATGGACTTTACAAAGCGGCTTGTAAATTGTAAGTCATTTGAAAAAATCATAACTAAAAGACAAAGATTATTATTTCTCAAAAGGTTATCAAACAATGGAGCATAGTCCAATGATGACATTTTGAACTTTCAGAGACGATCACGGGATGTCAATGGCATTTTGGGCTCTTACTTATACTTTGTCAAAGGCGCTTCAACTAGGTGACACGGTTTTCATTGTTTTAAGAAAAAAGAAGCTCATCTTACTGCACTGGTGACCAAAATTTTATTAAATGATAATTAAAAACGTTTAATCAACAAAGTGTAACATTTGGAGATACGAATGCACAGGATACACCATGCTTCAGTGCTGATGATCGCATGGTACGCCTATCAACCTTACATTCCTCTTTTGCGTTTCGTCGGAAATATGAACTACTTTGTTCATACTTCGATGTATTTGTACTATGGGATCAGGGTAAGTTTTCAAAATAAAACACTATCTTTCAGAAATGGTTGAGATTCGTCATCTTTGTACAGGCTTTGGAAATCAAAGTGCCAAAACAAGTCTCAATATTTGTTACGATAATGGAACTCGTTCAAATGGTCATGGGACTCTTGCTCACAATTTTCGTTATTTGGCAGTACAGTAAGTCAATCCAATTGAATTAAAATTTTCAGTATTCTTAGAGTCATATGTTACACCTTTCCATATGTATAATTTATAATCAATTAAAATTGTTTCAGATACAGAGAAAGGCTGTGTATTCAGTCCTCGTGCAGTTACAGTCAGTTGTACAATCTATTCAACCCTTTTCGTACTGTTTGCCAAGCATTTCCAGACTACAGCGTTTAAAAAGAGGCCGAAACTAAAGTCTACGTAACTTCCACACCAAATTAAGATTAGATTTGAATCTCATCAAATCATCATGACCTTAAGTATTAATACGAGACCTTGAATAAAGATTTTCATCGGTTCAAGCTCTTGAAAGTTAAATCTAACAATCAAAAATATTATTCACCATTTCAAAACGTACATTGAAATATTTGAAATATTTTATAATGGAATATAAGGTTTTCACCCAGTACCAAAAACTTATTTCATATGGTTTTCCAGTCGATCAGCTAAATGGCCGTTCCCAGATGACCTGAATGATTTAATAAAACTAGTGTAGTTTGATGATGTCACTTTTGCAAAAACGATCCGATACAAGTTTGAATGCCTTGTCTGATGATCTGGATAGTTCATCTAGGGAGAATTAAAAACCAGAGAAAAATTAATCCCTTTCTGTGAGATCGAATTAACTTCGATTTTTTTTACAGTCTTACCACCATTTCAGCTTCATCAAAAGACAGGAAGTCATTTGAAACCAATTCACTAATGAGTAAATGAAGTCGTATTGTATTGTTGATCAGAAAATCTAAGCTCTTCTCCATTTCTGATCTTACTTTCCATTTGTTTTCCATGACATAAGCCATAACTGAAAAGCTGACAGAATCTTTGTCCTCTGACGTAGGTATAATTTTTGCAAAATTCCCGAGATAAGAGAGCAACTGAACTTGAGCACACTATCTTCAGAACTGATCTAGGTTGCACAAAAATACACAGACCTATGTGCTAAATAATTTTTCTGACTTAAGACACCACTGAAGAGTCAGCAATGTCGGTAACTGCAAAATGTATAAACTTTAAATTACTAGATCCAACCAGGTCCAAACTTTTTATTGCAAGTCAATTAGTGTTATTATCTTTTATAGCAGTTGGATGTAGGGCTTAATTTGATTGATGCAGTGGAATCTGTTACAACTCTGTTTATCTCAGATTGACATCATGATTTATATATGTGTATCTTCATCTGGGAAAACTAAAGCTAAATATAACTGGGTGAATAGACCATGGGTGTGTGGTGTGGTATTTCAATTTGATGACATTGAATAAAATTTAATGAAGTGTGACTTTAATTCTTCTGTAAAATAGAACCGATGTGAATGGACTAGATGGTTAAATAAAGATTAATCTGCGTCCTTGATACACTTGTTAACATGGGCATATCCGTTCATTTATTACCTGTAATTAATTTATTCATATAATTGTCATGCATTCGGAATCGGTACATAGCGTGAGGGACATCAATTTACTTTCATACACTTGGACAGGATTATAGTTCAACATCAGTCCATGCATACCAATATCATTTTGAAATTGTGGCAAAAGGGTGGTTGATGAAATGATGATGATTAATAGGTTAAATCCTGCAAGCATTTTTAGAGTGTGAGTTTAGGATAAATTGTTCTCTCTTTAGATTTGTTATAAAACTGTTTATTCCCTATTGTATATTAGGATGATGTAATCTGTGCTTGGCGAAACCAGAGTTAAATCTGGCAGCAAACACTAGTAACTACTGCAAGCCTGAGCATCTAATCATTCCATCGGAAACTTGGAACAAAGTTGACTTTGGAATAATTAAATTGACCTATTACCTGACATCCTCGATATTTAAATGCTTTGCGAAAGCTTCTAAGTTTTATTAAATTCTTTGACCCCAGTCTTTACTAACCTGCCGAAAACTGTAATTTTTGACAACTAAATGCTAACGAAACCAAGACGGGAGGCCAATACCCGCCTATTCCACGACTTCCCGTTTTTATTAGCACGCGTTTCTATGTATTCTTGAGCACTGCTTTTTCTACTTACAACTAATTAAAGCTATGGAGCTTCATTTAGGAACTTGACATTGGACAAGAATGCATGTGGCACAACTTCTGTGTAGGTTCACCCGTGTGTGTATGGAAATGCAATTCGATGAGCACAACTACCTCTAGGCTCTACCCAGGTTTCCATCCACACAGAGCGTTTTATTGGTTTGAAGGCGAATGATTAGAAATCAGTCCGTAGCGGTACTATCATATATTATACGTATTTCATAGATATTTGAGACTCCTGCATTAAGTTTTATGATTCTCAAGTCTAAGTTTAAATTACCACTGACATGACCATGACACATGGAGATGATTTGGGAAATCGTTTGCAAAAGCATAACATAAATGATTTAAAGCGAAAGGACACGAATATTTTAAATTTCAAAACTTGGTCTAGATAGTATTAATTCGATTATGAGTTTGTTAAAATAGCGTGAGTCCGTTAATAATATGTACTTCACGAACTAAGAGTGAAGGAAACTAGAGCGATTCCCTATCCACCATCCGAAAAGTTCATTTAAAATATCTAGATACTAATTCAAACTACAAAACGAAGTCGTGAAAAGAATAGCTTAACTAGCTAGTCTCTGAATTCAAGTCATTAGAGCTTAAAGTCTTAAAGATGAGAAATCTTAACACCTCCGTCGCTAGTTTTTCCATCTGAATTCGGGGACCTGGACCCGGGCTTCCTATCCAAAGGTTCGATAACTGATGCCCTATTGGAAGCACTGCTATTACTTCCTGAGCTACTGTTTGACAGAAGGGACTTGGATATCCGATTTTTGGACCCTGGCGTCTCATAGCAATAGCCATTTTGATTCTGACTGTGAATAACAGACTCATTCAGGGTCTCAATATCCCCGTCTTCTGAGTTTAAAGTACTTCCACCAGTTTTACTCGGTCGCCGGAGTGACAGTTGACCTGGTTGTTGTGAATGCGGTATTTGATGTGCTTGTTGACCATTGTGTCCAAAATATGGCGGGATTGGAGTTCCACATGGAGACGGAGTAAAGCAGTTTGGCTGGTAGTGCCCGAACGGATGTTGATGAAGGTAAGGAGCTGTCGGCATAAAATTTGCAGATTGTCGAAGAAATGCGACCAAGTTCTGAGCCTCTTCTAGTAAGCTTTCATGCGTCTCTTTTGTCTGCTGTGCCGATTCCAAAAGCTCTCTTGCTTGGTCCCGCATAGACGTTGCCTCCTGAAATTAAAAATTGTAAGAATGATGAGGTTTCCTTCTCTAGCTAATTTTAAATCAACCAAGATTTTTTAAATGCATGTTTTCATACTTGTATTACTGAAGCAACCTGCCGTTCAATATTGTGGACTTGAATTTGTAATTTGTTAACTCGATCTCGAGTGCAATCTACGGCCCCCCTTACAGTGACAATGTTCTCCTGGACTGTTCCCACATCCTGGCGAAGGCCAGTGACGTCGATATCCAGCTGCTTCGTTTCCTGTGTTACAGATTCCAATTCCTTGCTGACTGAATACAGGTTTCGTTCAATTTGAAACCCATTTCCGCCACCATAGCTGTCCCTTTCGAATGTGTTGCTTGGACTGCTGTTGTGACTATTATTGTGACTACTGTATCCATTTCTCTGAAAACTCGAGGGACCGTTCATTAGTCCATTATTTCCATTCATCAAAGGCGAGCCATTTGCTGAAGATGAGGGCCGCTGGTGCTGAAAATTTCCATTTCGCTGAGTCTTTCCGATCGTATTTCCATTTCCATTGAAACCTGTTCCTCCAAAAGGCGGAATTCTTCCACCATTCCTTTGCAATGATGAAAATGGTCCATGCTGAGAGCCACTGATGTGACTGTAAGTATCGGCTGTCAAAGTACTTAAGCTGCTCCCGCTTGAAGCCCTCTGGGGTCTGATGTCAAATTCTGGAAGCAAAGGTGAGGGGCTTTCTTCTCGCCCTTTGTCCTTCATCTGTTTATTTTCAGCACTTGTAGAACCAGTACCATTACCGTTCATCTGATCTCGACGGTACTTTCTTAGAATGCATGGGGGTGGTGTTACAGACGAATGTCTAGAAGGTGGACCTAAAAAACAAACATCAGTGAAAAAGCTAAATTCGTACCAGACGTCCTGAAATCGGTTCAAGTGGTATTAAAAAAAAAATACAATTTTCCATGCTCGTACAAATAGTTTTTTGGTCGTGAGCGTGTACCTCTTGATCCGAAATTGCCTAAGCGTGAATGCGGTCGGTTTTGAATGAAATTTCCGGACTTCCCTTGCAGAGATGATTTTCGAAGACTATCTTTTCCGGTGCTGGATGGCAATAAATTATCGTTTTCGTTGTCACTATCCTCAGAGGAAGTGTAGTGGTAAATCAAATCCAGCTCCTGAGCATCGTTTCCATCTGCGTCGACACCCCGAGGGGATGCCCAAATGTCGATTGAATCTTTTTCTGGTCGAGTTTGGCTATGACTTCGTTTCACATCCTTGTCAACGCTTCAATTCAATAAGATTCATTTCAATGAGCAAAATTTCTTGCTTCATTGTTACCAGATTAATTTTACAAATCAAGTAATTTTTGTGGATAGTGCTAATTATACACCACACACATAATATAGGCTAAAGTGTCATAACTCACAAGCTTTATTTGAACTCATTGCAAACAAAATCATGTTATTTATACTCACTCTAATACTCTACATTATTCAAACAAATCATAAATCACATAACACACTGTTTTATACAGCAGATTCAGCTATGCAAATCTTCCCGTAAATTAGCGAATCACAAATCATGCTTCAATTCAACTACATTATTATTAGAATTTAGGATTAGCAGTGACACTAAAACGACTAGAAGGTAACTCTATGATGAATCAACAAAGTAATTTCATTGAATATCATTCTCATATCAGATAAGGATTACATACGATAGCAATCTAATATCGAGGCGACGCTATAGAATAAATATAAAAGTAATTCAGACAAGTCGAAACATAAAAATGAATCCGAGACCGTTCCAAAGAAAACAAATGTATCCGATGTCTATCGAGATTTTTTTGAAATGAATCCACTAAGTACATATACTAACTCTAACATCTTCTACACAGAAAGTAGTAAGGACCAAGAATAGCTATAGAGACATTAGTCTAGACGATTAGTTGAAAGACACACGACACACGCATATAACATCTAGGAGACATAATGATTGTTAGATGAAAGACTTTTTTCTCAAGACATTCCATACAGAAAGCCTATCGTTATTTATTATATTGTGTACTGGTTTTCAAATATTTTCAGAGCAATGAACAAAGGAATTTCTCAATTCTAGTTCGGACGGAGTTCCTTGCAGGTGGATTAGTAGGAGATGCTGATGGGCTCCGTTTAGAATTATGACTTTTTGTCGATGGGGGAGATCCGTGCATACTAGAGTAGTCGGAAGTATTATCTTCATCCAGTCTGGATTTACGACTTGGCTTATCACCATATAAGGGAGAACTGGTGTCGGGTAATGTTATGAACCATGCTTGCTCAAAACTCAGTCGATTAGAATTCGGAGATGGGAAAGGCTCACTCAGGTAGCTAGGGTTACTAGTGTCAAACATATTATCCTCACTCCCTAAATCAAACTCCAACCTGACTTTCGGATGAGTTTCGGAGGAAGCTTCCAAAGCTGAGAGACTTATGGTCCGGCCTCGAGAGTCCCGTACATTTGAGTCCTCATCAGAATCTACTAGAGAGTCAACCGCTTCGGATTTTGAGTCAGATCCATTGAACTTCTGAGGTTTTCGGGGTAAGCGTCGACCTTGAGGACCCCTGACACGATCTTTGGTTACGTGATCTAAACGGGCACCTGACCTTGGAAGGGTTCCTGTTGGAGAGTCCTCATCCTTGGACTTTGTCTTCCCAGAATCTCTCTGTAAAAATGATTTCATTAGAACATGGTCTTATATGTATATTATACATAGTTGAGCTACACATTTCTTATTCACCTTAAGTATTTTCAAACCCATTAAACACTTGAATGGCTAATTAGTTGAAGGTTAAAAGTACTTCAGATTGATAAATTGATATGCAGGCAGCTAAGATATGTGTCGTGACAGTGATAAGTTGAGTCTACGGCTTAAATTGTGGTGGAAAGTCTTACAGAAATAAGATATTTAGGACCTAAGTCAACTTTTTCTTAGTCCTAGCCACAAGACTAATTTACAAGGATGATTCAATTAATACTCGCCTGATTTTGCAAACAAAAAATCCCTAACCACATATGCATAAGCCAAGACAAAAGGTCTGCTTGTCTCTTTCCTTTGCTTGTTTATAAGCAACTGAATGTAAACTTTCCTTCATCGTTTATTACCAACACCCGATACAGACTCATGTCAAAAGTGGCTCAAACTTACAACTTTTCAAGCACTTCAAAAGTAATATACAATTCATTAAGCATAAGCTAACTGTCCAGTCCATACCAAGAAAATGATTTTGATGTATCCCCTCTGTCAACATACATATATTTTAGACACGTAATTCCCTTCCATGAAATACCACCAATGTCAGACATGCATGCATCTGTGACAAATATCATAAAGAATGACGTGTTTTAATTCCAACGCCTCTTCATCAAAATGTTGACCGGAAAACTAGTTTAAAAATTGGATCATCCACGTGAAGCCTTTAGAACCATACGATTTAAGTATGTTGGGCTAGAACTGCGTATATAACTAAAATAACTTTCATCATATGTAGTTTCAGTATGACTATTATTAAAACCGAAGTTCAAAAAAGGTTATCAACATCCTATGGACTCAAAACGTTTGACAAGAGTGACTCATTTTTATTGACGTTAAGATACTGTTCTCTTGTCAAAAATAAAATGCATCTTGTAAGGGACCCATACGAACGACCCATGTTGATATTAGAAATGCCTTCCTACACTAACATTTTAATCGAGCTAATTAGCAAATGGCATTATCAATATCCAAATAGAAAAGTGGAGTTGTGTGCAGCTATTCACACGAGGATGAAAGTGTCAGTAAAGTTTGAATGGCCTATTATCTTTGCAGTAAAACATGATAATTACGAATTTTTGTTTTGGTTAACTCGTATATTACAAATAGAAAGTCCGTGGTGTTGAATGGTTTAAACCTTACGATGTGGAGGGATAATTTATTTGATAATATGGTGGATAGCATTTAAAACCATTTTTAGATTCGAATTCGTTCCAATTTCTTATTTATTGGTGGAAGTACATATGCATGCATGTGGAAGAACTTAATCGGGATTAATTGTCAGCCTTTGTGTCTCAAATAAGTTTGCAAGTGCTAACTTGTTACCTTATTCGGCCCAGGAGTTAAAGATCCATCTCTGGTAGTCCGTTTTTCCTTATTCCGGATGTGGCTCATGGCCGAATTGATAGCATTCACCCATTCCTTCATTTCGGGCAGAGTTTCGGCAGCAAAATAATGTCGACCCTGGTTGAATTAAAGAAAAGTAACCCACGAATCACTTGAATGCTTTAGACACTAAGGCAAGCACATAACGTTGAAAACTAAATGTTACCAGCTGTGATTTTAAACCCCTATCTATGGAGCTTCACATTTGTCTCCTAACTATCTCCTTGTTTGTATTATTTTCTTGAAATATTCTTCCCGATCCTTTTGACTAGATACTAGAAACAAGATATGAGCACTAATCTCACACTGCACACAAACAAACAGCAAACCGAGGATGAGTAAATTGTGCGTTATATTGCATTGCACCAATTGCTTATTCAGTGTATTTAATTTCTGCTGTGGCTCATTTTCTTAGGCCTTTTTAGTCCTGGGTGTAACAACAAAGTCGGTTATTCAAGAGCTACCAATAAAACAAGTAGGAAGAATGGGGGCTTTGTTCCCTTCAATTCCGCTTTGTTTCTGAATATTTTGTATGTATTCCTTGAGAAAAATTGTTTGTATTCTGGTTACATCATAATTATAAAATTGAAGACACCGGATGAATTAAATCTAATTTCTATTCAACATCATATGATCCAAAGCTAATGCGATAATACCTCCTGCTCTTTCATTACAACCATAAACTTGTCACTTCATTAGTTCATGTTTATTAATAAACGGCTCCCCCATACCCCCTGTCTTGGTACTGCTTACATTATAGTCATACGTCTCTTGTGCTAGCACGACCTTAATGAGTTATTACTTAGAACTATTCTAGAATCCCATGGCTTTACCTGAGCAATCTTGTGGATTCGCCTTTATGCATACATCTCAATCGATAGAATTGATTTAGCGAGCCGGTTACGTGCCAAAGATTACAATTAAGATAAGACATCCCAGATATGGCCTACTCAAGCAACGTTAATTTGCGAACGATGGACAAATAATGCTTTAATAGATTGGAAAAGCTGTAATATTGCTTGTAATTTTTTTCAAGAATTAGGTTTAACCATAGAAGAACATAGTACAAGGTATAATGTGGATTGTGGAGTGTAACGGAGACAAAAATCAATTAAATCGGACAAGAAGGAAATTATTGTATGGAAAATTTAGAATGATGAACGAAACCGGTTCGCTGAAAATGTGTTAATGTTTCTATTCAAAACTCCTTATTTTATGTTCGTGGGAGACTCGTTTAGCCCAAAAAGGAAACTTGACGTGCTAATTCGTGATTATACTCAGCAGCACTTTTAGCAATCATAAGAGAACGCGGAATTGTATTATAATTCTTACCGAGTGTGATTCAAAAAATCCTTTTTCAGAAGATCCAATAACGAATACATTGGTCGCTTTACGGGCCATCCGGGTCGAAGCTTCCGTGCAAGTGTCGAAGTATTCTAGGTTGACAAAGCCACAAGACTTATCTGTTCCTGCTGAATCCTGTACATTTATAAAGAAATAAAATTTGTATTTGGTATTAAACCAGCTTTTTAAAATTTCACAAAAGTAAGATTCAAGGATATCGGATGTACGGTACCGAAGACGAGATCGAAATGATTTTATTTTCATATCGTATCTGTTAAATGTGTAGAATTGGCTTACCTGACTTTCATAATAGTAGAGTTTACTCTTGACCAGCAAGCAAAACCTATCTCGCCAAGTGCCAGAAGTTAGGATCCCCTTCCCACTGAGTTTTTTGAGGTGGCCAACTTTTGAAGCTTTACCCCGTAGAGATGATACCGCTGGTATTTCCTGTGTACAGCCCATTTTGTGTTGGCGAAATAAAGTGACAGCCATGTCATATGCAAAAAAAATCACAAAACACAACCAAATGAATAAATTATCTCCAGTTAACCAAAACCAACACCAAGTCACTAGGAACGAGTGACAGATATACCAGACTTTTGTGACTATTAAATATATAATTTCAGTTCCTTTCTAAAAAAAATCATTTTGAGAGGGCTTCGAAAAGCCACTATATATATAGTGTCACGCAGTAATGGAAATGAATAAAAAAATCACTGATGTTCGCAGACCACTCGACCATGCACTTGGAATCTTCTAATATTAACTGTGCAACAGATACACACGGGAGATTATGCTGGGCTATCTGAATTAATAGAAATCTAACAACCAACCTCCCCAAACGATGGACACACAGATACAATAGACATGGCAGACAGCTAGGTTTTCAGATTATGTAAATTCTGAATAATTCGAGTTAAGTCTCAAAAAGGACGACAAGAACCATACACACGATTACCCCATGATTATTGGATTAGGACAAGTGAATGTCGTTTCAGTGTTTCATGTTGTTATGTTGTCCAACATTTCATGTTTGATATCACTACAGATACTAGCACTGCTGTGTGCAATTGTTTGGAAATACAATTTTAGAATATTGGATTTATCTGAATTGGTAAATGTGGGCCTCCTATCAATAATGAAAACAATGAGCTGTATACATCATCAACCATGCACAATAATGTGTATTCAAATGAGTCATCCGCAATCAGCCAGACCCAATTCATTGAAATTTATTAATGCTCCAAGCTGTATCTCAAATTTTTCATTCCATCTGAACTCTACTGCTTCTCGTATATACTCATCACATTGAACAGTCCCCATGCAGTCAACAGTTACTAGTGGTAGCTACTGACTAATGACAAAAATAATTATAGGAAGGGCGGTTCGACTTCCTGGAGTTAGACAAAACAACAGTCAAAATTAACGATGAAAAGTTTACAAAAATCAGGAGCAAGAGTATAAGTTGAAGCTAGATGATAGTTAACAAACCCTGTAAACCTTAAATAGCACGATTCCTCCGTTAAAAATACTCATTTGTATTGTCAATAATTGAATAATCCACCCCGACTTGTAGCAAACATAATTTACTGAGTTTTTTTTTAACAGAGCCAAACTTTCGTTCTTTGTTTTGAAAACTTTGAATCCATTATTTCAAGACTCTTCACAAAGAACAAAAGTATAACAACGGCGTAGCGAGGGAATTAAATTAGTAATAGAGATTAAATCCACGCCCTATAAAAAATCCTATCGGCCATGAAATATTTCTGGTTCAACAACACAGTCTGATTTTATTTTACAATAGCCACAACAGCCATGGCTCTACTACAAGCTAAATGGCTAACAATCTAGGCTCAGAGATTATTTCCCGATCCCAATGAATGAATATTTTGAAACTCAAATGACTCATGAGTCAAAAATTTATGACATATGCATTCACGGGGTGCATTCTTTATCGTATTCCTTAGAGACTCGTGAGACTCGAGGGATCTAAGAACTCAAGACAGAACAAATCGGATGGGAATACCAGAGAGTCAGAGTCATGGACAAAAACTGACATTGAATTGTTGCAGAGAAGATACACAGGTTGAGATGTTAAAAGTGCCTTGGTAGAGAAGTGTTAGTTATTTCTATACAAACATAAGGACGGAGTCTAATGTCTCTCTTTCCAGTCTTGAAAGACTTCATTGTGCTTGTCCTGCCATGGCTGAAATTGTACAATTGTCATTCTGTTTCCATCCTGTGGAGTTAAGCTTATTCGATCTCCAACAACCGTGCACCCCCTATTGTCATTGTCATTGCTACTGCCGATTCCTTGTCATTCATTTCAAGAAATGTTCCCAACAGAAACGATGAATTCACTTCCAACTTCTTCGGAGCTGTTTCAAAGCTGAAGCAGAGGTGAATGCTATTTGAAGTACAATAATGTTTTCCTAAGCTGACATTCGTCCATAAACTTGACTTCTTTATGTTCCTCCCTGTTTTACCATATGGTAGTAACAATAAGCTATTAAGAAGAATTAAGAGGCTTTGCATCTCAGAGTGAAATTTTTTACAGAGATAGGTTATACCGGGGTTTACTTGGACGAGTTCGAGTAGCAGGTTGTATCAGAAGTTAGATAAGTTCATCACCGCAAAATGCCGGAAAAGGAAACGAGTGGCAGTTGGACTGAATAAAATCGAATGACCGTACAATAAGTATTTAAGCACTTCAAGAGGTAGTAGCCCTTGCTCTCGTGAATCCGTAAATATGACCAAAACCAAAACCACAAAACCATTAAGAGCCCTATATTTAAGATAATTGCTCCTTGGATAAAAATACACAATTATTGACAATTTATGTTGCAGTGCATTTGCTAATTGTAACCATTCAAATAAGGAAATGAATAGACGTTCGAGTTGTTCATTTAAGTCAAATTTCAAATGGCATGCAGACAGACGATGAACTACCTTCTGACACCATGCGTTTCATGTTAAGAACACGATGAGCTCACAATCCATTGTACAATCTTACCGTTTCAGATACGACTGTGTTCCATGTGTCTCTTTAAGGATAATTGTAAACGGGTTTAGTTAGACAAAATGCTATTTTATTTTTAAATTTGTGACCCCTGGTGAAGTAGCAGATGTTTTTTTAGTCATTTAAACAGGAATTGCGAAATTGGCTTCAATGCCCTGCATCTCAATTAAGTTTTAATTGATCATTTTGTATTAACAATGAATGAATAGCCAAAATGATTCGGGAATCGTTGAGAAATCTACAACATCGTAGGGCAGGATAGGGTAATAATAAAACTACAAATCGTTGGGAGCCAAATGCATACAAATAGAACATACTACACATGTTATTGGGTTAGATTGCTCGATATATTAGACAATCATAAACTTTACGTAAGCACCGATGCTCATCTAATGCTTAAGCTTTCTAAAAAAATGTCAATACAGTTACGGTAATAAGACAAAGGCGACCTTCTTCCTTCATTTACGCATTGTCAGTTTTTATTCCTGCGTTTCAAATTGTGATGAATTTACTCTAGAAATCTAGATACAAAAATGGAGATGCTATCTTCATAGGAGCGCTGAGTGACGTGACGTACCATTCTTTGATCTTTGCTATCTGATGCTAAATGAATTAAATTGGAGTGGCTAAGTCAAAAGAGAAATGTTGGAAAAACAAGTCTCAATTTTTTCCCCAAACTTTTTATAAAAACAATTTCTGTGTTTTGTAATACATGTTCATAGACTGAGTTATGTTAATTTAATTTGAGGAGCTCCCTCAAACTTTTAAACCTGACAAAAATATTGATATTGTAAAGTTTTTTTAAGATTATGATTTATCGTAAATGTTATTGAATCTCGACCATGTAGTATAAAATATTGACGAGATTATCCTCTAAGAATGCATACATACATCCTCTAAGAAAATGCATAACTTGTCGAAAAAATACGAATATTAAAATAATCATTGCTAAAATATTACAACTTTCTTCAGGCAAAATTTAGAACGGGTTTAATGATCCTTAAAGAAACGCTGTTACAGTCATAAAATTTAAAACCAAATTTTCACACAAGTGGTAAACTTATTTTTTAAAAAACAATCCAAATCCTACGCTCTTCTGTGTCAAGCTTAATAATACACACAAAACTGAGTTTATTCGCGTGTCGGCAATAGAGATGAAAGTAGTAAAAAAATTAAATCCCCCAAATTACGCATTAAAAGTGAAATGAAATTGAGAGGAGACAAAAAAATATTCTTATGAACAATTTGACTGTTAAATGTAATCAATTATTTTTTACTTCTATGGCCCAGTGCGGCAAACAGTTATTCAACAACAGATATTTTAAACGCTCTAACCGCTACTAATCTCTTCTAATTATTCTGCCCATTCACCCATACTACATTTTACACGGTCGTTTTGTAACTGAAATACAATTCCGCCATGAGTAGGCCACAAAACCTGTAATCATATGATGATAAAATAAAATAAAATATAATAATGACTAATGCAGCCTTAAAGTGGCTCTTAATTAAGCGTAGATAATATTACCAAAGTGGCAACTTCCTTACTCAATAATTGCCTCAATTAGTTAATATTACGTTCAAAAACAAAAGAAACGAATCATATTCCAAAGACATTAGCTAACATTCGTCAAATACACAAACAAGACATGTAATGAAGATCATTATTCACATCAATGCATAAACATCCCTCCATGTTTTTAATATGGCAGATGCATTTCTCATCCAGGTTAAATACACGGAATACCCATCGTGTCAGTTATTAGTAAGCTGAGTATTTGGAGGACGTTTAATATTTGTATATATTACAACCATCAAGCCCTTAGCTATATCCGTGGGGAAAAAATCAGTCTAATTTTTTGTCATAACTTAAGCTACTCAAGAAAAAGTCCCCGGTACCGGAGATGATGAAGATGGTGTTGTTGCATGGATGCATTTCATGTGAAGAAAAACATGTCATATTTCTTTTGGTCATGATGAGTTTAAAAAAAGTTGGACATATACGGAATGTCTTACAGATATTCAAATTATAAGGCTTATAGAGTATCTTTATGTATCCATAAGCAAGTCGATTATGGAAGCAATGTCATACGAAAGATTTACTTACGCTCGGGGCGAGAGATGAATGAAGAGCCATAGACACCGGGTTACGACGATGCTTCATTGCAAATGGAGATCCCATTTCCGGTTTTTTTTTACATTCAGGAACTCGACTACTCAGGCTTCACCAACAACCGACCGTTTCGGCTTTTTTAACATGCAAAAATGTTATCACTAATTTCCAACCCGATACCTTCAACACTTTTTACCCTAATGACACATTTTATTTTCTTACGTGTGTCGCAATGTTATTTTATTACACTTTTGCTTTATGAACCCCTCTTGGGTCATGTTCATGTAGTATCTTGGGTGTTGAGTGAGGGTTGACTTTTTTAGATCATAAACTCTACTTTTCAACAGTTCTACTCCCTTGCAATGTTGCTATAATCCAGTCTGAAAATTCAGTCTAATAATTTTTTAATTGCAAAATACTAATATCAGTAAGATGAACAGTTCGTCAAGGTTGTGATTCTCTGTGTTTTTACTATTCACTTTGCTGCACAATCCCAGAACTAATAACTTGCACATCAAACCCCTTTCTAACTTGTATTGTAGGGCAAGCGTTAAACTATCCCTTTCTGTAACTTTTACAACGGTTCCAGTTTCACTTCTGAAAATCTGTATGACTGTAGCAAAATTCAAGTTTTTTTTAAAGATCATACACTCCAGAACCCCAAAAATTGACCTCCGGGCTCGGGACCAAAAGAATCCACAAGAAATGAATGGTTTACTGCGGGACAAATTAGGGTTATTTAGCAATTAGAAACGTTGAAACGTTTTATGAACCCCGGAGAGAGGAAAGAGAATCTACAAGATACATCTTCTCCTCCCAGGTTTGGTGCACTTTGTGGTTTTCTGTAAAACTACAAAAAGGTAAAGACGGGAAAAGTATCATTTTCTCACTAGGAACTCGGAGACGAATTTCTTAAGTTCAGATTCGGTTGTAAAGGAAATACTTGTTTTTAAAAAAGGGAGGAAACCGTGCTTAACTTGAGTACTGAGAAGAAAAGTCGGACGGTTCGGTAGTGAAAAAGTCTACTTTGGAATGGAAATCTCTTTTTTTGAGACTTGAGTGACTCGCCTTGACTTACGCTTAGTTGGTTAGCTAGTTTAGTGTTCAAAGTCGAGTGAGTTTTTAAATGACGTTTTGTTATTTGGGTGATTTTAAGAGAACCTTAACTCACACCCAACAAGAATCAGATAGGAAACTTAGTCTCGCTTAGATAGGGGAACTAGAGTACAGTACAGGACCAGCACCCTACTCTCCTGTAAAAATAGATCTAATTTAATATACCCGTGTAGAGTAGTTGTAGAAATGAAGAAAAAAACACTAGTTGTACTTTAGTAATACACATTTGTATACTACTACACTACGTACAACATCGCACTGAAGATTACGAAAATCCAAGTCTCAAATTGTCTACTGCTGAACGTGCCTCAGGATTCTCTTTCAAAAGTCACAAGATGAGCACACAAAGAATCAGAATGACTACACTACAATTCTCAATTACAAAAGGAGCGACACTCTCCTCAGATCTTAAGTGAAGCAACTATATTGTATCAACTGCTGCTGCTACTAAAACTGCTTTGGGTTAGCAGAATGTACTAGTGTAATCTTTGCTCTCATGCAATGTGTCTGGGTCTAGATTCTATAATCATAAGACTGAACTGGAACCATGTACATTATAACATCCTCGTTCGAAAGCCTTTCTCAAGAACGTGAAATTCACAAGTCCGTGGTAATGCATGTAGGCAGAGGTTTTCCCATGTCCTCAATGTCCTCGTGTCCTGCGATATTCATACTGCTCTTCATACCTCATACCACCAGAGGAGATCAGGACCAACTGCATTTGCATCCTAAAAACCAAACAAGTATACCATGATTCGGATAAACTTTGGCTAAGTTAGTTAAACCCAGGAGAGCTTTAAGCTTCTTGATTCCTGATGCCAAAAATGTTAGGACACTCCACAGTCAACAGTGACAAGCCTTGAAGACGACCACGCTTTTTTATGCATCGTATGTTATGTACGCCTAATGCCTTTTATATCAACGTATAATATGCAATTTCATCTAGTTTCAATTCGGTATAACTCTACGTTTCAAATATTGAACTGCACTTTTGCAGACTTTCCTCCCTATAATAGTCTCAGTATTTTCTTATGAAACTTCAAGAGGGATTTCAGCTCGAGTGGTTAAAAACACAAAACTCATCCCGAATACTACCTACTTTTACAAAAAAAATCAGTAATAATGGTTTATCGGCACCCAGAGCTGAAAGATGGTAATTACTACACATGCAGTGTATGTAGGTGGGTTGGATTGGTATTGGCATTGCAGTTGGAGTGTTGGATTTACGTCTCCGAATGGAATGCACGTAAGGGCAAAAATTCCTGTTTGTGCTTCAGGAAACATGGAGTGGATTTGAATCTCCAATGCTCCCACATATGACATTACACTTTCTTCAAAGGAATTTAACTTGAGGATCCATCGGTGTTAAAGACGTGAGTTCCATGAATGGAATGAACTAGTGGATTTCTGTCTAAGTGAATCTTAGTGTCCTGACTTGACTCCTTTAGCTATGCCCAAATGGTCTCACAACTTTGTATTCAGATAGTCTAAAAACCCTCTGTCGAGTCTACTAAGCTCGTGTTCAAACTTCAAAAACTATTTGAAATCTTTAATGGAATCAAAGGAGGAATCTTTCGCCTGATAACCAAGATTGTAAGAATTGGCTCATATGAAGTGCAGAGGCTTTTATAGGATTAGGAAGCTTAATGAATTCCAACTAATTCTCTTTCAGATATGTCGAAAGTACTTAACTTTGAGATAGCAGTTAATAGCTTTACTCATGGTTTAGAATTATGACTTGAAATCTTAGTGCTGAATGTAGACAATTTAAATAGTTTAGAATATATTATTAGAATTTTATAAGTTGAAATTAATGAAAATACAAGCGTATGAAATTATAGGACTGAAGAACTAAAAGTATCAAGCATTAAAAAAAATTTAAGAATTTTCTTACCCACATTCGGTCTTATTTTGTCTCCCTTATTATTCCCTCAATTTATCAAGAGATATGATATGCGAGCCAAGTCAATGCACTAATCAAGTGTATTTAACTAACTAGCAGGCTCAATAATGCTCAACGATTGAAATCCCATGTCCCCAACTTATAAAACCTCAAGGCAAATATAAGTGCAAGAATGGATAGTTGGCAACAAATAACGAAGCCCAAAAATCCGATTGCCTAGTTATGGGCTAAAGGCTGAGAAATAAATGTCTTTTGGTTTGCTTTACTTCCACACTTTATTATACTAGAAAAGCACACATGCTGAAGTGTTTATTGAGTATAGCCGACATAAGTCAGAAAATAAAATGAATGTTTCCTTCCAAGTATAACAAAAAGAGCATTGGTTGGATATTGTACGAGTTTTTTAGCGTACATAAGTCGCTTGTACTCTGCCATGTTCCATTATCACCATTAATGATCATTTTCCACTCTCAGTTTTAAGTCTGAGCCTTGGAAATACGGATGCTAAATAATCTTCTAAGCAAAGTTTTTTTTTGCCTTCTTGAGCATCTTCCATATATACTCACCCGTGCATCGTATCATTACACAGTTGGTTGAGCACCTTGGCAGAACACTAAAGGTCATTTCATTAATACCCAAGGGTGCTTTATCGCAACAATGCTACTCTCCAGGTTTTGTATTAAATTTTAAATTGGATAATATTTTCCTCCCTTCTGTGTTAGTTCTTCTCAATTAAGAACGGGAGGGAGACGAAGCCACTTGTGTCAACTTTTCCTCCGGCTTAAGTACATACCTCATTATATAAGTTCCATTTATCATCTGTGCAAACACTAATTTGGTTTCAAGCTCGCCTGGCTTATACGATTAGTCCGGGGTGAGAAAGGCAGCAGATCAATTCTACAAACGCATGCCCTACAAACTCAACTTCACATTCACATATGGCGAGAGGACGATGGAGAAATTGATGATGAAATTCCTTACCATTTTGACCTTGTACTGTGGCTAGCCGTTTTTTTAAAAATTAACTAATGAATTCTACCTCCACTCCAAGTACTTGAAACAGCAATACATATGCTTTGTGATTTTGTAACATATCTCTTAATAAACATTTAATGCAAGAAGACTCTTTTAATCAATATCAGACTTGAATCAATGCAGGAAACTTTGTGGTTGATTTAATCAACTTACTTTAAAAATTATTAGAACTACGTGACTTTGAAGCTCATAGCAAAATAAAAGCTGATCACCAAATCATTTCTTTGATAAGTATTATAAATATTTGTTACAGTGCTTGGGCACAATGGGAAATTTTGTAAGCAGGTATTGACTATTTTCATGCAAAATGCAAAAAGGCGAAGTCGTTTTCCAAGAAACTATAAGTAAGACGAATGAGGATGAATCTTACGAGTAGCGTGTTCTAATTGATTTGAAATTTGTTTCCTTATCTCACTTAAGATAATTCTATTTTAAATCTTCAATACACGAACCATAAATCTATACAAATTAAAAACGAGTCATTTAACGAGATCCTGAGGCTCTAATGTTTTCAAACAAGCGTAGGATTTTAATTGAAAACTTGATGACAGTATTTTATGCAAGAATAACCATGCCATCCACTTGTACTATTTTCCATGATTATTTTATACCAGTAAGCTCTGGCTCAATTAGTTAAGTGGAGCTTATCAGCAAAATAAAACAAGAGCATCTATCTGTAGCACCTATGTCATTCGCTATTTCTCTGAAATTTCCTGCCTTAAGCCTCCCTGGCTAAATGGTTGGCCCTCCCTGGGTAAATAAAAGCCGCTCCACAGTTTCATGATAGTTTTTTGCCTATTGATAAGATTAAAGGAAATATATCAGAAAAATTGGCTAAAGACAACGCCAATATGCACAGCAAATGAAATTAAATGAATGAACAGGCTGCTAACCCATTTTCCCATAATTATTTCATCTCACAACGGGGGGACTTCATTTTAGACGATTTCATTACTTCTGTATAATTTCCAAATCAAACCAAAATAACTTTTCCAACTGTTCGAAAACAATATTTAAATCATGAAGAACTGGACAACACTGTCATTGCACAAGCCAGTCATGGATTTTTTATACATAGTTGGTATTTCACCACTACATTTAATCCCAGTAGACTCAGTTTCTAAGAAAATAAAAAAAATTGCTTTTGAAGACGAAGAGATGAGCAATGTGAGAAATGAGATCGGGGTTGATTTCAAATTCAATATTTTTGAGGTTCATAGCTGGAGAGACGTAAAACCATGGTTTTGGGTCGTTGTAACGTACTGCTTCTTTAGTTTTACATTTTCAGTGGTAAAGTTAGCCTTATTGATCTGGGATATTACTCGTACGGAAGTTGTGACTCTGATTTTGTCCTGTAATTGGAGCAGTTATTTAATATCATGTTGTTTCATTTATATCATAAGTTTCGTTAAGCACAAGGATATTTGCCAGCTCTTCTGGGAATGGCAAAAGATTGAGGGTGAAATCAATACAGGTAAGTGGCCAATTAAGACTTTAACAAATTATAAATTTAAATAAAGCTACGTTGTAATTTTTACAGAAACAGAATTTTCCCAATTCCTCAACATTGAATCTGAGGAAACTGGAAATGATTCAGAGCATAAACTCTCAAAAGCTTCCAACTTCATCAAGTATCAAAAAAATGGGATTCGATTATTTCTGATCACAGTTCCCATGTCACTGATATTGATGGCCTGTAATATTCTGTTCATGCCCCGATTTCCAATGTACATTTATTCCCTTGTCCCTCCAGAAGTAGAAATCCCTTGGCTAAAAGCGGTATGCTTTATTTTCACCTGGGCACAAGTATTGCTTTTTGCACTCTGTGAATCCCAAAGCGTAATCTTTTTCACTCTCTTTGGACGCAGCTTATCCAGGTGTCTCCAGTTGCTGACAATGCCTGCAGAAAATTGGAATTCTGGGTTAAATCTTATGAAAAATCAAAGCGATTTAAAAAAGCAGCAAATTTTCCTCGACACACTTGAAAATTCTGTCGAAAAATTTGAAAACTTAAATGATCTTGTGATCAAGTTCAATCGGATATTTGCATGGCCGGTATTAACATACAAGACATTAACGATGGTGAGGGTATGCTGTTATATTTATGTAGTACTTAAACATCCTCAGCATAATCAATTTCCCGGAGCTTTAATATTTCCTTATGGAGCTTTTGCAATATTTTGTAAAGTAATGCTCATTCTATCTTCTTTGGGAAGTGTTCAGAATCAAACGTGTGTATTTATTAAGGCTTGGAAAAGAGCATTACTCACAATTAGAGCACCAACTCTTTTCCACGCAAAAGTATTGAAACGATGTCAGAAGTTTGGAATCACCTGTGGTAACATGTATACAATTTATCCCTATACTATCCTTACATTTTTCTCTGTAACGATGACTTACCTTATCATATTACTTCAGCTTTGATTGACTAAATATAGGGGAAACAGAACTACTCGGAAACCAGGGTTCTGTTGCCATTTCACGGTGATACTTTTTTATGTAACGCAAGAAAAAGTTCTGATATACATATACATATAATATATAATGTAGAATGCATTTTAAATGTTAGTGTTAATTCTATTATTTCATAATTAAAAGGTGTAACCAACTGAGTGGTGACTTTTTTTGTTATAAACGTATGATTTCAAAAACAGATCAGAGGTACACTATACAAATAAATGTGTCATTTATATATCTATTTTTTATCAGGAGTATTAGTTTAATATTAAATAGGCTAAAGTGATTACAGTATCTTCACTTACCCATCTGGAAATTATTCCCAGTAAAAGGCTGCAGAGGGAAGAGATCGCTGGTACTGAACCTAAGTACTTAGTTGATTGTTCAAAAGTAAATTATTCACGTCCATCTATTTGTGTTCATCTTACTTCGGTTTAAGATGAAGAATTTCACGACCGTTTTGGTGCATAAGCCATTGCTTGATTTTTGGTATACGATTGGCGCAACTCCTCTCAATTTTGTGGCACAGAAAAATCCATTTGTAAGTACTACAAAGACGATGAGAAGCCTAAGTACAAGTACTGAGATGGATGGCATTAACATCGAGAACCCGGATTCCGAAATCGATGATAGGTTATCCACTGAGGAGCCTCTAGAAATTTTTGAAGTCGAAAGTTGGAAAACTGCAAAACCGTTATTTTGGATAGTATTTTCAATTTTCTTGACAAATTTGTCCTTTTCAACAGTAAGTTTTATCAGAATAATCTACACTGAGGGTGAGAATCGGTTGACAGTCGTACTTGCAGCATTCTGCTTTTTCGTTTACCTTGTCTCATGCAGTTGCATCTATGCAGTGTACTTTACTAAATCTTCTGACCTTTGCAACTTTCTAGTACAGTGGCAGAAGGTTGAGCTAGAAATCTTGGCCGGTAAGTGGGCATTAATTAAACAATTATTTAATTTCACCGTAAAAAAATTGTTTCCTGCAAAATAAATCTTACTTTATTCGTTCCAGGAGGATCAAAATTCTTGTACCCTTCCTGCCATTCAAGCAAAACTGACACCGTCCACCCGACTTTAAAACTCCGATCTAGCCAAAGGCGCGCAGTGCTCATCCAACTGCTTACGATCATCTTTGTTTTGGTACTAATGGCTTTCAATATCCTCTACTTCCCACGATTTCCAATGTACGTGTATTCCCTCATGCCTTCTGGAACTGAAATCCTGTGGGTAAAAGTACTCTGTTCAATATTTTCTTGGGTAAACGTGGCCATCTTCACCTTTTCGGAAACCCGTATCGAGCAACTCTTCCATTCCTTTTCAACAAGTGTATTTAACTGCCTTCGGATTTTGGAACTGCCTGCTAAAAACTGGAAGGAAGGAGATTCCCAAGACATGCTTAATACGTTAGACAATTCTGTGAGACAGTATGAAAAGCTGCGGATTCTGCTCAAGCAATTCAACAAGATCTTCTGCTGGCCAATATTTTTCTACAAGGCGTTCACAATGATACGACTATGCTGTTTTATTTATGTCGTTGTGAAATATCCTTTACCATATCACTTTCCGGGAACGATGATTTTCCCTTATTCTGCAATAGCCCTGTTCTATAAATTTTCCGAGGTGCTTATGTCTTTGGGTGGGGTTCAGAGGCAGACTGGCATATTTTTGAAATCTTGGAAACGAGTTCTACTCTTGCAGAATTCACCTACTCCCATGCCCATGTATGAAAGGAAGTTGCAGAGTTGTTTGACGTTTGGTTTCAGATCTGGAAATTTTTATAACGTTTACCCTCATACTATTCTTACATTTTATTCTGTAACCTTGACCTACCTCATTATTTTGTTTCAATTTTAGGCTACGCGAAATTTTGTCTTAAAATTTAAAAAAAATTCTATTATATGCTAGCAAAAACATACAACATCCATTTAGTATTTGAGGTATTTTGGGATTAATTCAAAACGTGTGAAAAAATTCGTTTAATTATGGAAATGTCATTATTAGTACATTTGAACGAACTTTTATTTGTACCACGTACATATGATGAGTTTAAAGTATTAACTGTAATTATATTAATTATATAAACACTTTTATTCGTCTAAACCCTCTTGTGCGAGCTTTTCTTGAATCCATGTGGAAAATTTAGGAACATTCACGTAAACCCCCGGAACGGTTGATCCACATCCTAAGCCCCAACTCACAATTCCATACTGTAAATAATTATCTGATCCTGGAATCTGGCACGCCAATGGAGATCCTCCGTCTCCCTGAATTGATTCATCAAGATTAAAGATGCGTCAAGTCCAATTTAAAAAAAAATCATAATTCATATTTACCTTGCAAGTGTCTTTCCCAGCCTCACCACCGGCACAAACGAAAGAATCGTGCAGCCGGAAACGGCTTCCAAGTTTAGCATCTTGAAGAGATTTTTGACATTTGTCCCGAGGAACAATAGGCACTTCCACTCGTTTCAAAATTGCTTGATATAAGCCTTCTTGCCCTGCAAGTGAACAAATTGCGTAATAAAATACTAGAAGTTTTTGTTGCTGCAGGAGTATCACTATTTAATATCATTACCGTAATCGTTTTTGCCCCAGCCAGTTGCAAAACATCTCGCCCCATCAAGATTAACTCCTGGTGGAGGCAAACAAATGGGTCCAATATGAGAACCAACCTCAACCTCTTTCTCCAGAATCACAATTGCAATATCATTCCTCAACTTTCTCGCAAAAACGTAATCTTCATGCATTATTATCTGAAAACAAGTAATCCGACTTTTTAGAATTTAGACGCGACACAATTTCTCGAAAGAAACCCGCAGGGGATTGGAAAAAACTTTAGAAATGATAACAAAACTTTTTAATTACCTTGTTTACATTCAAATCTTGATGAAGATAAAGCTCATTCGTAGTTTGCGTGTCCCATTCACCAACACGAACACTCAAGGACATGGCTGACTTACTGTAAATACCGATTCAATTAATATTCTACGTTGACTTGTTCATACGAAGCTTATAATTTTTTTTTTAATTGTCCAACTTGTGCATGCAATGGGCCGCGGTCAGCAAAGCTCTAGGGTGAATTAATGACGCTCCACACACAAAAGCTCGGCCATGCTTATCATCCGGATATCTCGGGTGAACTATTTCAGTGATAGCTGCCATCCAAGGAAACTCTCCGAATTGACTTTCGCCATCTTTCCCACCAATTATACGAAATCCGACTCCTCCAATGTTTCTTTTCCCACATTGTTTTTCCTTACTTTTGGACTTGGATGGCAGTGATCCAAGGACAGGAGTTGGTTGCTTAAGTTTCTACAAATTTCAAACAAGTTCTGAATTAATTGAACCTCTCACCATCTAAATTTTTCAACCCAAACCTCGCAACAAATATCGAGATAATGATGACAAGCTCCTTCGGGAACATTCAATCTAATATTAATGACATTGACGTCTGCACCCTCGAGATTTTCCTCGCTTTCACTCTCTTCACTAGCACTAGTTTCTTCCACATCGCACATGAAGAATTTTGTACAGTTGCATTTTTCGTTTTTGAAAAATTTTGACTGAACATTCAGAGGAATTACGCTATTTCCTTCAATGCTTTGTTTTGTAGTCTGGAGTTTATTCAGTTCTTTTGTTTCTGTTAAAAATTCTTCTATTAGAGCGTCCAGGTCTTCGTCCCCTTCTTGAGACCCTGTGGCTTCGACATCTAGTAGGTTGAAGAGGAAAAGAATTCCGACAAGAAGCTTCAAAACGATTTTATGTCTCTGAATGTAAAAAGACAAAGGAATGTTCCTCACTTAAAGATACTGAAATCGAACGGAAAAATATAAAGTACTTATCAAATTACCATTGTTGCGGGATGTTAAAATTTTGAAAGCTAAATATTATTTGTAAAAAAATATGATTTTCAAGTCTGCACCAAAAAAGAAAATCTAAACAATGTGATGAATATTAGTCGATCATACTGTTGACTGTGTGAAGTTAGAGAGTAAGTAATATTCAGTCAGAGATTGAGAACAGTGAATCTCTGTGTTCTGGAATTACTCCTTTGCCAGACAAATCATTTGCATAACTAGGTTTTGCAGAAAAAACCTGCTGCGTATCATATTATATTTAAATCAGTGTTGATTTCATATTGTTGGGCTACAAGGAAAATGCGGTTGCTAAAAAGAAGAGACAAATACATCTCTCATAAATGATTCATTCTTATTAAATATGCAGTATATATATGCGATCACTCATTAATAATTTAAACACTATATGGCGAAATCCAGAAATATTACATACATACATACATATTGTAGTTATTGTATACATTTGACTTATTTTTCAGTCAACTCCTCCATCATTAATTATTTTTCATATTCACAAGTAATTAATTCAGACTAGGAAATTTGGCTTTGAAAAAATCTGGACAATCACTGAACATTTTGAATAGTTGTGATCTATAAATTCTTTAGTATACAAAACTAGACATTTAAAAAAATATGAGAATAAAAGGCATAAAATATAAAATATAAATTAACTGTAAAAGGCAAATTATTTTCCAGAATTCAACAATTATTCAACGACTTAAAAAATTAGTTTCTATTATTCATTTTGTTTATGTAATTAAATATAGTTTTATAAATTGTAAATACGTAAATGTGAGTACATCAGTCATATGTCAGAATTCAGAATCATATCGAAACGATAAAATAATACCTCTTCTGTAAAACCAATGTGGACATTTGTTCTGAATCTAAACGGATTCAATTATTTTTCGGATTTGTTCCGCCTGTGAACTCTCAATGATCGGCTCTCTCAGATTTTTGAATGACTTGAAATATTTTCTGCAAGAACTCCGACTGTTAAATCCGTAGTTTTCTATGGAAGCATCTCGAAACAGCTCTTGATTAACTTGCCAAACAATCCCGGTATCATCGTCCATAGTAGGAATTGTAAAATATTGTATGGATTTAGAAAAGTTCCCTTTCTTCAGTTTTTCAAACCCACGCTTAGTAAACTGAAATAAATAAACTGAAATGATGATTTTCCATGTTTTTTAATAATCAAATCGAGATCAACTGTATTTCATCACTTACAGAACTGAAGAAATACTTTAGTTTCATACGGCTAACGGCATGTTTGTAAAATTTGTCGGTCAGCTTTGGAATGTCACTAAGGAAGAGCTGCCTCATCTCTAAATATTATGATGCAATTAAATTATGAACCGTTTGGCCGTTTTGGAAATGTAGAGTTTCCGAACAGTTTACTTTTAAGTTGGAGGATAGCTGGATTGGTTTTGTCATCACCCAGAAAACCTCTGTCAGTTAGATTATGACATTTCTGTAGAAGCAAACTTTGCAGATTTGGTAGACCTTTCCAAAGTTGGAGAAACTCATCGTCCTCAGCCATCCATCCTTCAAGGGACAGTTCACGAATATTGTAAAAATTAGAAACCAAGTCCGAGGCTTTAAAAAATACGGAACCTGGCCACATTTTAATCCAAGAGACAGCTCGGGCAGAAAAATTAAGGACCGAGTCCCTTCGTCTCTAAACAAACAACCAAAAATTATTAGAATTATTAAAATGCTTTATTTATCAGTGGGCTTGATCAAGAAGTCTCAAGAAGAGCTTACCTCCATAATCTTCTTTATAAAAATCTCGTAACTCTTAGAATTCTCTTCCCATTCTTTTTCTCTGAAAATTAGTTGGATGGAGGATAATTTAGGGAAATTTGGCAATTCATAACTTTCATTTAAAAGGGAAATGTTTTCTCCTTCTAATCTCAATTCGCGAACATTATCAAAATTCAATATAGAAAAGTTGGCATTGAAAGACGTCAGAGTTCCAACTATTTTGGCAACGGGTGGATCATCCTCTTGAGCATCTTCCAGGATTTTTTGGATTGTACTAGATTTCCCAAAAACGACCACATTCTTTTCCAGGCAAAGTTGTACGAGTTTTCTTAAACTTGGCTTATCATCACTTCTGCTGTCATTTCTATGAATGTTGAGGAACTTCAAACTCTGCCCAGAATCTTGCAAATATTGGATAGTGGGATCAATAATAAATCGATCATGGTGCTCATCAGTTTCACCCTCTCCGTACATTGTCCTCGGCAGTAGAAGGACTTTAAGGTTGGAGCAGCTGGTGCAAACATTTTTGAAAAACCCCGACTGCTTGCTTGACGACTTTAAATATTGCAAAGCTCCAATTTCCAACCGCTCTAGTCCCTTCCAGTTTTCAATAAGCTTTTCCAAGCTATCTTTCGTACAGTTTCGGATGTCAAGCTGCTGAATTGACAAAGATGTGAGGGAGGGACAAAATTGTAGTAGATTGGTTGCAGGAAATGAAATACTGTAGTCTTCCATTGATACTAGATTACTCGCAGCCAGGTACAATGTCTTTATTTGATATGTCTTGAAGAAGGAGTTAGTATCTTTAAAAGGATTTTCAATTGAGAAAGAAAAGCTGGACCATTTCGTCTGAGATTTCAAAAGTTCCTTATAAAGGAACTTTGATGAGTAGACATGAATATTGAAGCGTTTGAGAATATTTTCAGTTTCCACCCAGGATTTTGTTGTCTTGGATGTGAGCCGGAGGGCTTTGAGGCTGTCAAAGTCCATACGCTTCAATACTTCACTGTAAACCTGCAGTCATTAATCCAAATTATGGCCAAATCTATCATTCTTAATTTCGTACCAATTATTATGCTACATTCAATAACTAGTCAGTTTAATAGTTTAATCTAAATTTAAAAGTTATCAGCATTTGCAGTCAGGAAGTCCCTTACCGGCTCTGGAAGACTTGTGAATTCTCCTTCATGCAAGTCCATGATTGTTTTGGTAATGAAATAAATGACAGAGTGAAAGCCTCAAAATGAACCTTTTATCATGCGTTCATTTTTGGTTTTAATTATTGAAGACATTCTTCCAATGTCTCTGAATTCAACTTCAATCTTATTTCCTCTAAATAACATTAGATAAAAGCAAAAGGAAAAATCTTGGACAACTCCCGGGTATTTAATTCATCCCGGCTCATTTTAACCGAGCCACCACTCCTGGGTTTTTTTACAACGATGAACGAACCGACTCAGTTCGGACAGAATGATCTCCTAAAATTTGATTATTCATGGCATGCAGAAATGAATAAAAATAATTCTACCCTATAGGATAGCTACTAAATGTGTCTAAATATGCCAGCTTAAGTTTTTTTTCCTGAAAGTAAGCGGAAGAAAACTATTTAATTAAAAATATTTTTAAACTGAACCTAATTGTAAAGGTATAAAATATAGGGAAAAAACATTTGATAAACAATAAAAATCCCGACTAACGGTAAATTGGTCCCGATTATTTAGAAATATCGTAAAATTAAAGAGTTATGCATATCTACAGGGTGTCCCAGGCCATTGTTCGAGTCTTTAAAAATCGGTATTTCCAAAACTAATCGAGCGATTTTGATTTAGAAAAGTTTGTTTGAGAGCTAATACTCTGGAAGGAGTAATGCAT
>JAQFYM010000016.1:0-196637 GCA_034694785.1 Agrenia bidenticulata | reverse complement strand
AATACTTGTAAACGCGTTTGTAAAGGCTAATGGCCACATCAAACTGGAATAATAAACAACTACTACTACTACTACTACTATTAAATTACACTTGACGAAAAGACTGGTAAGAATCAATCCTGCTCAAAAACCGGATAAAAAAAGTCGTTGTTGTGGTATTTTTCCTTTAGATTAAAATGCTACACATAAGCTACCATTCTGGCTTTATAAAGCTTGAAATATTAAAAGTTTCGAATTAAATTTTTAAAAAAACAGTTTCGATGATAAATTTCTATCCTTTCCAAACAATCAAAAATTTCCATGCCCCATCAACCATGGGAAATGTTTTAGGTGAGCGTAGAATAATTTACTAAAAGAGGGATATATATTTTAACCCGCAAATTAAAATCCAAAAGACGTCCATCCAATCATCCCAACTCAAGGATAAGTCATCCGTTAAACTTAAGCTGATTGTAAAACGTTATCCGTTGTCAGTTTATAGCTCCCCTCGATATTTTTTCTTGTCCCCCTCCTGGGAAAGACTTAAGAATAAATAAAATGCATACAAAGCATAGTCAGAGACATTTAACCATTTTCAGGGTTGGAAATAATTGTGCTTTTCCTGTAGAAAATAATCCAGGAGATTGTTTACTATTATTTGGGTTCTCCTCCATTTCTCCCAAATGATTCGGCATATCTAATGACATCGGATTTCCATGGACAATGAGTTTTTAGCTTTAGAGATGAATGCCTGTGCAAGGAAGGACACAAAAAGTATTCAATACTAATACGATTTAGAAAACGCCATTTCTGGCTTGCAATAATGGGCCAGGAAAACAGCACACTCATCCGGATCAAGTATATTACTCCACGAAATATCATTTAGGCCTGGGTTCCCATCACATAGTTCCCACTGACACAAATATTTTTTACTTGAGTTTTCGGATGTTTTAGCAATTTGGGAGACCCCAAGACTCCGGAACAAATATTAAAACCAATACTTGCCTCCTCGTAGTCAAAGCATTACTAATGAATTCACTAATGGCTTCAATTCAAGACTTTCAGAGTGGCTGTCAAAAATTGAAGGCACTTTTGATTGTCATCATCAACCATCTCATGTCATGGAACTCATGGATGGCTTTCATTCTTTACTTAAGGTAAAAAAAGAAGGAAGGAAGGAAGGATGGAAATAACGACGAACCTTCACTCCGGAACAATACGCCGCTAATCCTATTAGCTGTTGGCATTTGAGTTTTTAAATACTTTTCCTTTTTGCCATATGATGCTCTGTCATAAAATGTAACTGAATTATCTTTTTTTTAAGCCAGAAGAAGTGAAGATGAAAAATGACATTAGTGGATGAGAATTATAAATTTTTTTGAAAAGAAATTTCTTTGATTTGGTGAGATGGAAGGCTTTAAAAAAAATAAACACTAATGGACACTGGCAGTGATATAAATTTTTCAATTTTACTCTTAAATTCCAAACATACTTCATATCAGATGAATACTGGAAAAATCCCACAGTAAATTCCAAATTGTTCCCTAAAAAATAAGCAGGCTTCAAAAATACAATCACCTTTGAAGGGCTGGTATCAAAGTGACAATTCCAAGGCGGTTTATTCCCCTTTGTACAACTTACTTATTCGAGTGTATTAAAAAATCTCAAGAAAGATGCGGAGGAGGGGGTAAGAAGTCGAGGAATATTAAAATGGGAAGATTTCATTGTATGAAACCGCATGTGGGATCCTTGCTAGAAGGACGGTTAGCTAGAGGCAAGGTAAAAGACGAAGGAGACTTGAGATAAAAAAAACTTTAAAAAAGTGGGTAGGACCAAGAGATGGCTTATAAGATTTATCCGAGATTCTCTAGAAGGTAGAGCAACCCTACGAGCACGTAATACTATAAATGTAGAAGAAGATACACAACATTCCATGACAGAGGCAATTCAACAAAGAATAAAAAAGGCAATAAGTTGATAGGGTAGTTTTAAGGGTACACAGGGTGATTCGTTTTTAAGTCCTGGGTGTTTAGTAACAGTGAAGGTACCTTGGTATCCCAAGACTTGTTAACTGGACCCTGAACTCCCTTCTTGGAGGGAATATATACAAGGCCCTAAAATCCATTCAGTGTTAGGTCGCCAACCGACCAAACTATTATCCAGTGTTATTATGTGTACAACCCTGTTCTGAGGGGTACTTAACTTCGTGCCTGCTCATTTGGTTGTTTTTCCCTTCATTCTCTGTACATTATATAATGGTCCATGGTTCACCTGTTTAGGACTCTTCTTGAATCCCATCTCCTATGGTCCTCTAGAATCTGGAAACTAACCCCTCTTTAATACTACCTGCTGAATAGTAATCTAAAATACAGGTTAAATCTTATCAATTTCTTTCACTTGAGGAAAAACAAGGTAGATTTGACTTTTGGTTAACAATGTACCAGTTTCTCCATCTCATTAAAGGCATTCTACTACAAATCAAAACTCAAAACATGTGATGATATCAAATTCCTCAGTTTCACATGTGTTATTCTAAAAAATATTAATTATAAAGGGCTTCGCTGAGAATTCATTCCTGCATGACAGAAATAATTAGCCATCAGAGATCATCAAGGAGTCAAGGTATCCATCATGCAATATTCTGGGAGCTTCTTCAACCCTTTTTGCAAGTTGGCTTGCAAGAGAGGGTAGACTATACTCCAGAACATTAAGCCATCAGCCAGTCAACGCAAACAGTCTTCAGTCAGAATCTGTGAGGACCATCAAAGCTTCCACTAACTAACTACTACATTAAACGTTCAAACAAGTTTATTTTGATATGCAAATTGAGAACTGTGGAGAGGGACTTGATACTCAGGTTGCTAGCATGAATATTTCAAAATTTTATTCAATGTCAATGATCGACTGGAATGTGTTGAATCCAATCAATTAAATGGGAAATGGATGGACTATCAACTCTGTATTATTATTATGGCAAACCGACACCCACAGATAGAAGAGGAGGAAAACTCCAGCTCTCGAATTATTCATAATATATATAAGCTCGAGTAATTCGTAGAAGGCCTTCATTCCAGTCCCAAGCTGATCACGAAGACACCAATTTCATCTTCTCGTAATATAAGCACCTATTAATCATCAGGTATTCTAATACTTGCCATTTCTTATTTGTAACTACAGGCATTTAAACGTGTATACGCAATGTATAATTACATGCAAAATATAAATGCGGTGGGCATTTAAAAAAGGCAATAGCTTCTTCACATAAAAGCTATTCACCAAAAGAGGTTCTCATTTCCCATTTACAGACCCATAAAAATTATTCGCGTTGCAAAAACTGGGCTCCAAAGTCTGCTTGAGTTTCTCAGTTTCCCTTTGCAAGGATCAGATTATTACTTACTAAGCCAATTTTTATTCAAAAACTATTGCTAAAGGCAACTAAAATCTAAACACTTTCGATAGCTTGAATTTTCCTCCCGAGTACTTACAAATCGATAAAACTTCCGGCAGAACACGAGGTTTTGTGTGGTTAATACTTGAAATTATGTGTACCAAACCAACCTAACCCGGCTTTTGTCCTCGAAGGATATCATTTGCTCTTAATATAGAAAGCTAAAAGTTAAAACCTGTTGATCATCAGTGTTGACTTGAAAACCATCGGCTCGAAATGGTATTGGAAGTTTAAGCCGATTTTCTGTTATCATTAACATTCTTCTCTTTTATCATTAGATGAAATCGCTTAAATCAGTCAGACAATAATCAGAATAGTTATTTGAGAAAAGCATGAAATGAAAACATACTTTATACGCGTATGCACTTATATGAGCGGTATGTCAACAAAATGTTATCCGGTATACCAATATCAGGTTCCATTCTAATTTCTATTTCTGCAGAATAACTTAAACATTCATAAACTTATTCACACCGGCACACACACACACTGATCTGATATCTGATCTTTATCTTGATTTCGATTTCAGCCTTGCTGTTGCCTAAGCAGTTGCAAAACCAAAAACTTGACCAAAATGTCAACGGAAGGACCGACCGTAGCAATTGTCGGAGCTACCGGATACATGGGGAAATATGTTACTGCAGCATTTATTACAGCCATGAACGAAGGTCGGCTCAAGGAGCTTCGAATCCTGACCACCAAAAAGTCCGAAGCAGTTGAAGATTTGAAAAATCAAGGAGTGAAGATCAACATTGTTGACTTCTCAAGTATGGAGACTTTGATGACAGCATTTAAGGGAGCGGACGTAGTTGTCTCCACTTTAGGTACAGGGCCAGGGACCCAGGAGACTAAAAAGGCCTTGTTAAATGCCATCGCTGAAGCAAGAGTTAAGATTTACTTTCCATCCGAATTCGGAACAAATCATTACAGTCGCATCAAGAGTTACAAGCACCCTATTTTTGAAGAGAAGAAGAAACACTTTAAGGAAGCTCAAGCGAAAAATATCAAGGTTATAGGAATCCTTTGTTCGGACGCTATGGAAGGGACATTTGGTCCATGGTTTGGATTGGACACTAAGGCTGAAGTCTGGTCATTAGTGGGCACGGGGGAAGTCCCCGTGGCCGTAACAGCTGAGAGAGACATTGGACGATTTACAGTGGAAGCAGTACTACTGGCTTTCAAGGATACGAATACAATCCCAGATTTGATTGAAGTTTATAGCGACATGAGGACAATGAGGGGTTATGCTCAGGCTTTTGATAAAGTTGCTGGAAGAAAAACTGAATTAAAATTCACGCCTTTGAATGAGGCTGCTGATCAGTACAATTCAAGCCAGAGCTTTGAATACCTTCTTCAAATCCTGTTTGAGGAAGGGGCATATAATTACACTGATGCTAAGGGGAACGAACTTCTCAACCCAGGGGAGGCACGTTGGAAGCTTAAGACGATCGACGAATATTCCAAAGAAACTGGAGGTCGACCGTGGAAAGATTACGAATTGCCTAAAAACGAATGATACATGTAACAATAAATGTTTTTGATTTAAGCCGAGGTTTTAAATTGGAAAATTATACAGGAACAATACAAAGCTGGAAGATTTTCAACAAAATTCCTTCAAGCTGTTAAATAAATGAAATCATGGCTGAGAAGTCCTAGAATTTGCATGTTTATGAAATGCTTAGTTTTGATCACTTCTTTAGCACTTGTGAATGAAAATATTTAGAGCATTTACATATTTTTGATGCAATTGAATTGAATGAATCTGACATAGTGAACGCGTTTTAACTTGTACTGTGACTGATTAATATGACAAGTGTTGTTGCAAATGTGTCAATCATTAAAATTTGTAGACTTTAATCAAAATAAAGCTTAGAAATGTTCTGTTCCACCAGAGTTAAACTGCTAACATTCATTATGGAGTTATGATACAGGAAAGGAACAACAGGTGCAGCAACGCAAGAAGACAAGCTTGGCCTTTATTTTATACCCGATCTACAAAAAGACAACAATGATGCAACAATCTGAAATCTCAACTAGCCTCACAACTTCACAGACTAGATTTATCTCCAATAAGGGATGATCGTCCCCTTAGTCTTTCTAGCTCCCTTATTCTGAACCCTGGGTACTCTCACTATCCTCACATAAAAAAGCCTCAATATGTCGGCATGTCATCTTGCACTTCTAAACGACAAAAACAAATGTTTTTGAATTTTTGCATGGTTCAATGAATCAAACATAAGTTGAGAAGATCTTATGATGTTACCACAATTTCTACATACGACAAAAAGTGCTCTCAAAGTCTCAAATTAATTACCAAGGAACTACCTGTAACTTCCTAATAGGCTACCTATGACCTACCTAACCGTAAAAAGTAGAGGCAGTGGTAAAATTAATATTTAAAATTTACTTGATTCCATACTAGTAAAATTCATCAGATCAAATACAAACTACATTGTTGATTCTTAAATCCAGCAATTATTTAAATTAAAAATCCAACCGCAGAACATGTAATCCTAGAGTGACGATCCATTCAAGGTCAAATGCCCTGATTCCAACTAGAAACCGAAATCCACCAAGACCCACGCCCTGACCAACGGGCCTCTTGTCAAGCGAGCTAGGTTCACCCTATAGAAACCAAACACTATAAATACATACATGATGCGACCCTAAGACTGAGAGAGAGATGATTGATACCTGCACTCAAGAACTACATGCATACTCACCTGTAAAATTTTCTTGCTAATGATAATAAGACGAGAACCCCACATCCAATCCCACAATACAAAAGTGCATTTCACCCATGCTCCTCAATGCTGAGAATCCGTCTCTCTCTACCCTCCCTCTGTACACACCACAGCCTACAGACCACCTTAGAAAAAGCTAGAGAGAACAGGTAACTCGGAAAAGAACTAAGGGATGTTTACTGGCTCATCACAGTTGTACCTGAGAGTCTGGCCAGGTAGGTTCAGTTCTTATCGTCATAATAAGCCTGTGTTGTTAATGTTATTATTGTTGGTATCAATCCCATTCGTATCCTTTTGCTTTTGTCAATCAAAGCTCAGCCAAAATATACAGCAGCAACTCGTTCCTCACTAGCAGTGTGTGTGTATTCAATCTCCTTTGAAGTTGTACTAATTACTCCAGTGAGTGTCTTTATGGTTCTTGTGAGACGCTGTAGACGATCTGCTCTAAAGATAAGAGCAGCTACGAGATTTTCATAAGGATTCTTTGTGATTTCATTCCCTGTGCTTTAATAACTTTGGACCATCTCGTCCATCCAAGCCTCCCCGTTCTTCCTTGCTAATGTGCAGTGGTTCGGTTGAACTTTTTTTGTGGATTGGATTTTTTTTTCATATGAATCAAGTTGTTTTTGGATCCTCGTCAATATTTTTTGGTTGTGGGAGAGGAGTCAACCAAGTATAAAGAAGCGGTGAATCTGTATAAACTCCGTAAGTGAACCCTGTCCGACCTGTCTTTTTCATTACGGCCGGGATATTATCATTTGAATCCTTCTTCCTATTTCATTCTCCCATGATCTTCCCAGGAGATTGAGAGTTTCGAGAAGATCAATGGCTACTCAGTCAGTCCTCTAGAATCTGCATAATATGATACAATAATACCTGATAACCGGTCGCGTAGACGAGATTTAAGATCGTAATACGCAGTGGAAGGAGTTGAAGCGACTATGTAGATTGCGGCTTGGGCAGGATCGAAGTTCGGGAGTGTTGCTTCTTGCGTTTCAATGTTAAATCCTACGCCTATGCGAAAGGGTTCCTTCCTCCACCAAAGTCTCAAATCCCTATTGTACCCGATGATTTAATTTGATTGAATAGATTTGAATAACAAAATCACAGAGTAGAAAAGGAATGCTAATGAATGTGCGGATAGGTTTATGCATTCATAATGCGTTCAGGATGCTTACATTCCAATACACCTCAGACTATTCACTTGAAGTCAAGATTTGGCAATTACCACTCTCCTCGGTAGATTATGAAGGTCTCTTCGCAGCTATTAAATTCGGACGGGGGTAATAAATGATGGAGATGTATTGTTGCAGTAGTAGTGGTAGTAATAATTTAATAATAATGAAGTATCGTCTCACTTGTAGAGTTCTGTCTACAATCTTTAATAGTAGTAGTGGAAGCTTGGGAATTTGAAGGTGAGCTTGAGACTTCAAGACGAAGACGTTGGTGGAACTAACTAAATCCCTAAGGGTCTAATCTAATACACGACCTTTTCCTTGTGTTTTTTAACGAGAGGTCTTCTTTGGAGCATTTATAATTTTCATTCATCACAGCGTGTACAAGTTAGGTATAATCACACGTCGTATAAGTCGTGTGGACTACGCTTGTGCTTAAGCTTGAATCAACTATCAAATTGCGTGGCATACGGGTTGGATTGCCTTACAATTGTTAAATGAGTCGAGGAATGCATAGCCAAGCAGATAAGCGTTCACACCACTTCCTATATCATTATCATAAAGTTATCAGCTTGTTGTTTTGACACCTGTGACATGTCTGTATCTCCCTTTATTCTCCATTCGAGAAGACAAAGACGCGTATTCTGTAGGATTTCATTGATCTTGACTTGTGAGCTTGGTTTACATGAAACAAAGGGAGAGAATAAAGTTTTCCATGAGGTTTTGAGTTTACAATCTTGAGGTCAAGCGTAGTGCTCTACGATAACGTATGTGGTTGGTAATTTAATGTCCAAACAATTTATATCAGTGGAAAAAAAGTTCTTTGTTCCTTAAAATTATTATTTAAAGTTGAGTCAGGCATACAAAGAGGAAGGGAAATGTCATCGATTTGTATTTGCGTCTCAGTGCAAATAAGGTGGAAAGGTCAGAATGTGCGTGTTCTGTAGTCAGTAGACACTGTCATTTTCATTTAGTCCATTGAAAGGCAATTACCCAAAACAGATTAGACCTTAAGGCAAAGTAATTGGGATAAATCCACAAGACAATAGATTCGTGTTCCCCGTGACACACAAATCCTCTAGTAGTATCTCTAAGCACATTTGTCCCAATGCAATCCTTTCTTCATGTTGTCTCCCATCGAGATCTAAGTCCTTTACAAATCTCAACTGTAAATATAAACAAAGTTTGACAATCGGGTTCTCCCAAAGGAGACATCACTTATTTTACTACAAGTTGAAAAGGTAGATAATAGCAGATAGTACCAACTACCAACTATATGGAACTATACCAATTCTCTGTCTTCGGTTTTCTATCTTGCGTGATTTAATTTAGTTTACGACATCTACTTACACACACACACATCCTTTCGTATCTTTTATAGGATGTATTATCATTATCTTGAAATAGCAAACTTAGGCAAATCATTGTTTCCGTTCTGCGTGACTGACTCATACAAACTTACAAATCCTTGGTGGTTGTAAACGGCTTGGAAAAGCTAGAGAAAAAATCTGTAACGCATTATACGTATCCATGTTTAGGCACATAAATTTGTAGCTTCTATTTACATTTCTCATGGTCTCGATTCTCCACTGGACCTTAAGCGTCCATTCGTACACAAAATAATTGTGTTTGCTATTTTATCCTCCTTTGTAAATTGAAGCGGTTGTAAAAAAAGTTGAGCTCGTCGGTGTGCACTACATTTACATATTCATAGGCACTATCTACTGATACTATTTTGGCAAAAGGAACAATAAAATTACCAGGATAAAAAACTCAAAAAAGAGTTATAAAAACGTATGTACGTAACAGGAGAACTGATTACTTCCGTTTCCAGCTCTCTTTGGTTATCCAAGCATCCGGTATAATTACTGTACAAAAAGAAGAGAGGAGGAGGACATTGTTATTTACATTATGTTTTGTATGAGCCTTAACTGATGACTCTTGACGTTGTGCAGGAGGGGATGGGATTATAAATTAAAACCTGTATGCATCAAAGTTAATTCAGCTTGTGATCATCAGCAATAACAATGTGTATTGGAATTATATAGTCAAATCATACTGTCTAATTGAATGTGAACAATGCCTAGTAATTTTTGACCCGAAGTCCATCAATTTGTAGATTTTCCAGAAGCTTAATCATCGAATTACACTGAGGGCCAAGTAATGAACCCCCTTGATTTATTTTTGGTTTGATGTTCGCAAAAATGTCGTCTATCTATGAGCTCCGATAAGTAAATGAAGTTTAAATTATAATCTGTGATTTTTAGGCTCGTTCCACAGTCAAAAACCTCACGGTTGATGGTGATGATGGTTATCATAGTCAATTACAGTTACTTATCCTTCGTATTGTTACGAACCGGATGGTGAAAAAGTGTTTTCGTATATTAGGGAGCAATAATGAAAAAAAAAGATTGCCAATTTTAAAAGGGCAAATTTTTGGACTGGACTATCTAAATCATCATGGAACGTACTAAAAGGCGCTTAATCTCGTCCACTAGGAACTACCAGGCTAAAAAATTGTGTGTTGATATACTCACACATACCGTAGGTATTTGAAACACATTTGCATATTCACTAATCGTGCTCATCTCTCGAGTTGCACTTTGAAATGAATGGTATTTCTAGTGGGCAGGTTAGTCAAAAAGATATTTCTAACTGTAGTACTAAACTAAAGCCATACACTTGAGTTCAGTTTTGTTTTATTGTAGTGAGATTACCAAAGTTTAAACGGATACAGTTGTAGTTTAGTATGGGTAAATGTGTGTGTAAGCTTGAGAGATGAGGATTCCTTTCTATTGATAATAGATATAACCAGATGGAAGTTTTGATAAGGGCAGATGAACTCTTTTAAATATCTTTAGATCAACTTTTATCTTCTCATCAATCATGCTTTTCTTGATATCATTGCAGCTTACAAGTTTAAATGGTGCTTGAATTGATGTACTATTTTAGTAGTCACAGTAGCAACCGTTTAAAAGTGACAGACTAAGCCAAAGAATTGATTCCACTTGAATATTAAATTTCCCAAAGATATGACACATGACAGGTAATTGTTAGCTAAGATATCCAATATATTTCATTCGTATCCATCCCTATCATCATCGCTATGTCCTCCCACACACACTGAATCTGTCAACCAACCTGTTTCCAACACATTGTTTGATATAAAGTAGCAATATCTTGTAGTATTTAGCTTGTTAGCTTGTCTGAGTCAAAATAAATTAGAATCTATTGCTACTGCTCTTGTAATGCAACTGAAGGAAATGTAATTTAATCCTCCAAGCTAGTACAAATGATCGTATTTCATTGTAATTACATGTAAACTACGTTCCTATTTACTTGCATATACCTCTGTTTCTATTTGGGCTAGTACAACATAGCTATTTTTAAGAACATTGATTCCTAATTTAGCACCATTGAAATCACTACAAAAAACAACTCTCTCACGCCCTCATCATCATCGACAATACACTATGCACTTTTTACCAACACATAGAGATGCACCTTGCATCTGATAATATTATGGATTGCATTGATGAGGAAAGGATACACGATGATCTGTTGAGTGTAGTAAAAAAAATTATTATTGTTCTTGCAACTGTGAAGAGGCACTTCCTTCCCATTTCCCATCCGACTGAACAAGTGGTAGAAGTGATGATTACACGTATTCATTCTGGTAAAAAAAACAGGATCTGTAAAGTGTACAGGGAGTTTTGACCTAAAGTTTGGTTTTGGATTTAGCTTGGGTTTGGTTGGCAAACCAGAAATAATGACTTGACATTCATAGTTTATACATTTTCTTCAGACTCTGTCTATGTACTTTTATGGAATTCTTCGACTTTTGACAGGGCCTTAGGTATTCGATTCAAACTCAAAGATACTCATAAGTTTAATTAGGCTAATTTTTTTTTATCAGCCAACTAAGCTGTTTTCTGAATTCGATTTTCGATCTCCTTCAAAATAAACATATTTAAGCAAGGTAAGGATTTCGTAGACTTGAGAATGAAGTACAGGATTTACTTAAATTTGGCTAATTTCTTCCGGCATTCTAAAACATTTCAATACCCGAGCTACGCGAACGTGCTGATAGTGCCAACTTCAAATTCTGCCAGTGATAATAACTGCTTGTTTTTTTAGACAGAATTTCTTGAGATGCTGACATTGCTCATGACTAGTGATGATGATGCTGTCATACAATACGAAACAAACGCTTCCCCGTACCTGTTAACTCTCTATACTTATAAGGTGTTAGAAAATACACGACTATATGCGTATTTACTTTGAGGATCCATGTATTTCTGACTGAGCACAGACAAGTAAGTGCTGCTCCATAACACCACATAAGCAACAAGCCATAGGATACCTCAAATGTGTTATACTCTACTGAATCCAAAACCACATAGAGAAATGCAACTGCATGTTGTGGGCTTGTGGGATGTGCCGGTATAAAAAAATAACGTCTTCATGTTTCCCTCAAACTTATACATATAAGCCGTACAACTTCCTCTAGTAAAATTTTTGAAATTTAAGCTAAAAATCATCATTTTTTCACGTTCCCTTTCAAAACGGAAGAAAGAACCATGAAATAGATGTACTCGAGTATAAAGTACCATTATAAATGGATAGATTAGTATTTTTAGAGCTTGAGGAGAGTCTTGGATAGAAATCATTCCACTCGAATCAGACCAATCCAATCCCCATCATCCTTCATCTCATACTGAATTATATATACTCCATACTAGTTTATATATATTCAACCAATTCACCGTTAGATAAATTAGGGATTAGGAGAGTTTCAGAGATTAGGGTTTTGATATTTATGAGTGGCGTATCCCAGCTAATTTACGATTCGAGTGCGATAAATCAGAAACAACATCGTACAAACAGAAACACATAAAATGAATTAAAAATAACAACTCTTTGATTTCCTTGTTGCTGCATCTTACATGGTTCTATATTTGAAAAATAAGTTATGCCAGAAAAATCGAGCGAAAGAATTTATTTAGAACGCAGATGGCTAATGCAAACATTAATCAGAGGGAAGATTTTGAAGATGGAGATATTTGTTGTCACCTTGACTTTTTGTGTATTTTTTTTATGTTTTCAAGACTTCATGAGTCGTGAACTACGACTTTGACAAATTAGCACTTTTACACAGTTCATTTCGTTTACTTCTTCTCAACTTTTATCTTCTTTTGGCACAAAAGGTGCAGGATGACATAATTTACATCTGGCATGACTTCATTCTGTGACGGTGAGAAACTTCACACTTAAGGTTGGCCGATTAGGAGTAGAATCCACAACAGGATAGGAATAGCAAACATGGCAATGTTTTTAAACGTATTTCGTGACATGAGATGACTTCTATCATGAATATTGAATAATCATCCTCCAATTATTTTAGAAATCGTCATAGTTTAAAATGAAGGAATGGATATTTACTCATTGTCATTAGATATGTTTCACATGAATAGGAGGTTATCATAGCCATCAATGCCTTGCCCGAGCAAGGTTCTAGCATACAAACAATCTGGTATTCCATAATGCATGCCAAAGGTAATCGTAATGTATAATATGGCCCTGTGCACCTAGCAAAATAAATAAGTCATTCCATCCATTGTTTTTAATTATAATGCATCAGGAAGCAGGGGCAGGTTAGCTAAATTGCTTTAGCATTGTTTGAGCACAATTAAAATTCATAGAATGATGTTTGCATGGTTTTAAAAATCTAACTCACTTTTGTGTTCAAATTTCAGACTACTGGACTACCGAGTCCCCTAAGCCGTTTATTCCTACCTCTAACCCCAAGCTTCATACGAGATCCTTTCCTAAAGGAAATATACGGGATCTCTTGGACATCCTTGTGGACTTGGGAATTTGGGATTCTTCTCTCGGTAATCATCCACGATGGTACAGAATTTGAGTGAAATCCAAGAGCCTGTAGCAAATCAAACTAAGTTACTTCAACAAGAATGGAGGCTTGCCCCTCCAACGATTCGTGGATAGAATTTTGAACACATTTTAGTCAACTACTGCAAGTAGGACAAATTGAATTGGATTTTTTTTGTCTCTCGGCTTTCCAAGACAAGGAGAAGGGCTGAATGAAATAAAATCAAAAAGGATAACACCGTATCATCATCTTCCGTCTTTTGAAATCCAAATCCCAACCACGTTTCATCAGCATCATCATTTCTTCATATCGATCGACCAAGCCCTGGCTGTAGTTGTGGCATCAGCAATTTCCATGTTTAATGTCCAATTTATTACAGTCTCTTAAGACAATAGAAACCAATCACATTCAACATTGATGCCAGCCACTTAGATTTACATATAGCATCTACATATTCTACGATTGGAGTGCACCATTTGAATGTGAGACACTTGCACCAAGTGGAACACACCTTGAATTCTTTAACACAAGTGATTTATCTTCTGACCAAGAGTTATGATGACCACGGCGTGCTGAAGATGCATCATTTATGAAATATAATTTTACTTATACTTAATGGTGCTTTAACTGTGGCTGCAAACTGCAACCACCTTGCTCGTAAAACACCGGAACGGAATCTAATTTGTAAATGACACGTGTGTAAGTGTATCCCCGCAGCTGCATGGACAAGACAAAGTTGTTTTTTTCTTCAAGAGATTACTGACAATGTAAAGCAAGTTATTTTCTTGGAAGAGAAAATTATTGCTTCGTGAACTTTTTGTTTTAAATACTGTAAATCAGAAACTGAGAAATTACAATCATGGCAGATTGTGGATATAGTGCTGGCTCCCTTACAGGGGCGATTATTGGGACCTTTGTGGCCACTTTGGTTCTTATTGGAGTGATTTGGTTTCTTTCCAACCGGCAGAAGAAACGCAAACTACAAAGTAAGTACTATTATTTTATTTTGTCTTTGTTCGCTTTCATTTATTTACTTACTTATTTGCGAAAATTTATATCGAAATAGTAACAGGAGGATGTGAGAAAATATTTAGTCATCGAAATAGTTTACGTAGTTCTAGGTTTCGTAAATGCACTGCATTCTTAGAGCTCAATTTTCAAATAAGTTCCTATTTTAATTTCATTTCCTATAGTAGTCTTAAAAAGTTTTCAAATTGTAGTTTTAAATTATTGTTGAAAATCCTCGTTTAACAAATAATTTGTTCTGGTCTAGAGGATTCAATGCTAGCTAATCCCACAGTTTTTTGTGCTACCTTTCCACTTGTCATAAATCCATCTGTTTTTATGCTGTAAGGTGTTCGCTACAGTATTTTGGTTATGAATCTTCCGTATGGAGATAAAAAGGCACAGGACATTCAGGAAAACTTCATTCGACAAAAAGTTACTGTACGATAGCATATAAAGGGATTCAACAATGCTTGGCTACCTGCTGGTGTGACGTTAATAATATAACAAGGGAACCGTTTTAAATCCTTTTTTCACACAAATCTCTGCTAATAAAAAAATCAAAGTCAAAATGTCACCCTCCTAAACCATAAAAGTACAAATTATTACATACAAAAATGCATTTAAGGAAGTTGCATATTGGCTTCTTAGCTGTGTACCACTTTAGAACGGTATTAAATCCATTTATCGATTAATTGATCTGGTGTAGTTTTTGCTCGATACTAACAATGGGATTGGTGATGTGATAAGTCCAAAAAAATTGTACTTTGCAATTTCTAAGCTTATTATTTTAAAATGTTTGAGCCCATCATCAAGGTTCATAGCACTAAGCTATAAACCTACTTCGTAATTAAAGAATTTATTATGTTTAGGTACATGTTTATATGGATTACCGAGAGCTTAAGTAAGAGCCTAGTTCTTTAAATCTTCAACACATCATTTCTCACGTTTTTCCATTAAGCATCGTAAATTAAACTGTAGAATCTCAGTGAGTGTAAAGTGTAGCAAGTGGCAAGTGCTCAATAGGATCATGCAACTCCAACCTACTACTCGCCCTTTTATATCTTCTTATGGTGTGAAAATTGGATTAAAACCTTTAGTTCGAGACCTTATTTTTGTGCGGACTCGTAAAACTTTTTATAAATCCCTTCAAGCAATAGAATCCTTAGATAAATGGAAGATCTTGATGTCTTCCAAAATTCATTCATCATCCCTTAGTGCAGGTGCAGCATAAGTAATGGCAGTAATCCCCCTTTGTGACAATTAAATAACAACTGCATGATTTGACTCACAAAATTTATTCACATTGAAGAAGCCACTAATACATTTTAATGTTTAAATAGAATCTCCACCCGATCTGGGAAATTGTATAGCTACAGAAGCATTAGCATTATAAATCACATTAATGTGTAGAATTAGGGATTCTGAAGGGAAGGAAGTATACCTTGAATTTATTTTTTAAATTACTTTATTCATTACTACCAATTATTCATGGCTATAGGCCATTAACCACTATACACTTTCAGCATATGACCATATAGTCTTAATCAATATAGGCACAGGCTTTTTCAACAAGGTTAAATGATTATTACATTTAAAAAAATATCCAAGAAGGAAGGATGAAATGGATTAAGATTACAAAATACAATACATTGTACAGTTGGCAGTGGTGACTAGGGGGAAGGAAAGGGTGCCAAAGAGAATGTAAATAAATCTTGGCTTGTATTGTTTATCAAATCTCTAGCAAATTTGTTTGTAGTGAACAAGGATAGTTAGTAGTGTTGATATGCAAATCGACATGGATATTTCGCTTAGAAGTAATTTGTAATTCGTATAATGTAATTATGTCATGTTGTATTATTACTACTTAGTTACTGTGCTAGTTTACAATGCATTCATCTTTCCCCGTTGTTTCAAGTTCTTAAAGGAACTTTGGTTAAAGTTGAGAGAGTTGTATTGTGTATTGATGGACAAAGAAACTAGGGGAGGGTAATTAAATTATCACGAATAACTTCTGGGAATGTGAGTGAGTAATTAAGTTTATAGCTTGACATTGGTTTGAGAAATAAGCAGGAGGTCCTCTGTAGAGGATTTCAATGATAATTAGAGCCTTAAGCCAGATTTATTAAAGAAGGTGAGGCAATAGCTTGTGGAATGAGAGAAACCTCTGCTAGGCTGCTGCAATGAGATTTAAAAACTATTTTTAGTGTAGAAATTTGAAATGTTTGAAGGTAACTTTTTTAAATTCTCAAAATAAATTCTTGGCTTGTAGAGTAACCTATTAATAATGATAATATAATTACGGTGGTTTTTTTCCTTGCAAAGTAGAAATTTTTTAAAATTTTTTAATGATTTCTCAACGGTTAAAGGTAATAAGTCATCTCCACCCCTTCCATATCTTTACGTTCATCAATAAACAAACTATGAGAGAAATATTCTTAGTCCAACTCGTTTAAAAATCCTCCTTTCCTCAGATTACAAGGTTAAAATGTCTTGTTTTTAGTTCTCGTGAATCTACTTGTCATGAATTTATGCCTTTAAAGTATAATTTTTTTGCTAAGGTTGTATAGCATATAGCAATTTAAGATTTTATGGTTTCAAAGTCGCAATCAGTAAGTATGTATTGAACTGAAAAGTATAGTTTTATATTTTTAGATGGAATTTGCAATTCAAAAAAATTTTAAATCCAGTATAATTAAACTTTAAGTCCCAATTATATTTTAAATTATATTCCATTGTTTTGCCATTATTTTCCATACAAAATTCAATAAATTGTAAGCCATCCATGCATAGCCAATATTCTTTCGTTTGAAAATGTAATGGTTGATTGGATTTTTTTAATTGAAAAAGTGTAAAACTTACTTTTTAAAAACCTTGCACCCTAAATTATAAAAACTCCAGTGAGATAATCGCTCTCAAGCCATCATGAAGTATGAAAGTGAAGAGGACACGAAACACAGTAAAACATGATGGTTGATTATTATAACACGTGGGTGGTGGCTTTAATTTGGGTTTTGTGTCTATGATGATGATCATTCTGATTCTCAATTGCTAACCATTAAACTTCGTGCATCTTGCTAGGAAATTTTCTTCTGACATGCAAGGGCAAAAACATTTTTGGCAACTTTGTCCACACTAACTTCAACTATATTCAGAAAAAAATTCCACACAATGAATTTAATCTTATAATACGTGTAGGTCTAAGAGCATCTTCACTAGAGTGTTAATGCCGAGTAAAATATTCCACTATGATATTATTTATTTATTTACACATTCAACATCTGACTTCATAAGATCTAATTTGCATAATACCTACACACGAAAAATGAGCAAACCACGCGATGAAATGCAATATGATGATGTTGATGCTAATGTAGAGTTTCTCAGGTGCATTTGGTGATGCACAAGGTTATTTAAAAGACGCCGTGAAATATTTCTCAAGGATTTTTGATGATTTAAAAACTCGAAATCCGAGTTGCTACCTGACCATAGCAGAATGCTGAGGGAACACAGTTCCGTTTTGGCATTTGCTGGAAGCCGGATTACAAAGGAGGTTGTACAGGTTCTACTCTTAATGATTGTTTAGAGCTTTGGCGATTCCTCCTCATCCACCTTTTTGGAGCCCAGCCCTCAAAAAGCGCCTTCTTAATACAACTTTTGATTATCACAAGTTGGATGAGGTAAAAATCATGACTTTCATGAATTAGGATATATGGCATCATAATTTGAATATGAATCTTTTTAATAACAATAACATCGGATTGCTAGCTACACACCTGTTACTACAATGTCCCAAACTATTTCACCAGCGTCCTTGAAGGATAATCAGTAAATAGTAAACTACGTGCTGCTTTTCCTTTATTTTTGGCCGGTGTAAGTCAACCTTAAGTTTTAGTAAGAGTCACACCTAAAATGTTTTAATTTGAATATTTATGTGTATAACTAGTGTTTTTTGTGATGGAAATTGAAAACCGTTCTGAGATACGTGTATCCCATACCTTTTGTTGAACAGACGTTAAAGGTCTTCACGTTTGTAAGAAGCAATGGAGGCAGAGGTGGACTCCCCAGATTGGCAAGTTTCATCGTGAGGAATGCTTTATTTCCCTGAGAATTATTATAACAATTTCATTTACCTACTCCTATGGAGTCAGTGAATCAAAAGGAATTCAGTGGCAGGTAACCGAGTCGCGACTTTGGAAATCTCAGAGCTTTGAAAGATGAGGTTGGATGGGAACATTTTGGGCTTGGGATAATAGTGTACTCCAAATCTTTATTCTACATTGGCTTCCACTACTTGCACAAGTATCATTTCGCATTTGTAGTCTAAACAAGTCCAAAACCTGATTTCAAAGTCTAAGGTTTAGTAGTTTGAGAAAAATCTTGGGTTTTTAACTTTAACAGTCAGTCTATAAACCCTCATCATTATATTTGAGATAAACTTGCATCTTTCCCAACATTACTCCTTGCTAAGCTAAAGTCAAGTTCTGAAAGCAAACCAAACCAGTTGGAGGACTAAAAACCTCATCGTGCATCTTCATTTTACTCACAGAATATTACGCTTGGGTTTTCTATCCTCATTCATATTGGCATTGGAAAGGTCTTGAAGCGTCTGCGGGTCGGATTGTACTCCATTCTGATGTGGTTGCGAAGAAACAAGAGATGAATGAATCAAGTAGCTTGATGCTCTTTCAAACTTGAAAATGATCCATTCAGGTGGAGTCTGAAACTCTGTGTCCCAACTCCAAAATAATAATACAATACAATAAATTTTACTTGAAAGATTTCAAACTTCATTTCATTCTTTATCGACTCTCCCTGGAAATAAAGAAGTGAAGCACCTCAGTTGGGCAGCAGCAGTATGTTAGCCAAATTCCTAATTTTTCTACCCACCCTTTTTTGTACGTGTTTGAAATGCTGAAACTTCAATTCTGGTTGTTCAATCTGTAGTTTAGTTAGACGTATTAAATGTTGGCAATTACTGAATGATAATTACTACATTATCAATCGGATATAAAGAAGGTTTGCGAACTAAAGGCGCTTGAGGATAGTTGTGTCCATAAATTCTAGAGTTTTGCATATGCCTGTGCTGAACCAGGAGCAAGTTTTAAAATATTTGAAATTCCTCGCAGCATTTTCAACAAAAAAAAGACTGGACCAATCATCTATATTCAATACAAGAACTAGAGTAGAAAAAGCCAGGAAATTAAGCGTACATTAAAGTCTTTAAGGCAAGGTATGCCTTCCTAAGCCATAAATATTATGGGTGTTCCCTCTATTAAATTAAAGTTTATAAGTCCAAGTTGGCACCTTAGAAAATAAATCAAATCTTGGCGAATAGCCTGTGATGATCATACTTACGGAAATATTTGGTCGGCTTTGATTTATATCGACATTTCGAAGATTTTACGATTATAATAATAAACTTGTAATTTCAAATAAAAAAATTGCACGATTTAATCTGGAAGAGAACTCGAAATATAGTTTCAATTGTACCTCATGTTATGTGTGTGGCATGTTTACAGGTTTAAAGGTAAAAGGAGCATTATTGTACATTTTCTGCATTAGTGTCTACACTGCTTGAGTGTAGTGTTCAGATTTGTATAATCTCACCGTCAACAGTAACAAGCTCCCCCAATGATGAGGGTGCCAAATTAATACTTTTAAAATCAGTAATTGGTTTGTTTACTCTTTCAAACCTACGTTTTTGGTCTGAAAAAATTTGCATAATTCTACTTTCAAGGTTATGAATTGCAAATACCGCTAGGATCTGCATTGGGAATAACTCAGTATTAGCATTCGAGTTGTCATCCTCAGTAATTTTTGGGCCACCAAAAAGAGCGACCTTTCCTTGAAATCTATGTCATCCTAAGTATTGATTGTAAGAGAACTAATTTCATTGCCTCATCTCATTTTTTTTTATAAATTCAAACTTGGAGCCGTTGATTCGTAAAGAAGTGTGTCCATACCTGACGTGCATTATAATAAACTCAAGAATTCATATGCATTGAGGATCCCAGTTTTTGTAGTGGCTAGATGATGCTAGCAAATTCCTATGCTGCTATGGCCTGATCTCCGTCACAAATTTAATTCCCTTGTCAATGATTCAATTGGAGACGCTGGTTTGAATGATTATGCGGAATGTGTCTGGGTGCTGGGTGACACTTGACGACTTGTCGTATTGTCATTGAGCACATGACACTCTAGACATTATGTTATGAGAGACAAGAAGGGGTCTTGGGATAAAATTTGGCCAACTAGTTACAAACTATAATGACAGCACACTCAGGTACCACAGCACAGGTGATACTAGTCAACAGTTGACAATAAAAATTGTGTCATGGTGTGTTGTTTCCCTGTAGTGTGTAGTTGCGTTACCATAATTTAATGTAAATTTAATTTCTCGTATCCGTCATTTGTCGTCCATGCAAAGCTGAACGACCTGGTGGGAAAAAATCTGTGAATTTTTAAAAATAGTATAAATCGCACAGTATGTTAGCTTATGTGTGGATGTGACTCTGAGGAAGGAAGATTAGTTTTTAGACAAGGCCCCCTGAGACTATTCAATTAGTTGGAGGTGGGTTTATTTTCGGGCTGGATGACACGGAATTTTCCCCTGTGGTAATAATCGTTTTGAGCACTGCCGTCTTTTATTATTACCATGAACTATTAAAAAGTCCTTTTACACAGTAAATTGATTTTAAAGACTTGGAATGAAAGATTAAGCAAGATCATCCAAGAGCAACCGTTGGAGTTTTTATTTGCCGAACCTTAGTATAATGTAGATTACATACAACTTTTACAGGTATGGTGTGCCTTCATCGAAGCAAAAACATAATTAATTGTCTCTAAGGTTTTAACGACGACATATATTTTTCCCTTTTTTATTTTATCCAGATTGTATGTAACCGTATTTACCTTCCTTGGAGAATGACTGTGACCTTTAAAGAGGCGTGCTTATCAAGTTTTTAGAATGATATATTTTTCGGTTTAGCGACGCTCCTTGTAGAGCTGAAATGTTAAGGAATAGGGACGGATTTTGTGGGGGGGATCTAAATAGTTATTAAAATCGAGCTCGTAGTGGTAGATAGAATCGTCTGAAAACTTTGGTGGTCGTGGTCGTATAATATTTATGAGTAAGGTTTTGTATCTAGAGCTGTAATTTGTTAAGATTAGAATTTAAACCTTTTATTATAATTTGTTCTGGTAAGCTTAGATCGATGTCTTTCCACCAGAAATTTCATTACTTAAACTTTACCACAAAAGAGCAAAAAAGATTATTAATAAAAATATGAATTGCGCGAATGAATCTGAAAGTTAAGAAAAACTTTTAGAAGACGTCTCGTTTTAATAAACTTGAAAGTCAGTCCCCCTGACACCTCAAAGTCTAATTACACGAGGGGTATTCTACTCTGTCCGTCCGTCCATTAAATTCAGTACGAGTCAGAAAAGGAAGACTGGAGGCAATAATGTCCATTTTAGAAGCCCCAAATTTTTGACACCATCATGCCATCATCATTAAATTGAATAAAAACGCCCATGAAACTCCAGTTTTGTAACACTCCCTAATGGACAAGTAACTCCAAATCTCTATTCTAGAAAATACTGACAATGAATCCCCTTATTGTCTCTTTTCAAACTTGTACTCACCCACGGCCTAAGATCGCTACAGAGAAAATAGGATAAAGAGTCCAGGGGTGTATGTACGCCAACTTATTAGCTATTACAAAGCGATCCGAGAGGAGTTCTAAAATATTCTGAATCAGATTGATAAGATCCACACCAGCACTATAAATATCTTGAGAAAGGATTCTGTTGAGACTGATATAGTAGTTACTAACAAACAATGATTTATGGCATTTCTTGTCCAAAAGAACAATATGAAATCCAGGGTGACAGGTGCAATAATGCGTGCAGAGCGAGTCCACCACAAATTACTTCCAGTAGTGCTACCTTACCTTCCCAAACTCACCTGAGCTCATTTCATTACATCCTATTCATATGATGACAAAAAGTCTAGGGGTTTTTTGCGAGGCAAGTCGTGATTACTTTGTAACTCTTTTGGTAACATAATATATGTAGCCATGTAGCCAGAATGAAGAATTTAGAGAGCCTCTTCCCTTATAGTAGTAACAATTTATAAAGACAGGAGCAGCAAAGAGCCTTTTAGCCAAGGGATATGGACAGAATGAGGATTCAAAGCAGCAATAAAGAGGATGAAAAGAATAATGATAATAAATTATCATAACACAGAAGGTTTGAAAGTGAACAATCAGCGTCAATCAGCGATGCACCCAAAGTCACGAAGATCTAATGATGTCCTAACATCCTATAAGATTCAAACCCTCTCCCTGTCCATCGTAGGCAATATTATAATCCTGTAGATTGTAATGAATTTTGAATCAGCTAGCTTCAAGCTTCAATAGCTCCAAGGATCCTAAAATTCATCTAGACATTCTTAAATTCAGTAATTTATGGTTTGAGATAGATTCTTTGTAAGTTATTTAAAGTATTGAATTATCAACTGCATTGGCCTACCACCTCTAATTATCCCGACCTTCACCTCACCTTGTGCGAAGCGTACAGGAAGGGCAAAATTAAATAAATAATATTTTTACCATACGCAAAAAAACATATTAAGAGTAGGCTTTATAAATTTGCAAATGAAAGAATTATTTATTTACCACACCATAGGAGTAAATATCCAAAGGAATTAGCGGTGGGAATATAATTCTTGATGTGAAAAGCGATAGATGATGATAGAAATACCTAGAGTTGCTCTGATTACACATTGTGAAGGTTACTACATAACAAGGAATTCATATTTTATAATCCATCTTACCTGATTATAATAATATAATATGAACATATGAGTACACACGGTAATAAAATCGTATACTAATCCAATCCCAACCCAGTTCATTAACTTGAAGCATGAAGACTGAGCTTGTTGAAAGAGGTAACGCACGAACTCGAGTTGATTACAATCATGAGAAATGGCCTAGGACAAGGGAAATCAAGGGAAAAACAAAAAATCACGGCTTGTTTGTACCACTGACCCATCTTTCTGTATGAACATGAACACTTGGATAATTTCCTTAATCAATGATATATTAACACAATTGTACCATGGAAGTTTCTCGCAGTATCTAAAAAGAACTTGGATCAATAGCATTTATATCGAGAAGGAGCCAAAGCACCAGAAATCCTGTACATCAAATCTATTTGCATGGCTTGATGAGTTCTGTGTAGTTCCTTTCCCTCTGAACTGAATTGGAAGGGCTAAGAATGAAGAGCAGAGTCCGACACGATATCCATCCATGTAAAAGCAATCCGTAGAAAAAGCTGTTAATTCGAATTAGTCTATAAATTGATTTTTCTGTCTTAGACGAGGATGGTTCTACCATCTACGAATCTTGAAAGGTCATTGAATGACCTCGAGAGGTCTACAAGTAGAGTAAAATCTCCGAAGTAGCATGATAAGTGTATATTAGTTTCTAGTTGATCAATATATTTTTGGCATTGATTGTAAATCATACTTTCGTTCTTGAATACTAGCAAGACGCTGTTAGATGGAACGCACTTAATTTACATGGAACACCAACGCTGATATCGATTCAGGGAGGTGGTGGCTGATGTTGAATCAGAATCTCCAGGGCATGATTTTTTATGATATGAATCTAATAAGTATTATGCAAGTATGTCGGGGTATGCTAAGTTTCGTTTATCCATTTAGAGTGCGGATTGTAATACAACAAGATTTCATGGAAGGGTCTTTACGTAGGTAATAAATATGGTTTTTGTCTTACAAAATTTCAAGGCCGACTATAGCTTTTTTTATACTGGATTGTGTCTTATATTCAGCTAGGAGCGTACAAATTAAATTCATGTTCCATCATTATAATAACATCATCCCTAATATATTAAAATAAAAAAAGGGCCATCAGCCATACAGGGAACAAAGAGTTCCAGGAGATCACTTTTAAAAAGGAAAGGGGCTTGATTAACTCTGCCATAATAAAGCATCTGCGTCTGCCGCTGATTCCTAATCAAACCTACGGAGCTGTGTTTACAGATATTTATTACTTTATTGTTCCACCTTAGTTTGCATTTTTAAATTTTCATCACTCACGGGGCAGGGAATACAAGTAGGAGAAATACTTTTGTCCAAGATGGAAGAGGATGACGACTCAAAATGTTTGAAGGATCACAAGTTGATTTCTTTATAAAAAATTCCAGTGAAAGACCAGAAAGTCCCATGTGGGGGTTAGAAAACCACTCGCTGTTTTAAAAACAATAGAGATGATGATAAATTGTGTTTTCACAACTCAGCGGTGGCAAAGGTTGGGTAAAATTCTGCTTGCAATACCACTGACATTACCATTAGATACATAAAGATAGGTTCTGCAGTTGGTAAGAATTACTTTTTTCTTCAAACTCAGCAGTTGCATCTGACTCACTGTGTCAAACCAATATGTCACGGTGTGGTGTGCAAAGAATGTACGTAACCTTCTGGCCTTTAAATGTGAGACGAAAAAATTGTAAATTATTCGTCCACAGATCTGCCATGAAGATAACCCACGTTGTATGAAGAGTCGATCATACAATTTCCTGCAAACAGACAAGAGGCTTGACCATCATTATCCTTGTAAGTTGCTGAATGATGTAACTATGCAAGATTTGTCAGAAGATAGATAATCTACTTTTGCGTCTTCGCTTTGTCTTCTCAATCATGGGCTTTATGGGCAGTTGGGATCATCCCCATCGGGCTTGGCGTAGGGTAGAACTTTAATGATGAGTGAAGGGTAGTACTTTTTTTCGCATCTACATAGTCGAATCTGGAGCTGTACTTTTCTTTTGTGGCTTTCAGTCTCTCTGCTCTTGACATTGAGGAAGGTTGTTATTAACATATTCGAGGGAACTAAAGAAGACCAGATTGGTCTGAAAAAGTGAAATATGTCAGCCGGCGTTCTCTTTCAACCCTGAGCTTCTTGACAGGTGTAAATGAAGAGATTGACTTATTATGGGAGGCTCCGTTGGGGAAAAAGCTCATTTCTATCCTGCAAGTCTTATTTTCGTAGGTGGATTTATGGAGCTGACATGTCATAAAAGCGTATAGTAAATTATCAAGGTAGTACAATCAGAAAGATATTTACCGAATTACATCATCATCATCATTATCTGTGTGCTAGTGCGGACCATCAATCATGCATGTGGCATATTTAAGCCATAGCGCAGCGTTGTTAAATAGTATTTCTAATAATTAACAAGTTAATCCACATTGGGTCATTAATCTTTTCCTACTACGGAGATTACTATTTTAAAATATTTACAATCTTAATCCCAAAGTCATACAAGTGACGAAAACTTTGGAGACGCAGATCAATTAACAAATCAATTAACATACGAGTGACAGATTACCAGAGGGGATGCCCTTTCCTATTGCGTCTCATGCCGCCTTCTATCTTTTTTCGTATAACGTGTTGTCCAGGCATTCCTAAAGTTTTTTTTTCAATCTAAAGTTTCTCATCAACTGGTTTACACAATTCCCTCTTAGCTATTTCTTTGCGTGTCATTATTAACGTGTTTTTGTTACCAAACTTGAAAAGTAGGTCGGGAATTCATCTCAAGCACCGTCCAATGTTTCTTGAACAGAGAGCAAGAAAACAATTACCAATGAAACATGCTAATACAACCTGTATGTACTACGTCTCACCACTCTCACCCTCACGAGATGAATTACCTTCGAACCCCAGTCTACTCTAGTCAGGGGATAAAAATAAATTTTAGATTGTGTCGGAGGTAAGAGAAGCAGTTGTATTATGGTCTCATCATCTCGCCAGCTTGACACGGTATCTTTTTGTCTAAGCAAGAAATACATACATAAAACATGCAAGGTAGTTCAGGGGGTATTGCATCCTCCTGAACTAAACGCAAACATCCAAGAGTTTACGAAAGTAACAATAAAATTCCGTTTCGTGGTTGAATTTCTAGATTACTTCATGCAATTTACCATAGCTCCTAAACACACAACCCTGTTTGGTGATGAATGTGGCGTAATGTAATTGAACGTTTCTCGGAGATGCGTTCTAGCTACTGTAAGACCCCCTTGTAGGTGAAAATTTTCATACACGTCAGTAACAATTTTATTCACACACACTATGAATAAATAATGAAAGCTCCAAAGGTGTGTGTACCCACTCCAGTGAAAATGAAAAAAGAAAACACAGACCAAGAGGCTTCAAACCTTTTTGCGTTTTAAATTTAAAACCTTTCGGTCTACAGATATATTATACAATATAGATAACCTACTGTAGCTTGTAATGACAAGAAAATTTCTAGAATTTCAATTTTATTTTATCCCAAAAAAAACTCTCTCATTCGCCTGTGGAATGAATACCTGTAACATAACGTATTCTGCTATTTGATGAAGATTGATCCAGCCCTTGGTGGCTTGCATGTATATCAACGTCAAAGAGGTTGCCGATGATACCAGATACTTTTTTTAAGAGCTCAAGTATCCTCAAAGTAGACATTATGTGGTTTCCATCTACATCACTCTTTCCCTTATGAAATTTTGAGGAATTAACCTGAATTTTAAACACAGCGTGAGCCACACTAATAAATTCCCTGGACATTGCCTCGCAGCTAAACCGCTAAACCATGTTTAATTTATTTTATTACATGCCTCCATTGCAAACACAAGAATCAACATAGAAATACAATGCATGAGATTCCTTTAGAAAAAGCCAAAGTCATGAAATGAAATGTAAGTCAGTAAGACCAAAGGAATCCAAGTCCAACTAGATGGACGAATCTCTGTACCTTCAAACAAAATTGAGCACGGTATGAGGATTTTTGACAAAAAAAAGTAGAATAAAAGAACCACGACTTATGTCTAGAAGTTTTGTTATTATTCTTCTCATACTTTTTATTTCATTTTTTATGCAAGTTTCATATTCTATATTTTGAATATCTATTCGGCATTGAGTTACACAGTACCCAAACAGTTCCGTATACATTATCGTATCTGTTCACATCTATATGGGAGATATTATTAGTTGCTCAATAGGTTTGAGGCGTGAAGAGAGCTCAGAGTGTTATTAACACGGACAGTCACCCATCCATCTTCCAAGCTTTCCTTGTCTGTCGGCTTACAAAGGTTTTCAAGTTTTGACTTGACTGCATGAGACTCACCTGTACGTTCAGCTAAAGGCAATACGGATGATCATGTCCATATTTACCTATGCAGAGCACTTTAATCTTAATCATCCCTAATGCCTGAATAACATTGTCCGAGGATTGGGAACCTATTCAATACGCACATTTCATGACTAGGAAGCATTTGATTTTGGGAAGTTTTTTATTTAGTCTTTTTTACTCTTGGTGTATAATAATAATGTCTTGTGTTTCTAACATAAAGGAAAGCACATGGGTGTATGCATGTACTCTTTATTACTTAGTGTTTGTTACCAGAGGCACTCTCTCTGTAAGTTTATCATCCACCACTAATTCCTCGAAGTTTGTAATCCATTTTGAATGTAAATGAAAGGATAAAAAATGATGGTTATCATGAATCCTAACAACCTCTTTGAGACAGAGTGGGTCTGAGAGATGAGTTGGATGAATACTTATCTGCAAATGTCAAAAAAATCTCTTGAGGGGAGAGACAACAATAAAAAATCATTAGATTTGCCAATTTTAAACGGAAAAATTATTTGATTGCTGAAACGAGCTAGTGATTAAATTTCTCTCATTAGACAAAAGAGGATGGCACGGATTGCCAATCTTCCCGTGAAAAAATAAATGATTAATTGCTCGTGGTAGTAAATTATCTTTTAAACTTTGAATGGAGATGGGTGCTTTAAAAAATTGTGGATTTAATGCAGAAAATAAAATGGACATTAGCACATTGCTGCCTCATAGGGTGATTAACTCTTCATGTAGATATTATTTGCAGAAATTCATAGTAATAATTTTTAATAGTTACCTGCTGGCAACACTTAAAATATTAATAAGTGTCCATTTCACGGGTAATGATGGAAAATTAGAGAAACATTCTCGTGCTATTTGCCTAACAAAGAAATTGTTACATGGAAGTGTAGGTGTTAAAGAGGACAGGGGTTTCATCTTCTTATTGCTGTCATTAGAGTGGAGAATAGACTGTCTCCTTTTATATGTCATGAAACCATGTTTGTTTAATTTAATTGACTTTTGTCTCTTTGTTTTATAGAGTCGGGCTTGGCTAACTTGGTCATTGTGGAGGATGGCCGACCTGAGAAGCCGTTTACTTATGACAATGCCGGATTTGCGGAAGACAACCCTGAGTCTCAAAGTAAGTTTCAAATCTTGAATAAAAGCAACAATGAATGAAATGACACTTTAGCTTTCACAGCTTTTAAGGAACCTGAGGAAAGTGGTTGCTTATTGCTATCTTCTGATTTCACGACATTCAGACCTACACTTAAAAGGAAACTGACGGAAGCTTAGAACTTCAGGCAATAGACGTTATTATATCATAAATTATCCTTGCCAGTGTCTTCCCTCTGAACAGTCTTGAGTTCTCACTCCCGACCACCTCAACTGAATTCGTTATCCTGCGACTTTATCTTTAAAGTGCATTAAGCTGAATTGTGTAACACTTGAAAATTTCATTCCCTCACCTTCCCAGACAAAATCTTTTACACTTTATATGAAGTCCATAACTGGAGCCTCTCATTTTCCCTTGGATGATTAGATCGTCTTCATGAAGTAGTGTTCTGTAGTTGGACTTGAATCTTGACGTCTTTTCGTTCCTGTCATAGTATAGGCATAACTAGAATAAGGAATTATGTCAGCGATCCTGCATGTCACAGACCTTTTTAATCCCCAAAGTCTTGAGGAGTAAAAGGGATAAAGGGGAATGATGAAGATAATGAGAAAAGTTTTTATGGCTACATTTTAAACACGCACAGACATCAAAAGTAGTCTCTGTAAAATAATGAAAGTATGTGCTGAGCCGGTGCGGTGTCGCTTACAGATGCATGTTCAAGACACGACGCTTCATTCTAGATTGTTCAAAGAAAAATTTTCGGAAGGTTCCTAGACTACTTTTTTAGGTAAAAATCCAGACGTAAAAAGAGCAAAACTTCTTACAGGATCCCATTCAAATTTGATGTGATCAAAGTTTTATTTGCTAGTTTTTAAACATATACAAATTCGTAAGGATTGGAATTGGAGATACGAGTAGCTGGCAGTTATTTGAAGCTAATTAAGGGACAACACTAACCTAGCATTAAAAGGCTTCAAAGGATTCAATCTATGTTTATTTCCTCACTAAATTCCATTCGTATCATCTTCGTCAACGAGACAGATCGGTGCTTTATCCTACTTTCGTGGACATTGACGAGACAGTTGAGACTGAAAGACAATAAATGGATCCATTGAGATTCTTTTTATGTTTGTGAAACTCATCCAATCGCATCACTCAGCCACTTTTCTATCTCCCTTAATTTCAAAGCCATAAGAAGAGAGCCGATTGTCCTTAAAACTCTTCTCACTCTATCCGTCCGAGTAATAGATTATTCCTTGAGAATGGAGCTTGAGATCTTTCTTTAAGCCGCGGACTCCAAAAATGGAAAAGCTGAGAGATGATGTATTCTTAAAGGAGTTCTTAATTATCTCGATTGATTTAAAGGTTTTTAGTCTGAATTCCCCAAGGCAAGTGTCGATTTAAAACATAGTGAATCAGTGCATTGGTATATTTCATACCATGGCATCATTTCACTACAAAGCTAGGCTAAATGCTAGGATAATAAAATAATGGTGTCGCCTAATCAGGGCTGGGCCTTGGTTAGAGAAATATTACCGCTTACAGACAGAAGACAAGGGTGCAGTAAATCAATAATTAAAATTCTAAAACGGTATAAAATACAAGTGATACACCACTACAATTGTTGTAATCCTTATTCATCTGCAAGATCAAAAAAATAACAATTAAAATTCTTTAACATAGAATACTCCCAATAATAAAGGGGTATTTAGAATCAGAAAACCCCGATCTCATAGTATTGCCAGTGCCTCTCCGTATTGTTTAAAAGAAATGTAAACTAGCTTGCTTTTAAGTTCAACCTCTATATTTTTTAATAAATTCCATTTAATAATTAACTTATCACGTCGTCCTTAATTTGTCTAGACGATGTAGACAATTTAACCCTTTAACACTAGCGCTAATGTTCAATTGTAGCGTTTTCGTTTTCAAAAAATCATTTGGATTGGATTTCTATGCTTGACTAATAAGTGGGTTACCTTACCCCACTAAATTATCTTATCTGTATTCCCTTAGTACATACTTAAAGTGTATAGCATAAACTGCTGTATTGTAGTAGTCATCATAATTCAAATACAACTTGTAAGAACTGGTCTGGTAATTCGATCATTTGAATTCTACGCACCGCAGATTATTGGAAAATGTGGCTGTCGGTGGTCTTTTATTACTGAATTACTGGTGAATATAAAAGTTTCCAAGTGTAAAAATTAATTGTTGACATGAACATCATTTGCACATTGTACAGCTTTATTGATATTGATATATGACTAAAAAGCTGAGGGATTTGAATGCAAATTATTTCCATTCTCACTTAACTGCCAACTGCCAAGACAGGAATTTTTACTTAATAATCTAAATTGGTTTAGTCAGCAAACTTAAATCAAGGTGAAAGTAACAAGAGCCAGTTCATACAGTTTAGACTATCCACTTGTCTTTAAAGCTTTTAAGAGGATATTGTATCAAACCGTAGCTGTTTCGTCTTGGCAATAAAAATAGAAATTTCATCAACAATTTATTGAAAAATATACTTAATCACTTCCTAAGAAAAAGTGATTGATTACTATCAACTACAGGCATCACTCAACAACTCTTTGAGTCCTCTTTTAATAGAATCCAACAAGAAAGTTAATCATGCTTAGCCTGAAACAATTTCACCCTTCTAATTAAACAATTGGTTATATTTCTATCCATGAAATTCATTAATAACCACCAACATTACTTCCATTGTCTATCACGTATTACTTTCAAACTTATTTTTTTCAATAATTTGCGTCTCTGTAGTAAAAAAAATACACAGATTTTCAAAGTATAATAATTTTATTACTTTCTTACCATGATATACCCTATTCTTATTTTTTGCCAGCAAGATTATAGTCCTTATCAAATTTGCACTCATTTGTCAAACGAAACCATGTATTAGTATTAAGCTCAAAGCAAATCATGTATAAGCCATGAGGTAGGAGTTTGAAAAATTGGTGTTAATGTTCTTACCTCATTTTCCTTGTACAAGTTTCATCCGTTTTCCCAGCCACTTCTGAGCCTTGTTTTAGCAAAGCAGTATATGCATTTCATCACTTTACTATTATTATTTTAATGTTTCACAGATAGACACAATTCTTTCAAAGGGTGCGGTATAAAAACGGAGAGTTATTAATTCCGAAATGATTTGGCTTCAGGAAGTAGGTAGGATATAGTTGGTCATCTTGAGTGAATGCATAGAATTGCAAAATCGAATGCTTTTTCCTCAAATTACGAGTTTAGACTCTACTTGTTTTTTTTGATATCTTTTTCTAAAGGGAATAAGGAATAAATTGTGAATATAATGAGGGGAAAATCGTGTCTCACTTGCCAGAAGACCTACTAGCCCAAGTCTGTCAAATGGACCTCGCGGCATTTTGATACCAAAGACCCCAGACGAAGTGTTCAATTACAATAAGCAGGTGTAAAAAGACTTGATTCACATACATTTTGGCATGCACTTTAGCACAAAGACTGACAGCAGTTCTGTCTAAGCTGACAGACGGAGTGAATATTCAATCGTAGATATCCCAGGGATTGTGCTGTTTGGAATCACACCATTTGATTTCAAACTAATGGAATGAACACTTGTCATATTTAATAATCATCTCAGTTAAATATACTAACTTCAAAAATCTCAAAGAATTACAAAGTTTTTATAAGGATTTTTTATGTGATTCGAGTTCCGAATAATTCATTAATAAAATAATCTTGATGGCCAAGTATTCGCTCTTGTCTTTTTTATGACCAGTGCTTCAAGAATTGGGATATTAATGCTGTAAGTAGAAGGTAGAATTAATTTCTGAACAATTCTGAAAAGTCATGAACACTTGTTGTCATTGTACATGATAGTATGTATTATTTTCTTGATTTTCCTAACCCAGTTATGAATCAGTTTATTATTTACACTGGCGATTTTTGAGGTTAGTTGAAGAGAGTCTTGAAAAATCACGGAATTCGTTCCTGTAATTTTATACCTATGTGCAGTATTGATTCAAGTAGACAACTTGAATTAGGTATGTGTGAAATTTGAATCTGGTAAATTGAGTCAAATTTATTACACTGACTACCTGATAATCACGAACTATGTAGAAGTAGGGGTAAGTAGGATTGAGATTGAAGTGTTTCCACAAACAAGTAACAAAATACCAAATCACACAGTTTGTTCATCAAATAATAAGAGTTATGATTATGATGAAACATAAATGTTGGATGTGTGGATGATGATGAGGAGATAAGTAGTAAAGATTTACTGCCATTTCATCTTAATTGTGAAGATTATTTCAAGTATGTAAAGGTATGTAAGTGATCATGTGAGTTTTTGAAATATTCAATGTAGTCGGTTCTTGGCTGTCAATCTCTGATTAAAATATATTGCTAAAGTACACAATTTATTGTGAGGGAGAAATATTAAACCAGAATTATATATTTGTTAACAAGGTGCTAGAAAAAACTTGCCATCATTTTTATAGAATCCTGAATCTCCAAGTTTCAAGTGGTTTATTCAGTTACTAGCCCACAGTATGGCTTTGAGCTTTAGGTTATGAGCCACAGTAATTTGCAGGACAAAGTACAGAAATTTGCAAATATTTTCTATCCTTGTCTATACTTTAGACCCGATTCTCTTTTTAGTTTTCTGTGTGTCTGCGTGTGGCTTTGTAACTCGTTAATAAATTTCACAAAGCCAATTGCAGAGTTTCTGTGTCAATACCAATATTACCAATGGCGTTAGTCACGAGCATTCTTGGTAGGGCTGAAAGGTAATTCCAATTTTATAGCGTCCTAATTTAGAAAAAAATAATTTCTCTATGATTCAAAGAAAATTTCTTTGTGGCCAAAGTTAAGGTACTGTGAATTAATTGCATTTCAAGTATTTTATTTCTAAACTGGCCCAAACTGATATTTATTTTACACAGTTGTGGCCAAGACTAACATTCAGTCAAAATTGGCAGCCCTAGGTTAACATTTAGCATTCCGGAGGTCTCATGCTCATGGGACAAGAAGATAGGATCTACAACCCCCTCCACCAAGACTTGATTTATTATTACAACTTGGCTACGGTTTGTCTTAAAATGCGTAAAGTAGTTTTCAAGATTGGCCAATCAATGTTTTGGTATAAAGAGGTTGAGATACTTAGCATTTTCCTACCATTTAAGTTTAATTTTATTTCTGGCTGTCATTACCAAGCAAAAAATAATCAATCAAGCCATAGTGTAATGCAATATGTAGTAAGCATTCGTAAAACATTTCAGTCCATAGCACAAGGACTAAAACAGAAAATGTTATTTAATGTATGCACGCATATTTAATCTTTTAATGGCTTTTGCATACGATCCAATCCGTGATTTGCATTTGTAGTTGTAATAGTGCGTGGAAGTTAAGTTAAGACTGCGTAGACGTTAATGCCAACCCGTTCAGAGATAAACACTTTAAGGCAAAACCACCCACCTGATTCAGAATTTTTAGCTCAATTCGAATTTGTATGCACATTGTAAATTATTGTCATTACACCTCTGCCAAAATCAGCATGTGGGCAGTTTGTATTTTTTTGAAAGCTACACTACTCGTAAGTCGTAGCCTAGCATCATGCCTTTAAAGCAGTCAAGTCGTAGAATTTAAAAACCATTCTGGCATTGATTGAAACCTCAATAAGATATGTATACAATCTCGACAAGGCAAACTGTTATTGGTGATACCTTTACTGACTTAACATCTCAGCGAAGGGTTATTAAATATGCAAAGTATCTTCTCAAGTCTCTTGGATATATCACTGATTTTAAAATATTACTCATGGACATGCATATTACAGCTCTTTGGATTCAAAGATACGATATCAGAATGCTAATTCCTCATAGTTAGATGCAAAGAGGAAGGACAAGCCACGACGGATTTTATCCCATCGGAGATAAAACTCGGAATTGACTTGAATGTCGATTTGATCAGACTAATGGATTGGATGCGATAGACCCTTCTGCATAGTTCGGAGAAGAGATTAACGAGTATGAAGCCTCATCGAATATTTTTATCTACTCTATTCTTTGCAAGACAAGCCCATAATCCCTTTTCATTGACTTAGCTGAAGAAATCTGTGCTTGGTGTTTTGTAATCCTTAAGTCTTCACATTAACGCCTTCCCATAACGATTGCCATTAACCTGTTACCGGAGTAGTAAAGATCCAAGCACGCATAATAAACCCAAAGCTACTGATTGTATAAGCTATCAATTGGAAATCAGACTCACATGCCCAGTTTGATAGATTGCATCATTTCGTAATATATTAATACATCTCTTTACTCTTTGGTATTAGTAGATAAAGCGTTCGCCATGGGTGGTGTCGGTAAGTCCAAATATTTTAGGAGATTACTCAAGATCAATAATAAACAAAGGCCATTAATACTGATCCAATATGCTAATAAAATTGAATCTGTATGTATTCTCCACTTAGCAATAGCAAAAAACTGCCCTCATTCTCAAGGCTTCCTGAGAATATTATAAACATGATTTTTCTTATATGCAGTCTCCCGTTGAAAACTATACAGAGATTGGTCAAATAAAAGTAATCCTAGTAGGATTGAGTCACATATTTGAATTTTATTTTCGCAATCAATACAAGATTTTGACTTGTTGAGATGCCTAAAATTTTGAACTCAGCATGAAGGGATTTGCAACAATCAGCGTAGAACAAGGTGTGATTTGCAAAAAATTCAATAATCTTCATAACTCCGTTTTGGTATTAGTATTAGCTGGCTGACTCCATAAAAGGGAGTTGAGACTTATGGGAATATTTCACTTTCCATTTCGCACACACATACACACGTCTGCTTTTTAGCATGACAGAATGATAAGCCGACCCTAACCCCATAGACGAACAGGGATGTTGATATAGTTGTAGGTTTTACGTTTCGTTGGATCCAGATTTATACGTCTTTAATGATGTGTTATATATTATTATGAATCATGGTTTTGTAAGTCAGTCAGTAGTGTAATTAGAATGTAATGTGCTTCTTGGAGCTAGATTGCTGCATCAGATAACCGGAACTCCCACGGAATTTGGTGTTCTTTAGTTCCCAGGCTTTGTTGACCAGAAAGCCTATTTGAATATGTAACTTGCCTCCCCTTCCTCACAATCTAAACATGAATTGATAGACGTGTTTGATAGAGTTTCAGACTCAATGTAATGCAAGTCTTTAAAATCGTCTTGGAACTTGCAAGTTTAGCAAAATTTAGCAAGAGCTTAATCTGGGATAGGAGTTGAAGAGGAATGAGAATTTTTGTTTTAAAAATAGTCTCGCAGCTCTTACTTTCAGTTAAATCTTTTCGGTTTTAATTTTCAAACATTGCAATTCCATAATTTAAAACATTATAGTTTAGAATAGCTTCTTGATGACAGGCTAATTATTTGGCAGGGGATTCTGATCGTGAGGGGATCAGTGATGTCATCCAAGTACAGTGACATCAGATCTCATATATTTCTTCAAGAATTTTAATCAGCATAGCAAGCTATTTATTATTGCGTATGATGAGAGATGTCAAATGGCTCGGCAAATAGTACAAAGACTGATCACCATAATTTAATCTTAAATGTTGTGCAATTTTTTTATATTCATTATACATTTTATAATATTTGAAATTATTACTTATTATTCCGTCGTGAATAAATTACCAATTCTTATGCCAATAAATTCATTTTCATACTCCATTACAATTCTCATTAATAAGTGCACTTATCTTATTACTTCTCAAGCCTGGTGTATAACACCCTATAAGTATTTTGCTGGCTTGACCATGAGAGTAAGTTTCGCGTTTTTCGATTAGCCGTTATAACTGACACCCATAAGCTTACCTTTCTAAATGCAAATATTCAAAATATTCCACTTGACTCCTCGAATGTAATAATGACAGCTTAATCGCCTCAGCATACAAGAGAGTATTTAATGAAGTTGGAGCTTACTTAGAGTTTGCCTAATTTAACAATTATTATGAAATCCTCCAAGCCATCCTTTTACCTTTTATTAATGTCTTCTACACAAAGTTATGACCACTTGTACCACAATTCGTCCTTACTTAGCCACGCATGGTTCAATTATGTATATATTTAGATAATAGTGGCACGATCATCTAACTTTGGAAACAGTAGGGAGCATGGAATGCAATTATTTTCTTCCTCAGTCATGTCATGAGATTTGAATCATGGAATTCTCTCATTTTTGAAAAGTTTGACACATTTCCCAAGTGAGTTGCTAAAGAAAGCCTTGAAACATTGAATTAAGAAAAGAAGCCACTTTTAACTAATTGTTTACCAATTCAACTCCAATCAGCCCCTTGATTACCTCAAAGTCACTCTCTGATTGGGAATTGGGATTGTTGCTGTTTGGATAATTGCACGAAGTCCAATGCTCATCTGTAATAGTTTAATTACATGTCTACCAACAGAAGCTTATTAGAAACTCTAATTAATTCCCAAGACTTGGCTATTAATTCGTACTGGTTCATCATTAAAAAGAGAGCCAGTGAATCATGTTTTGCAAGTATGGATGCATCATATTTAATGTCTGCTAATATCTATAATGGATCCCATTAGTTCACTGTTGTAAGCCCAACTAATTCGACCCATATGAAATTGACGGGCAAAACCAAGTTTAGAGCCTAAAGGCCTAGATGTTAAACTTTTAAGACAGGGAAGGGCAAACGATGTAAAAAAAAACATGGATGAATTAGCTAAATTACATTCCATCAACAAATTCTTCTGGTGGGTAAGGTCAAACCCAAGGTGCTTGCCAAAATCAAAAACACCATGCCTAGCTCCTAGATACACATGGAGCAGATCGAGGATTACGGGAAACAAGACTATCCTCTGAGTAAAGTCAGGTCTGACTGAACCATAAAGATCATAAAAAGCTTTCGTCTGGTTAAAATCATAAAAATCCCAGGGTATATCAAGCAGAATATTGGAAACGAGACCATAGCCTAAAACCCTGACCAAGCCCTAAACCATAATCACTTACAGTAGGTAAGATCCAACAAGATCAAACAAAACCATATTTCACTTCATTGGACTAACTTGAAGGATAAATAAATTGAGATACGAACAATTTATCTCCCAATCCCTAAATTACATAATAAACCTTCAGAATTCCTTGGATAGCTCCAACATTGAATTGCACAGCTGAATCCAATGATAAGCAACAGGAGAGCTAATACTTTTCTTTCCCACAGACTTGAATTAACACTATCAATGTCCATTGAAACAGTTGGAACCACCACCTATATTTGCATATCAATCATTTCCACCTGCAGCGAAATTAGTTCCGATCTCGATACTATGTAGTTTATTGTGCAACCTTAAGCATAGGTGGTTAGTGCATAGATGGACTGCTGTATTGAGGTTGTTAAGAGTATTAACATGAAGTACAAAAGGTGGATTCTGCATTAGGCAAACATTAGGAGAAACATGGACAACAATGATTCAATTAAATTAAATAACAAATGATTGGTAATTCTTCTTAATCTACTTTATTAAATTTCCTGCAAGTCATTCTCTAGCAAAGGAATTAGCCGAAGTTAGAAGGTATTGCTGCACTGAGTTAAATTTGAAATTAAATGATAAGCACATAATTATTTCATTCATTCATGAGACTTTGTCGGGCGTCGGGGCTTCCATGTTCCTCACCTTGTTCATAAAGAGTTCGAGTGCAATATCATAGTGAAGACCTCAATATCAGGACTCAAGAGTCAAAAAGTTTCAAGAGTGATTTACTTGCTGATGCTATGATGATGTCATGATTTAGATTAAGATTGGGCCAAAGGGTGTTTTTATTCGCACTGTTAAGTCACGATCCTAGGAGTCTTTGAAAATCGAAAGGGAAACCCTGAAAGCCCAATCCTATCTGTGAGCTACAACTTTAACTTACAAACTAGAGGTGGAAAAAATAACCGACGCCTTAAAGCATTTTTCATTGATCAATGCAATCTCCTATTGATCCATTTGGACTGATACATGTTCTTATTTTATTGTCGTTTGTTTAGCTATTGAATTATTGTGTAGTGTAACAATGGGCTGAAGGAAATGATACAAGATTTTCATCGGAGGACTAATTCAATTAATAGCTGAAACTTGCTAGGTGTAATATCTAATACAAGGTGGTCCAAAAGAACAGCATGTATCAATATTGATTAAAGTCAAATAGCATAGCTATTTATTACACATGAATAGCAAAACTAGATTAAAGAGAATCAGCCATGCCGTAAAAATATAATTAAATCCCAGAAAAATTATACTTGTTATGCTCTAAGTTAATCAGCCATAATTAAACAGAGGCTGGATTTTTTTTAAACTCCCATGTACCTAAATACTGAAAATGAATTTCATTGCTGGCAACTGAGCTCATTTACATGAGACATGCAATGCTCAACTTTTGCACAAATTACAAAAGCAATTTACTCCTATTTAGGGTATTATTATGATTTTGGTCTCATCATTAGTTAATAATCACTCACCTCCTGTTTTGATACAATGCAGTCGCATCCTCTTCAACAACGCTACAATAAAGCCCGACCTTCAAGCCAGATTTATATACGAACCAAGAAACTATGCAAATTTCACAACTTTTCAATTATACACACAGTTATCTATTAGATTTCCTGAAAATGTACCTTCAACATACAATGTACTTAAAACCAATGGAATTCAAGGCGATCAACAAGTTTATTTTTGAAGAAGACCATGAGAAAAATTTTCTGGAATGCTCTTGATACGAAAACTTTCCTCCCCCTCATTAAAGAGTATAAAAATAATAATGAAGGTTCTTCTATTGCGTATCCTCACTGTTACGATTCAATAGCAATCGTTTGTGTGTAAAAAAAAAATTAAATAAAAACTATCCAGTAAGCGTTGAAAAATTTGTGCTTACAACTATCAACCTTCTCTTCGTGGTTTAACAAAACAGGCGGAGGTTGTGGGAGTAATTAGCTTGTCAAGTAATTATAGAGCTACCTTTAAAAGCAGAGGATTTATGCATCTGGTATTTATTTTTTTGTCCGTCGTAGTCCACACATAAGTGATTAATATCTATATACAGACATTAAAATATAATAGTCTACGGAAAATCTTTAAGCCGTTCTTTATGACGATTATGACCTACCCGGCAGCAGTTGTGGCGAATTGAAGATTTGTGAATAAAAACTTTAGTCAATTATGTATTACATTTTTTATAAGAAAATAATCAGGAATCGTAAGGATTCGTCAGTTAAGTTTTAGCCCTAAAGCTCAAAAATACTGCCAATGACTGATTGGAACTCTATGCATGCAGATTGTGATTCAGTAATTTTTTTGTATTAAATCCAGCTAAATTGGTTGTAATAATAATGTCGCCTAACTAAGGGTAAAGTACAATGCATTTAAGCAGTAAGAGATAACAGTGATTAGTGATGGAAAACAATAGAGTAGCCGCAACAAAATTTGCAGCCAATTATTATTTGCACGTGTCTTCCGACAATGGTTCATTACCTGGTGTTTAGGAGCTGACATTGGTTGGTGGTTTCGTTTGAAGATCAACGTCATTCATCAAGCTCTGCAGACAAATTGCAATATTTAAAAGGAAAAGAAAAAAAGTTGTAAACTTTAGTGTGCTCAGCGTTTGTACTCAAATCTTTAATTTCATAAGCTTTATTTGACAATAACCTTAAAAGGTTTGCTTCTGGCAACAATTCCTAATTAGCTTGAAAGCTAGACTGACTGTCTGCACATGTGATTCAATTCTATTGAGACTAAGCATTATTTTTGATGACAAATTTTGAACTTGAGTTTTTAATCTTTAGTATCAAGGACACTGAAAAAGTACAATGTAACCATACATTAAAAATAATTTGTTACAATTTGAGTTTTATGTGCACATAAAACTCAAATTATGACAAAAATAATGCCAACTAAACAAACTAAATCAACTCTGTCCTACAACCTTTAAAATCGAATTACATATTCCAGTCGTCAATAATATTTTTAGAGACGTCAAGAACTACACCTATCAAAGTTTCTACGGAATTTATGAATAGATCAGCGGAATTTGATTGCGGCTCTTAAATTCTCCGAGCTTTTTCAAGCAAGGCCTGTAACAGTTAAAGTAAGTTTTAGAATCAAATTCACTGGTCCTGTTTACTCTTTCATTCACAATAGAACCAGAGCAGATTCAAAATACCCTTTGTAAAGCTACCGTCCCAGTTACTATAACTGTAATTAACTAGTTATATTCCAATTTGTAAGATAATCACCACTACTATGGTCTGTATCTATAATCTTAGACTTGTATGCACAAAAACCCGAAGCGATTAAAATTGTTTGATGCACTGACAACTGGTGCATAAACCAAGGCAAAAGCGGCTCTAAATAATACAACTCAACTCACACAAGCCACGAAAAGCATCTACACCTTTTAATAGGAATTTAAAAGCTTTACATGCTTATCTTGGGCTCGGTCAATAAAAAGGCATAAAGCACCTAACTACATTCAGAACGTATGAAACTGAAACGGAAAAAAGTATGTAGTTTTATTGTGGATTCTCATGTAGGATTTGTGCCTCAAGGTGCTATGCATTGTTATAGACGATAGAACATCCAACATGACACTGATTATTCCTCTACACTCGTGCTTAATCTGTTTCTTCTCGTCTCACTTGGCCGCTTTTGCTTTGTCAAGCTAGGCTCATGAGCGACAAATTATAATGCAAATAAAAGACAAGAAATCGACGAGACTGCTCTGTGGTGATTTTTATCTCCTTGCCATTATAAGGCCATATTTTTGAACTAAGAAAAGCACACAAATTGACGTCTCTCTGGAGACTTGGCTCCTTTTGTTGTTGAAATTAGGAGCAGTAATTGATGCAATTTAAACATTAGGGGGCTGCCAAAATGTAAGTTGTCTCACAACTCTAGCTTCGGGCTTATTATCGTTATCAGCTGATGCATGGCATCTCAGGTATTTTAAGGGGATTCGTTGAAAACGAAGGTTGTCTTTCCAAATTAGATTGTAGATTAAGAGCACTTTGGTACTTATCCTACCTACTGCCTTTAAATTTTACTGCAATGACAACTGAGCTACTTTTAGGTTCTTTAGCTGAGCCAACTTTTGGTTTTTATCTTATTTGTCAATTAAATAAAAAGGTAGTAGATATACTAGATATACATAGTTAAAATCTATAAACAATTTGGTCAGTAGGCTAAACCACTGCTTAAGGCCATTGCCAACAATACAGATCAGTCCACAGTCCACACCATCATTCTCTTTAATCATCGTATAAATCACAAGGAGTAGAATATCACTTCAACCCTAGAGATCTATTACTTGTACGTGAATGGTGAAGATTTAGATTCTCATTCAGTGGAGGTGCATGGGCATTGCTATTACCACCACCAGTTGTCAGTAAATCATGTTTGTCTTTACCCAATATTTACCTTTTTTATTTGCTAAGATTAAAATCACGGCAACCTGTCTTCACCCAGTTTTTTTTCAATATTATCTGCTGCCCCTGCTACTTATTTTACTGCGTTCTACCTACCCCTTCTACTTGCAAACAGGGTAGAAAAGAATTGCGGCTAATTGGCTTTCGCGTTTAGGCTCTATATGTACTAAAGTCATTAAAATTGAGTCTTGTCCTTTAGATTGCTAGTCATACATACGATTTTCCGTGCTCCATATCTGTGGTTTATTGTTTGCACAAGGTTTGAAAGTCTTCTTCTTTGCTCAAACAAGGGACGGTTCTTAATTGCTACCTATTGGGATTTGGGATCGTAAACGTTGAAACTTGATTTGATACCAGGCATAATCACATAATAACAATTGCAATGCGTCATCATACTTACGTAGATTTTAGTGAAGCTTGCGTTAAAAAAAAAATTAAGATGAGTTTATTGTGCAAATGTCCAAGTTGAGATTCTTTTCGGGCTTTTTGAGGTGCATGCTAAGTGTAAGATTTTGTTCATTGGTGTTTGAATGAAAAATGTGTGCTCCACGAGTTTAACTGATTGTGAGTTCAACATCCTGTGTAAATACAAGCAAGAGGTTAAATCAACAAAAGATAATTTGTTGTACAGTCAAAACTTATGGATTCAGATATCAGATGCTAATCTATTGCTGCCGCAAAGAGAGAATGTGCAAATCACTTACAACTTAAATGAAAGTTAAAGAAACTACTTGTTTAAAGCTTCTATGTATTTTAGTAAATCCTTGAACTTAGGATTGACAGATTGAAATTTTCCCGAGTCTCTTTAAACTTTGAATTTTGAAAGAAGTAGCTGTGGTGTGGTAGTCAAGCGGCTTTTAAAGTTTTAAATATTTGCCTAATGTTTTGAGCTATAAAGCGAATCATAAACATGCCATTTGCACTTCATTCCATGACCATGCAAGTTTTCATTAAAGCTACTTTAGAACATTATTGCTTGAATTATTATTTCATTATTAGTATGAGTGACCCTAGCCTAAAGATGTTAAATAAAAAAATATTGAATGAAACCACGTTAAAATAATGAAAATAGTTATACTTTAAAAATTGGGACCGGAACTTGGAATCATATTTCAATTGCAATCACTGAATTGCGAATCGTGCCTCCAAAAATCTAAGAATTCGATGACGACATTTAATACCGACTGACTGCGTCCAAACACACCCTGAAAATTTACAACGGCCATAAATGTCCAAGTCTACACGAGACTAGACTCAAAGACCTACTTTCTGAAATTCAAGAATCAAGATCAAGTTGGTTCGAAACCCATGAAAGAATGCGAGTACTATGTTGTATGTTGTGGTCAGTCAATGCCTTAATCCACATCTCCAAACTATATAAGACACTGAACTTTGGTCTTTCATCATCTGTTTCGATCTTGATTCAACTACCTGGTCTGCCTGCGATCTGCATAGCTCACACTGTATTAGTTGTCTTCCGAAATCCATTTCAATCTCCTAACCAAAAACCACCACATTCAACATTGCTGTTCTCCTAGGATATGCAAAATAAATACAAAAAAAAACAATGGGATAGAGGCAGCCGCATAGAATGTAAAATATCTGTAGAGTGGAATATGAAAAGACTCAAGTGTGCATTATCTCTGAATCTTAAATGTAGTTCATTCATTAGCCCATACACCAAAAAGCTCATTCACCCACATAATAACATTATTTTATTGCACCTCATTCAGTCCGTACCCATGGGGTACCTCAATCACTTTGAATCTTCAATCTGCTGATTTTACCTCTGCTAAAGGAGCAAAGACGGTCGTGGTGTTGAATGAGCTGAATGTTCAATATAAAGCGGAGATGAGTTATAATGAGACATTAGGATTTGTGGTGGTGATAAATGAGTTTTTAGGTTCGCAGCTTGTTCACTCTATTTTGTGATAGAGCATTTCACACTGTGAGTGAGATGCAGTTTTCTGCAAACCCATTTCCGTGATTGTTATTGTTATTATTACAAATTACAAGGGATGCAATTCTGTGGCTTCTCTTTCATGTCTGAATCAACCTATTTAGACAAGTTTGGTCTAGTTCGCACTTGGATTTTCTTATTTCGTATTTGTTTATACTGTCACTGTCAAGGCTCTTCTCTTGAGATGAAATTGAATACATTTGAGATTTTAGAGTGGAAGCTTCTCCGAGCCAAGAAGATATTTGTGAATCGTTGATATCTGCATATGCTCAAAAGCTTCTCGCTGATTTCGTTTCTTATTGAGATGACTCACATGGAAGTTATGACAAAATATTAACTGCTTGTGGGTTTGATACAGTTTGCTAGAGTAAGCTAAACTTCAATGTAATAAAATTTTAGAGCGAGTAAGCGAATTTATGTTGAGGACAGAATGTTATGGTTGTGCTTTCAAGTTTAGCCATAAAGTTTGCATTTATTTATGCAAGGCTTCTGACAGTTTTGACTTCATGACAGTCGTGAGAGCTGTGACATTTGATCAGGAAAGCATAATAAAACACAAGCAACTTTGATTGAAAAAAACCTACAGAAAGAATTTCAGCTTTGTATACCTGCAGTATTTATTCATCCATATGAAACTCTAGTTCAGTATTTAAAAAATATTCTAACCATTTGCATTCATTTAAAATATTTCTATTTATGCTCCCTCATAAAAAAATTTGACCAGTTCATCCCCAAGGTCAACAGCAATCAAAGTTTCGAATCACTACAATTCCATAAATAACGTTGTGGGAACACTACACAGTTAAAATATAATTTGTACACGACCTTTGTTGAAGATGATTGAATTCCAAAAATATGATTGTACAATCTACAATTGAATTATGCTCTATCCCTGTTTAAAAAAATCCAAAACATTACTAAAATGGTAGAAGTCAAAAGCACTGGCAACTGAATACCCTCAGGATTGAAGATTGACTTAAGACTCGTAGAAAAACTGGTAGAATAAAGCGACAGCTTTTTAATCTACCATCTTTGTAGGAATGAACAAGTTTTAAAAGTTTTAATAAGCCAAGCACAAGTGAATTCCATTCCGGAGTATGGACTTAAATGATGATGAGCTCAAATAAAACGAATCACAGTCAGTGTATATACTTACTTACATAGTTCAGAGGTCGAGGATTAATGGATTCGTATTTACTAAAGATGAGGAATGAAGCTACTAAACTTTAAGTCGTCCTTACACACAAGTCCCTCGTACAATACGTCAAGGTAAACTACCTCGTATTCTCATGTAGATAGTAGTTTTTTTTACTACAGGGATTTAAATCAAATTATATTATCTTTGGGATTTTGGATAGAATCTACCATATCATAAAAATTATGGACATGAAGGCTTCAACGATTTGTAAAAATAAAACTGGGTTAGTAAAAATACACGTGGGTAGTTTTTGATATCCAAAATCCATGGCCCTAGATTTTTTTCATCCCCCAAAAGGAGTTCGTTCGCAATAAAATCAATTTTAAAAGTCGAATTTTTCAATTCAAACTTGCTTTAGAGTTTAAAATGTCTCTTTAAACTATGTAGACAGCATAAATCTAATGGTTTAAAGTCAATGCTCTCGTTTTATAAGCAATGCTTCTTTTTTTCTCGATAAAAACGAAATACGAATCTGTATAATTCTCACACTATCATCCCCACACTGTGATGATTTGTTCGACCAAGTGATTTATACGTGTCCATTGCTAAAACGGCACAGCACACAGAGTGAATATTATTTACACATGACGCGCCTACGATTAGCCATGGGCTGGTTGGCGAGACAATTGGACATTTCACACGATACGTGTAGCGCAAGGATAATGCATTTTTCTGAAGGTTTCAAAATTGTTAAAACCACTGAGTATTTTGAATTAGGATGTGCACTAGATCACGTTTATGTCTGAGACCCTGATTCTCTACATTATATTATAATTTTAATGGCTCTCCACTTTAGTCGATAGTTGACTATCTGTCTGGAATACCCGGATATAATCATTTATGCTTTTTACAATGGAAATACAAACGCTTCTGCAACTGCTGGGGCTTTCACATATAATGAACTAAAATATTCATGTGTATTCAATATTCAAGCTTACTTGGATTTAACTCTCAAAGACTTAAACAATGCTTGAACCCAATCCTTCGCATTTTTTCGATAACTAATTAGGAATTTTTATTTTTACAGAATCAAGGCACCAAGGAGGAGGAGGAGATGGTGCGAAGCTGAACGGCACAGGAAAGCCGGTAAGACGTTTGTGGTTTATGGTAGCGTAATTATTTTGTACAATTTTGTGTGGTGAAGAACTTTGCATGAATCTCAATGAGTTAGGTATAATATGCGCGGTTACAGAACTGTCGGTGTAAGTTACAAATATACAGTTTAATTTTTTTTAAATCACACACATTCCTTAAAACTTCCCTGTACAACTTCACTGAGCCCGACTCCGATTCGATTGTCTATCATCTTATCACTGCACTACCCAATTCGACGTTTTAAAACTTATGTTTAATAAAGCAACCAATTTCTCGAATATTGCAAATTATCGCTAGTTCGGTCCAACAAAACAACAGTACCAAATTTCAACGATTTATATGCATTTTCATGTATACCCCATATGGGTAGCCCCCACGGGTCAACCTGCCAACCGATATAGCTCATCTTCGAACTCATCCAAGAAATTGGTCCACAGATCATGTGTGCAAAATTTCAAGTCAATCGGACTAGTTTTAAGAAAGTTATCGTGATGACAGACAGACAGACGGACACTGACATGATCCTATAAGCCCATGGAGTCGGGCTAAAAATTGATGTAATTCTTGTAGGTGCACAAATGCAAATGATCAAAAGTTGAACTAACTCGGCTATTTTAATAGAGTTGAAATAACCCTGTACACATTTGTATTAACAATAATCTCATTGGTAGCATTTCCTTGATTTTTAAAATTTGGATTCGCCTCAGGTATTTTAAAGGAATTCTAAAAAAAAACTTTAAAATCAATCCCGTACAATAATTTGAGGCTTTGAGTGGGTGGAGTAATGATATTCATAAGATGTCCTGATCTAAAGAATCCAAAGTTTATGTACAGATATACCTTTTTGAACGTCTATCAACTTCCCTATAGCCTATTATTCATCTTGCAAAAATAATGATTTACTGGCATTTCCCTGTCAGCTACAAAGAGACATCATCATGCGTTTAGTATGCAAATCATGACTCCCATCTATACCTTTGATAATTACCTCTACTGAATACTGTAATATAATTTTTGAGTCTCAAGAGTCGAGTCGAAGCGCTTGAGAGTTATCTTTAGGTATTCCAAGTGCGTACGACAAACATGCCATACCTTAAAATAGCTTCGATCATTATATCGTCTTCAGTTTAGTGATTCTACGATAGTGTTGAAAATTAGCATTTGGTTTCAAAAACATTTGAACCTTCTGAATGCAGATATGCTATCTGCTAATACTAAATAATGGATAAATAATGATCTGCGTACTTACCTCTATGAGACTGTGTGTGGTGGATACGTTTGTTATTTTTCTCGGATGATATTTTAAGATGATGATGAGATGAGTGCTTCTAAATATAAATCATTAATCATTTTTTCATTCGTCTCCTCAGGTTTCCAGTCAAGACGCAGCGAAGAAGATGCCATGGGGGCCGTTGAGCTTTCTCTTCAAATCCAGAAGTGCCTTGGATGACTCTGTCTTGGAGGTTTGTTTAGGAAATATATTTTCATTCATTTGTTTCAGAAGTCTCTAGATCCAATTCAATAATTTAGATTCATGGTAAATAAATTTGGGTCTGAAAATATTCGAAAACAATAGTTTTGTGTTTCACTATCGATTGACTGGGGTTGAAAAGATTTTCAGTTGGCTTTCCCAAGTACTTTTGAATTTTAAATAGTAGCAGTGCAGAAGGGAGTGCCGAGTGCCTTGACTATTATGTAAAATGGAATGGAGGACGTTGCCTAAGATCAAAGATATTCAAATGAACCTACCTTACTTTCATTTGCAAATGAGATAAAATAAAAGTTGAATGACCAATAAACATGAGCTACCGAAATTCTGTGCGGAGGACTCATTTCAAATGCAAGGATTAGCAATCCAAATGAGAAACGGGTTGTGACTGCATGCATTACAGCAAGTGAAGCCAATATTTTGTCAAAGCTACAAGGTTGACAGTACAAGGCAATGAGACTTTAGATTATAAAAGCGTAAACTACCAAAAACCTTTCCCTGTATTTTATTGTTTGGATTGATGTTTGATGAAGGCTTGTCTAGGTGTCTAAGTTTGGGTGGATTTTTTTTGCAGATGATTGTCAAAAATTACACACGTTGAATTACATTTTGGATGATTTAAATGGTCAGGTTTTGTTGAGTTGAGTGTTAGAATTTACAATTTGCACCATGCACCAAAATTTCTTTATGAAAAAGTCTGCCGCTTCCAAAACTTTTAAATGACTTTTAAAGGGAAATAAAAGTTATCTGTAAGCATAAAATGTTTATAGTTATTATGCGATAAAGCACATAAGATATTCTTAGGCACGACGGGCAAGGCTATTCATTTATTTACATGATCTCATACATACCAGAAAATATTTGTTTCGTTCTCATTTCAATCCAAAGTTGTGAAGCCCTAGTTAAGCATGTTAAAAATATTTCAATTTTTGCGTAAATCTGAATTTTCTGATGGGTTTAAGTTCTTAGAGCATTTCCAAACTGATTAAAAACTTGTGAACGATTTTTTATCTCTAAAACTGAGTTTCTTTTCTTGTTCAGAAAATATCACCTGTGCTATGTGCTAAAATCATGTGTATATCCTAAGTAGTTTAAAAAACTCTGCACCTAGTTTGAACGAGCTCTAACCGTCAGTTCCAAAACTTCTTGCTTGCAAGAAATGAATTGCTTTAAGAATTCCAAAGAAATTCAAAGTTCACCAAAATCAAAGACAAAAGAAAAATTTGAAAAACTGCCGGTAATAGAATTTTTAACTTTCTTGAATTTCAACAAATAGTTTTAGAAGGTCCTTAGGATGCATTAATTTGTACATTTTTTCTTCAAAAGATTGTGCTTGTCATTTAAAGAATCTGTTGAGCAAGATATTCACACAAACATATTCAACAGTCCATTAATACATGTGCACATTCAGAATGAAGTCTAGAGGAGAAAGTTATTAGACGAAAAAAGATGCTACGAATTAAAAAAAAACGTTCCGACCTAAATAAGTTTTTTAAATTATAAAAGCCTGCAGGCTTTTACCTTAATTTTATCCAGTTAATAAAATTTGCATCCAGCCTCAATACAAGTTTAAAATGATCATGAGAGTCACGAGAGTTTAGTTTTGGATTCAATTACAATATTGATTAAGAAACTGGAAATTCAAGTGTAAAATAGAATCCAACACTTTTAACCAAGAAGGACAGTCTTTGAAATTTTATCCAATGTCCTCGGTAAAAAAAACTGGCATATATTGTATTCCCTACGGCTCTCTTTAAAGTGTTTTGTGTCATTCTCCCAACATTCTTGAATTATCAGTCAGTTAAAGTTGAATTATTAAACAAGGATGAAATTATTGTCCGAGCATTCCCGGAGGCAGCCATAATGGCTTAAGAAAGCTGGGAACATGCAACATAAATTCATTGTAATACGTTCTAAGTCACCCCTCTTCTTCTTCATTGCGTCTTCACTGTTATAAAAGGATGAGTTTTGTTACATACCAAGCTCTTGATATTAATTTTATGACGAGTCTCCTAGTGCATTTGCCTAAGCTCATGTTTCGGTCCGACATTGAATTGTTGAATGCGTCCAACCTACTCACATTGTATTATGGCATTCGAGATGGAATGTTTATTTTCTTTGCTTTTACATTTACAAGATATATGGGGGTCATTTTCTATCTCGAAGTATGCAGGTTATCAGGTTGAATTGACTCAAGTTAGAGAGTCCATTGTTGACTCTTTCTTTAATGCTCGGCTCGTACATCATGCATTCAACAATGAGGCGAGCACCACATGTGAAAATTATGAAGATTCATGAGCAAACACATCAGTTCAACAACTCACAGAAAGCACACCTGTCTTACTCTGCATAATTTTAAGATGCGTAGGTAAAAGGGTTCGATTAACAATTGAGGTTTTGAGATGCTGCTGAACATTAACTTTTAAATACGAACCTTCCCCAGGGAACTCCCTATAGATTAATCATAAAGGAAGTTTAATACTTTTTGTATAGGAAATGTAATGCACAATTCTTAGCTTAACGATGCGATTGAAGAGGTTGAAAAAGGCTCGACGGATTTTTAAAGTTCTCTCATTCCCCTATTATCTCCAGCACCTTATCGTTCCAAATTTTCAATGACGGCATTTGTAGTAGAAACTTTCTTGAACCCCCTGAATCTTGCTGGCATAAAGGTGTAAAGGGTTTATAATGTAAACATTAGCCATAAGTATGCAATATACAGAATGGAAGTAAATTCTTGATTTTCTATGAGTAGTCTTCGCACGACTCGTATTACAGAGGACGTGAACTCTCTAGATTTTAATATCAAAGGGCCTGGAATAGGAAATCAGAAGAGAGGAAGGTAACAGTCTACTTTACATACAGTAATGGATAAGTTGATGTTGAGTACTTAAGTCTTAGAAGAAGGGTTATGGATTATGGATATTAGCTTTTCACCTGACACTTGAATCTTGAATATCATTACACTTATCTTATCTTAAGGTGCCCTGACATTTTCAAACTCGGTTGGACATAATGCTCGTGTAATCCTTTTCTAAGTTTGAAACCCATTTTCCTCAAATGGTCCAGAATTCTTCAAGACTTGTGATCTTCATGATGGTAATGCATATGAAACTACGAGAAATCAGATTAACTATCTAGGCTTGCTTTAATAGTTCAGCAGTATGGAATTCTAACCTTTTTGCCAACTGTGCACTGAGGAGGGACATAGAGACAATGTCTGCTTACGACAGTTAGAGAGTGCAGTTTACTCAGACATTGGTACTTGTTTTAACTACCAAAGTTCCATAACTGAAGCCACAAACGAGTGAGAATCTCGGGAGCAGACGACTCGAATTATTTTCATAATGTTTCACGACATACCGTGAGGACAAAGCTGAGAACTCCAATTGGCAAATTATGGCACTGAATTTTAGGCCAGTGAAAACTGTGAAAAGCGAGATTTTGTAGCCTTGAGATTATCATATGAATATAATAGGTTTTTAGTGATTTAAGGACAAAAGTTGCCGCAATTGCAGAAATTTCAACAAAGTCGTTTTTCTCATATCTCTCTTTATACATTCGTAGGTTATCCTACTACAAGTACATGTTGGAACTTTTGCGCAAAGAGTTGAAGAACTGCGATCATTAAAGGTGATCTATGGGCTAAGTTTTCCCCTATCTATTTGTATCTTTGGAGGAAGAGATAAGAGTTTAATGACACACACGTACAGATTATCACAAAAGATTGATTCCGACAACTTGCGGAATTGATACCTACCACACAGTCCGTCTCCTCATCATGCTGGGCCACTTTATGATAATGTATAGGGATTTAATTTTTTTAAAGTGAGAAAACTTGAATCTTCACGAGTTATGTGGGCACATTCAAGAATGTGAACTGTTAATGCATGTAGTGAATGGGTGGTGGAGTTTTGCATGACTTTGTCGGTACCTCAGATGGACGAACATGAGGTTTGAGGATGTTTTTGAGGATTTGGACTTTTGTGGCAGTGCAATGGAATTTTAAGCACCTCTGAAATATGGTGGCTGATAAATTGTCAAGGTGCTTGAGTTTCATCTACACTTTGTGCAATGCTCAAACTAAATATAGTGCAAAAGCATTACTAGTCAATATATTAGTTACAAGGTCTGTTTAATATCCTTCATCGTCCCTATTATATTATTACTCAAAGTAGTAGTACAGTGTACATCTTCAACCCTTTTAATATTTAAATTAGCTTAGGCTAGGATAAGGAAGGAATTTTATAAAATCAATTATTTTCGTTGGTAGGATTACCAGCATGGAAATGCAACAGTGTGTATCAACCTTTATATTAGTAATATCAGCCATTAGGATTTATTGTATATTACCGACTATCGCCTCTGGACATAAAGTTGGATACTAGCAAGGGTTTACATGAAACAATGGCTTGGGTACGATTCCCAATTTTTTGCTTCGTGTTTTGTAGCATCACCTCACCATAATTGCTCAAAAGTATGTGCATTCGGTATCCATGAAAAAAACTTGGCTAGCTAAACTTTAAATTGTCCATGGCATATAGATTTGCAATTAAATCTTGGTATAAACAACAAAACTACGCAGATCCAAAACTCATGCTCATTGTTACTACCCAAGTATCCACATGTCAAATTGCTTAGATTAGCGATGTTATCATCTACTGAAGATTTTTTTCCCAGTTAAATTCTGTGGTTTTGTCCATCAGTATATAGGGTAGGAGGTTTTTTAAATTCAATTATTTTTCAGGCTTCTGCCGAACAATTTTTTATATTGACTACAGGCATAAAAAAACGCAGCATGTATGAGTTTAATAAACACAAGAAATCCATCTTGAGAGAATACAATAGGAAGGAAAAGTTATGAAGAGATTGGAATGACAGAAAGTCTCGCACAATGAGCACAAATTGTCAATGGTTTTATTCCGATTCCAAAGACGAGACCAACAATGGATTAGTAGAGATATTTATGCCATATCATATCGTACGGAGAAGAACTCTTGCACACACACACACATACATAGTTTGCATAACAGGTAGACAATATCGTCTCCATTTTCAATTTTGAATGCAAGCACAAGCCATCACCGCAGCTTATCATAACATTATAATCTTACAAACAATCCGTTTGGCACTTGAATTACAAGAAACCCTTTTATGTGAATCAACGGAATCAAGTGGGCTCCGTTCACTTGTGCTATGTGGTCAGGAATTGCTTATCATTTTCACACTATTTGAGTCGGCCTGTGTTTATTAAGAAATTGGCACTGTTTCATAATAATCTTCAGAGGGATGGGATTTTCCCCCGTAGTTTGCCAAAATATCGATTGACTACATTTCTTGAAAATTAAATACAAGTTGTCTAATTTAAATGTATTTTAAATTCTCAACGTCATTATCTTTGTTTTTGCAGCATAAAAGTATCAACAATTTAGACTCACAGTTTATTCATTATTTTTTTAATGAACAGAGAGACGGCAGGCAGAAGTGAAATGGATAAACCACTCGCTTTTCAATCCAAAGAGATAAAAAGTATTAATACGAGTTTTTTTTACTAAAGGAAATACAATACAATAAAACCGGAAGGGTTGAGTCCCCCAATTTTCGTTACTCATTTCGTTATTTCTGGCCGAGTCATGTAGGCATGCAATCTTCTGATTGTTCAACCTTTGAAGCCTCCATTGTTGACATTATTATATCACAGTCACAATTCGATGAGAGCCTTTCATTTGATCATGTTAATATTGCTGTATGGATAGAAAGCCTTCTGCCGATTAAAATAAGAATGCAGCAAAAGTCTGGCTGAATTTGCAGTTTTCAAAACGCGACCTTTTGTCCGCTTAGCTAAATATGATAATATGCTTGTTTCCTAAGTTATGTACAAAAATAATTGCCCAAAACGATGCTTAAAACATTATCAACTTCATTACAAGGTTGAAAAGTATCATTGCGTTTAGGATGAGGTTAAAAATCAATTTAAACTAACAATAAGGAGAATTTTTATCAATTTGAGATGAGGAGTCGAAATGTTTTCCAAGCCTATTTAGTCAATGAAATTATTCAATGAAAGTGGGATTGTTTACGTTTTTGTGCTTGAACTGCTTTGCTAATCTTTCTACTCAAATACTTATTGTAGGTATCAGAGTCATAATCCTTTAGCACGTTATGGCACTTTGTAGAAAATGACTCACTCATTTATAACTGACACTGTGAAACTGCAGCATTGGAATGAATGAATGAATTTGCATACTAAAAAATACACCAAAATCTCAGCACACAGACAAGAGGAGAAGATGTAAATTCTGTCACTCATGAAGGCTTGTTTGATGTTGTTGATGATGATGGGTTACCAACCAACACTAACAAGACATAATATTATTTTCTCCTCCTCGTGTAAAAGCTCACCTTGTCTTCATGCTTAAAGGGCAAGCAAATAAATTAATGCATGACTAAAAGGCATGTAACCCTTTTTCTCCATGGATGCGTACCTTTAGCCTGAGCCACAAAGTTGAATTTTTTTGCTCTTCTCACTTGCTAGGTGAGGTATTTCAACCATTCCAATCTCATCACGGTGATCTATGGCCCTTGAGAGAGGAAAAATATTTGAGGTGGATGATATAATCCATAAAGTGGATTTAGATTTAATGAATAAGAAGATCGTTCGTACGTGTAGGATTGAATGTGAATTGATATTGGATCCATAGAGTTCGGAACACATGTAAAGAGTACAGTCTGCATGATAATATTTTCATGTAAAGAACCTCCACTTTTTATGCAGCATGTGCATAAAATTGGAGAGAGATTAATGGTCGTGACTTATTTTTATAATATCGTTATTTATTTAAATATTTTTATAGGAGCCTCAGAAATATAATGTGGCCCTCAAAGGTCACGACTTCACTGGTCTGGGCTTCAACATTTGTGGCAACATGAAGGATGGGATCTTTGTCAAGGATGTTATGCAACGGGGTCCGGCTTCAGAATCTAAACGAATTCTTCCAGGTAATAATTCTCATTTCTCATACATTCTGATTTTTGTGAATCCAACTCCTTTTTCTACCTTGGTGAATACAGCAATGAAATAAATATTTAAAACGAGTCCACACTATTTCTTGTATGCTCATTTGCTGAAATAGAAATTAAATGCATTTTTTATTTTGTGTGTCAATTTTTTTTAAAAATCTCACAAGCCAAGTTTCAACTTGGAGTTGTAGTTTAAAAATTTCAAGAATTTTAAAGTCGCAGTGGAAAAAAAATTAATTACTTTTATAGACTCTTTGACCACAAAGGTTCCGAAAGAGATTTAACAACCTGGCACCAATTGTGTTACAAAATTTATGTTCCACATTAAGAATGATGAGCCGTAATTGAAAGCAATCAATCGATAAAGGTCCTTTTGTTTTGGTCCATCCTCAAGTCAATCTTGATTTCTCCTCTGCTTGGCCCATTAGCATACTTGAGCAGTCGTTTATTTATTATTATTGGGTGTCTCACAAACAGAATTTACATGTATTTAATCTACAATGACAATAGGAGCTAATAAAATAGGTCTGGTACTCTCTAAACTAGGTCTAGTAGAAATTAAACTTACTAATTAGTAAGTTTAATTTCTACTAGAACTAGTAAACGATATATTCGAGACAGTTACACCCCGACATTAGCTATTATTCATTGTTTCTTGCAGATTATTAATCTGTTCCTAACCGTTTGTATATTTTCAGGGGACCAAATAACAAGTGTGACGGTCTCGTTCAAGCAAATGGTTTTAGAAGATGCCTTAACCCTCCTCAGCTACGCATCTCCGTATGAAGTGTCCATGGACATGATGCGGCACTCGGAGAAGTCATTACCTCACAAAGGACTTTTTCTCTCAAGTCCACCTCATCCATCAGGTTCTGGTCAGTCCAATACTCTTGAGAGGGTGTGTCATCCATTCTTCAAGAGTCAATCAATCGACGACTTAAGAAAGGTATCCTATCAATTCTTCTATTCTATATCGTACTTCTCTTAACTAAGACCGAGGCTAATCTCTCTCAAAAAATAACCTCTTCTATCACATCAGTACAGTAACAGCAGCATGAACAAAAAAAACCGATTCGATTTCATGATGATAGATTTCAGAATATAATGGAAATGCCTGCTCAGAATAGCCATAGGGATTACACCAATCTTATCTCAACTTCCTACATATAGCTTAGGCATCCATTCGATTCTATTTATTTGTCTCCTGGGACTTCTTCCTAAAAGAAGACCCTCTGTCTTCCGTAGCAAGCCTGAGCTCCTAAATATTTTAATTCAATTTACTATCATAGAGAAATCATTAAGCTTTTACGGCTCTGAAGCCGCAAATGAGGTGCATAGACGGAGTGAGAAACGGAGAAATGTCCATCGTCTCAGTGCGTTATATTATATTTATACTTTATTACTTTGATCCCTATCTTTATCAATCAACTATCAATCTTCCTTGTCTTGTTGTTTTTAATTACTTGAAAAGTGTGTTAAATTAGAAAACTGTAGCCCAGTGTGGGGCAGAGAACAGCCCCACCAACAAACAGCCTCTCCTTAGCATTTCATCACGTACTTTTGAAATAGAAATATTGTGTGAGGAGGATTCAGACGATGAGATCATGAGACGGAAAACCAATAGATAAAATGAATTAGAGAAATGATCATTAATAACTAAGGGGAGGTATAGCGCTTCGGTATAAATGTATTTAATTTAAGGATTTAATTACTTACGGAGGAGTCGTCTTGTAGCAACTTAAAGAGGCCAGGCCCAATTCCTCGACTGGGCTTTACTGCACAGCATTCAAAATATTTTAATATGCTCACTCGGCTGTGCTCCCTAATTCGGTAGTCGATGGAACAGAACAACAAGTTGGGTTGAAATAAAACATGTCTTCCTCATACATACAGAGATTTCTCATAATTAAAAGTGTGAGTGCTTCCTTTATAGCTTTTGGATGGTTTAAAACTTACCTTTACTGGCTTTACTACTTGAGCAATCATTTAACTCATTTATGTACCAAGTTTACGATCGCGTGGTCATTGGAGAACAGTTAATTCACTATTTTGACGAATGAAACAAACTTTGGCATTTATTTTTTTTACGACCCGGACCCATGTGTTTTCGCAAAACCTACTTAAGGAAACTTTAGTATAATATCCATTTTGTTTTCATTCATTAATAAAAGCATTGACACTTTGAAGCTCAGGTTGACTTGACTCTCCGTGGGCTAATGCTTAGATCAAACATTGAAGATCACGGTCATTAAATATTGTTCGTGTTTCTCTGTGCTTGATGCCAATGATAATGACTTCTCTTTCATTAATTTCATTCAATTAAAACCTGAAGATCATGTTTCTGGAAAAGGGAGACTCGTCTTCTCTATTGTTTTCTTGAGCAAGTTGGGCAACGTGTTTGAAAAAATTTTCAATCCCGATGAGTTATTTCCCTTTATCACGCATCATTAATATTATCATATATGCAAACACATTAGCTTACACTGTAGTAGTATGGAGACTAGCCGCGTCGGCCAAAAGGATCCAACCTCCTGTAGATATTTGCTGTTCAGTATAGAGAGAAAAAGTCCGATCGTTGTCCTATTTACTTGAGAAATTACCATACGAATGACTTTAATGCTGATTAATCAGACAAAGTATTACTTCTCATCGTTTGAAATTCATTTTTTGGATTGAAAGATAACGTAGACATTTACACACTCAAGGTAGGAGAAACCCCAGCTTTATTTGAGATGGGAGAGCCGAGAAGAAAGCAAGGATTGATTGTGATTAGAAAGGAAAAAGACACCGTAGGACGCCATGCATACACAATTCAGGATCAAAATACCTTAGAGCATTGAGAGGTTCATTGGAAATCAAAGTCGGGATCTGTTAAATGTCTAGGAGTGTTGGGCCTTGTCTGTATTAAATGAAAATATGAAATGAATGCAACCGTTGTAATTTTTTGTTCCGTATGAATTACAAACACACAAAGTTACAAAGTATTAAAAGACTTTTGTATGCCAACAGACAAGATACAAGCATTCAAACATCTATCTCTATGTTCAGTAGATTGAATGGGTTATTGTTACTTCCATGTTATCTATCGTTATTGCAGTTATTATTCGGAATTAAAAGCCAAGGTTTTGACTCCATGATGTTTATGTATCCACAGGTGGGAAAGGATCACTTGGATATGCAAGTGAGTCGAGTTAAAAAGCAAGCTAATGGAGTTCATGGCAAGCCCTCCTCATCCTCATCCAAGATAACAATGGAGGTTCCGACTGTGGTCGTCGTGGGTAATAATGAGTCTCGAGCATCCTCATCATCATCTCAAACAGCTGTCATCTCGCCGAATGTCAATTTAAAACTCAAAACACCAACTACAACAGGAACAACAGGTAAAATTAGCCAGGAGGTTCATCAGAAACAAATTCCTGAGCTGGCTCTTTATGAAGTAGACTCCCCTAGAGGTCCCATTGTCCCAGGTATTAAAGTGTCTGCCAAGATGTCCAAACCAGAAATTATCCCACGAGCCAAATCAAAAGCAACCAACTTGCAAAAAGCAGCTCCAGAGATGCAACAAAAACAAGTTGTTGTGGAAGCCATATCTCCCGTAGTTAAAATGTCTTCAGACTTTGACAAACTTGTGAGAGAACAGTCCATCTCAGACTACACTGAAATTCCAGAACTCCACCTTCCAGCAGCAATAATTGATATCGACCAACTGCAAATTGATGTAGCCCAACCTTTAGTGAAACTAGGGCGTGTAGAAACTACAAAGATAAACATGGAAATGCCATCAGTAGCAGCCCTGGAAGAAAAGATCCCCTCCATGATTCTGATGACAGGGGAGCATGAAATGAAGGAAATTATTAAGGGTAAAAGCCCCCACGTGGAAATCGAAATGACTCCACCGGAACTTTCCCTAAATATGATGAGAAAAGGCTCCCACGATAAAGATCAACAAGAGGAGTCCCCAGTTCAAAAGCCACAACGAGGCCAAAAGTCTCAAAAATCCAAGGAGAAAGATAAGGAGGCCAAAGCTGACAAGAGCAAAGACAAAGAGTCCAAGAAAGATAAGCATAACAAAGAATCCGCGGGTAGTGAGATTTCTTCAAAAGAGGGTGATCAACAACAGCAACCATCCGGGGAAAAATCCAAGTTTGGTAAATTTGGTTTCAACCTTCCAGATATCAGCTTGAATTTCGGTAAAAGTAATGGCAGTAAATCAGAAGAGAAAGACAAGGAGAAAGATAAAGAAAAGTCGGACCAGGGTGAGAAAATACCAGATGGAAAAGGGAAATCCGACGAGAAGAATAAAGAGAAGGAAACGAAGGATAAATTGTCAAAATCTTCTAAAGACAAAGGAAAGGAAATGAGTTCCAAGCCACGGACATCTGATGCCCCGATCACAGACACCAAATCTCCCGAAGATGTAAATGAGCAGTCACCACCAGTTGAGAAACAACAATCTGAGAAATCGGGATCGGGTCTTTTATTCAATCTCCGCCTACCATCATTTGATAAACCACTTCTGCGACGGAAAGACAGTAGTGGAAGTAGTTCTGGAGAGAAAGAAGGCGAGGTTGATAAAGATCCCAAAGCCAAAAATCGTTCAGAATCCCCATCAAAGCCCTCCAAGTCTTCAAAAGATAAAGATAAGGAAAAATCTTCTAGTAAAACTAAGGACGAAAGTCGACCCACATCCCCAGATGAGCAAAACTCCAAAGATTCGGATAAAGAAGTAATAGTTACTATGCTGGGGGATGATGATATGATGAGGGCACAAGAACGACCTGAATCTGCTGATGGAGAAAAATCTTCAAAAAAAGGAGGTGGATTCCATATGCCCCATTTGGGACTCAAGCTACCTAAATTTGGACACAGTAAACAAACGTACTCATTTGAGAATGCTGGGGAAAATGCATCAAAAGATGGGAAGAATTCTCACAGTGAAATCCCGATGGGGATTGAAGAGACCTCATCAGCCTCGGTGAAAGTTGAGTTGTCTGCCGATGCCCCAGATTTCAAAAAAGTTACCCAATCCGTTGAAGGGCTTAAGGAAGGGTTTTCTCCAAAATTATCAAAAGAAAACTACAAGATTGAAGTCCCTAACACGAAGAAAACATCTGGAGACATGCAAGTTCAGCTCCCATCTGTCGAAATGAAAGTAGGAGCGTCTGGAGATTCTAAAATGGAAAAGCAGATAGTAAAATTAGAAGAAATGGACGGTAAGTCCATTTCCTTAGGCCAAGCTACCTCATCAAGTCCAGCTACTCCGGAATCCTCGAAAGACTCAAAAGATGAGGAAAGCGCACCCGGAGAAGAGATGCCTGAGAAGGATGCGAAAGATTCATCAAAGCCCCAAGATGCTAAGCCAGGTTTTGTATCCAAAGGGCTAAAAGGTCTTCGTGATTTAAAGGACAAAGTCACTGGTAAACTTTCTCACGATAATCAGCAGCATTTAAGTTCTAGTGAGGACGAGGCTCCTGGAGATGATCAAGACAAGGTGGCTGCAAAAGAGAAAGCAAAGAAGGACAAAAAATTGGCCAAGGAAGCTCGAGATAAGGCAGCTGCTGAGGCCAAGAAAGAGAAGGAAAGACTTAAAGCTGAGAAGAAGGCTAAGAAAGCGGAGCTTAAGGCTAAGAAATCTGCCACTTTAAGTCATTCTAGCGATTCTTCATCCTCAAGTTCAGATGACAGTGAGGAGGATGAAGTGAAGGGTAAAAAAGAGAAGAAAAAATCTAAATCTAAGGACAAATCTAAAGCCAAGAAGGAGAAAGAAAGTACGAAAAAATCTTTAAAGAAAGGAACAACTAGTCCGATTCCGATTGAAACGATTGAGATTGACCAAGAAAATATTCTCATGTCACAGAAACAGTTAGAGTTAACGACTAGTGGACAAGATGTTAAAGATCCCGTGGCCAAGCCACCTGTTGCCCCAAGGAAATCGAAAGATTCTGTCAAACTGGATAAAGAGCAGCAGGAGGGGGAAAGCAAAAAGTTCAAGGATAAAGCCAAGGATAAGAAGTTAAAGGATAAAAAGGATAAGAAAGCCAAAATTTCAAAGGAAGGAAAAACAGGAGCGTCTAGCTCAAGCAGCTCAAGCAGCTCTAGCTCTTCCAGCTCCTCCGAAAGTGATGATGAAGGTGGAAAGCCTAAAGATTCTTCTGGGAAACCAAAAAAGCCAAAAAGGTCAGCAAAACGAAAGGCACCAGTCCCCCCGGCGTCAACTGAACAGTTCGACATGCCAGCTGGAAACCGTATGACTATTATAACCTCGGCTGAAGTAAGCTCTCCACCAAAAGAAGATAATGAATCAGCAAACTTGGACAAGTCTGGAGCACTAGAACTATCCGCCCAAGTAACTAAAACACCTGAGAGTGGTCGACGCTCAGCCTCGTATGGGGATCTGAGCAGTTTTAAGCCAAACAGTAAACTGGATAACCTGGACCGAACCATGTCTGTGGATATGGCAGCTGACAGTGAACAATTGAGCCCAACAAGTAATACCATGCCGATGGGGGCTCCTGTAGAAGATTTGAGCGCAGATCCCGATCCGAAAGCAGTAATAGCTCATTTCAACCGAGAAAACCCCAAAGGTAGCAACCCAAAGGACAGGATGAGCTCGGTGTCTTCCAGTTCAAGCTCAGAAACACTCAAAGCTTCACCTACATCCGTGGTCCATGTTTTCCCCAAAGAATCCCTTACAGTCGTTACCCACACCCATACCAACTCCCAGCTCATACCTGCAAGTCATCACATTAGCATTATTGGAGCATCTAGTGAAAGCACCTCCACAGACCCAGCATCCATGGGATCCTTGACACAACCAAAGGTCGAAGGGCAGTCCTCACAAATTCATAAGATGATGGACGAAACGATTTCTATGATGAATAACATTGTGCATAAGATGGACAGCCCAGCACTGGTTCGGTCTGTCACGGAAGAGAAAGCACCTGGGAGTGAAAGTAGAGTAACAGTTACAACTCCATCCTCTCAAAGTGCCCCAATGGTCAGCACTCCAGCCTTCCAAGCCTCGGAATCGAATAGATCTGAGCAAGTGACGATTTCTACATCAGGAAGCAGTGTTTTGGACAAAACAGAGGTGGAAAGGGTTGCTCGGGAGGCTGTTGATGAAATCATATCCCAAGTTAATTTAAATGGAGTTGAAACATCGTCGGAGCAGCTAACAAGTATGAAGTTAAATGGACAGGTTGATTATAATGAAAAGCATTCAGGTGGTAGAACTTCCAACTTTACTACTGCATCTCCCACTGAAGGAGGATCAGGTCCATCCACATCAGTAAAAGTGGCAGGAACAGGGATGAGCATGGATATGGATCTTGTGGAGCCGATCTCTTCAGGAAAAAATATTACCGTAATGAACATAAAGAATGTGACCAAACAGGCTCATCATCTCGGAGGTGATCATGATGATGAATCAGCTTCTTCAGCAGCTTCTGGTAAAACCAAACCTACTACCAATACAAATACCAATGCCAATCTGGGTGCTGCTTTACTAAGAGGGGATAGCAAATCTAGGCTTATGCAAAGCGTGGCCGATGCAAATACCATCATAGTTAATCCCATCTCTCCCTTAAGAAAGGGTTCCTCCATGTCTTCCTCCTCGTCCTCTGTAGACTCGTCACCCGAAGTTCGGTCAGATTCCAAGCCACTGTTCGTCACTCCTATCCTAGAAAGTAACACTAACAAAGCCTCTTCAACTAATTCAACTAAAACATCGAATGGGCAAACCATTGAGATCAGCTCTCAGGAGTTGGATGGGATTATGATGTCTCATGCAGAGTTTTTGCAAAAACAAGCCGCTGCTATAAATATGATAAGCCGCCCTTCCCCTAACTCCTTTGATGGGCCGCAAATAAAAGACGCTAGCTTTGACAATTGGGTTTATGTTGAGCAGAAGAATGCTGCTAATGAGTTGACATGCACCCATTCTCATTCAGATCCTGAACCATCCACCTCCTCATCGAATGATGATGATGACATCCCATACAATCGAAATGGTGCTCTCAGTCCAACCACTTATAAAATGGAAACGGAATACAAATATGAAACGTCTGAAATGAGAATTACGAGCTCACCCATCCCTCCTGGAGAATCTAATAACACCAGCAGAACGACAGTTTACTCAACCACAATGACATTACCTCAGAAGACTGTCACCCAAATCACCCTTGGAGAACCTGTTATCGATTCACTTGGAAGAATTGTCTCCAAAATCACTTTAGATACAGCACCTGCTGAGACCAGTGAGGAAGATCTTCCAAAACTTGAGCCCATGAAGAAATAAAATAATAATCCTCGAGTTTTCATATTTTAAAAATACATAGCTTTGATGTTAATTGGAATTACAATAATTATTAAGACCAAGAGGAGTGTGTACTTATATTATGGTGCCATGTAAGATTACTTAACCTTATAATTTACTTTAGGCACTGTCGATTATATATTTCATAGTGTATACAATGTTCATTTTTAAATCCCGCAACACAGAATCTGTTCAAAAACAACCCTGTCATGAAAGTTTCGTAAAGCACGAAAGTAATAGTAATCCATAGTTTTTCCTTAAAACTAAGAATCATGTCTTCATGAATTCAGTAAAGCTGATTTCCTAATTGATTCGAACAAGACAGAGAGAAATTGTCAATCGTTACCACCAAACTAAACTCACATGGGCAATAAAAAAAAGTCTTCTAACAAAATATCAGGGAAAGAAGCTACCAGAGAGAGACAACTTCAGGATTGATAAAGACCCACCGTAATAAAATTTAAAAGAAACTATTTTTTGTAAATTTCATGCAATTTATACAAACCTCCAGTTTAAATATTTTGATATTATAGTATCATAGAAATAATTCCCTGTACAGCTTGCTTAATATAGTTGTCAATAATTGTAATTAAAATAATTAATCCCTTGTACTAAAACCTTGTGAATCCCTCTCCAGGCTCACAAGCCCCTGTAAATGTTTTTCGAATTTCATAACGTTGTTAAGGAAGAGATGTCTAGTTATTTTGTACATTGTACATTGAATCCAGTTTAAAACCGGCTCTGATGAGGCGTAGTTCTTGCGAATTGACATTCAAATCATGTAAATAGTAAGCGGACTAAGAAGAATGTACACTATTACCATAAGTACTTATGAAAAGTGGACAGGTAGGCCGTAGGTAATTGTAAAAGTATTGTACCATCTTGTGTAGAAACATTTGCTATAACATGGTCATCTTTATCCTTCATAAAGACACCCGTTTAACAATAATATAATAATATATGTAATCTATTAATGTTTATCGATACGCTAGACCAGAGCCAAAGTGCAAATGCAAATTCGTGTACGAAGCAATAATCTCTTTTTATTACATCCAGCGGGATACGGTAGACTAATACAATTAAATTAGACGGTGATAGCAGAGTGTATGAGCAATAAATTAAAGGAAAACCCCAACTAGATCTGAACTTCTCCAGGTAGGACTCGTTAGGACACACATTTCATTCGGATGGATTTTAATTGATGAATTGTTCAACTCCACTCTTCCTCAGCACAACCAATTAAAATCTATTCTACCACGGATATTAGTTCTTATATAGTTTAAATTTTTATGGTACTGTCTTTAGTGTCCCTAAGAGTTTTGGTCTTAATTTTTTGTTATGAATTAGGGATGCTTTATAGCCTATAGTTTAAATTGACGATCTGATTCGGTTTGTTTTTCTTTGAATGAGTTTTTTTTCTGTAAGGCCAGTGACTAGTTTAAAGATTAGGAGACTGATTGATGATGTTGATCACAAAGTGATTATGAATTGAAAGTGGTGAGTTTTTAAATCAAAGTTTATCATTTTAAATCAGTTTTTTACCCATTCGAATCAAGGATGGTTTGTGAGAAGTAGAAAAGATTGCTTAAAGAGGGGACTTGTACTTTATACATTCAATTTCAATAGCGATATAGCAATAGGTGTAACTCAGAGCAATATTTAGATACAGTTTATCCCGACGGATGTTAATTAACTGGATATAATATCATAAGAATATTGTTAGATACACATATCTAGTGGTAGATGGCTGATTGAAGATAAGATATAATTGGTTCTTGTTTTATCTTGTAAGTTAGTTTATTAGATATGTAAGTAAGCAACTAAAATTATGTATTCAAAATTTAAAAATTTCTTAAGTACTCATTAATGAAATGAAGAAACCCTTCCGTCCAGGGCCAATTAATAGCTTTGTACTTTAATACACACCGCTAAGCGATTTAGCTAATCATAAATTAAGGAGACCCAGGGCCAGGACACAGCATAAAAATACTAAGAGCGGTTTCTATTTCTATGTGATGGAACATTGGCAAACTTCTCGCAAGAATTTATTCAGAATGAAAAATTGCACAATTTTCTATTAAAACACTCCTATTTTAGCTTAAAATCCATTGTGCTGCGATTTTGTGGATTTTTTGTGATAACTATAAATTTGTGAAACCGGTTAGGCATGTTATTTGTCCAAAATTTATTTCCAAAATGACCCTATCACGCATTAACCTTCCTGGCAGGGGATTCCATTTATTCAATTAAGTGATAAGTAAATTGCTCAACTTTGTGGAATAAATTCAAGCTGGCAAAAAATCTGTAGAATTAGGCATATATCGTAGGCATAGGCATATCGTCTTCAAACTTGTAATTTTATTTTAAAAGTTGGTTATGTTTTTTAATTAATTTTTATAGAGCTAAGATTTGTATAATTTACAAGGTTTGTGTCTAATTTCACTCACCATGGGTCCTCAAATGATCCAGAACAATGCCTTCATATACATTCCGTCCATTTTTGTACAGGTATAGTTTTTTAATAGTTTTTTAAATGTGTTATAAAAATATCTCTTCGCCGTTTAAAAAGTGAATATTTTATCACTAAACACTTTTTGAAAATAACCTATCGGGTGAGTTTTTTCTTGTTTCAATTAAAATTTTGAGGCATTGTAGGTGTTAACTGCTTGGAATCTGGAATGAAGCTTCTGAACCACTTGGTTTCATCTTATTTCAACCCTTTGAAATTTCTTGAGATTATGTGCAGTTTATGTAGAAGTTTTGTTGTACATGCCATGATAGCTTTCATTTTTGTACATAGAATAGTTGATAACATACAGAATAGTACCGTAGATTTAGAGCTAGCTGGCTTGTGCTGGGCATACTGCAATATTGAGTAGCTGTTAATTGAATCGAGTTGATTGCAATATTGTTTTCATCAATATGTATCGACCACGTCTTCCGTTACTATTTTTAGCTTGTAATTTGTAAATTGTGAATTTTCTTTCGAATATATTATTATTATTAAGTCGGAGAGCCAGGCGATTTCGTTATTTTGTCAATACTTATCTTACCTCTGGGTATTTATATTCCGATGGAAATTTCAAAACCGCTACCGGTGTTATGTGTGTATTGTATGTTTAAACTATTCAAACAATTATCGTATGAAAATCTTTCAAAGTTGAAAATTTTCCATGCTATGACAGGCGGCAAGTCGATCTGAAAAAATTGAAATACGGGCAGCCATAACGAGATTAAAAAAGATGTAAAAAGTATTCAGGTCCGATTTAACTTTGGAAAAGCCTTAGAAAATCTAGATCTACTAGAAACCTTGAAATTATCTTGTAAATGTAGTTACTTAATTTACAAATTAGTACTGAGTTATGTGCCATTTATACGATAATACTAATCATAAAAATAATTCGAATGAATTGAATATAATTTTTCTCTTGCCTTAATTGATGTTGTAAAGATCTTATTATTGTCTTCAAACCCTTTTCTTTTAATTTTAACGCGGCTGTTTATGTAAATATTTTTAAATTCTCTATTGAATAGAATTGTATTATTAAATTGACCTAGTTTATAAAATATATTATTTAAACTTTAGTTAATAGTGAATAACCGAGACCCAACAAGTCCGGCAAGAATGCGTTGCAGCCAATCAAAAATGTAACATTTGCTAAAGAATTCCCTGCTTTTACAAGCAGGGTTCAATCTTTTTGCATTTGGAATATTGTATATAACATATAGGTATTATCTGTAGTTTCATTGTTGAGATTTCCATAAGTAGAAATTAATTATATAGTATAACTTAGCACACACATATAGTTATTCTTTCGCGATAGTTTTTTTGTATAGATAGAAGTAGAACATTTAATCTTAATCCCGGCTTAAGTGAAAGCAACTTAATTGTCCAGCAACAGAATGATTATTCTAAAACAAATATTGGCAGAGTTGAATCTTGAAACTTCGAATTAGTATTTTATGATCAGCAATGGGGGGATTTGTGAAATTAACCTTTTGGACCTCTTGAGATACGTGCACTGAGAAATGTTTCTTGATATTTTATGTGTGAATTTTAAGTGACTAAATAAAGATAATTTTTTGTGCCGGAAATGGTATCTTGTTGATTGAGTGATTTCTCTGCATTAACAGTAAGATGCACTGATACTTGCAGTGCGTCACAGGTCTGAAGTCTGAACACTACAAAATCAAGATGCATTGGTTGAAAGAAAAAAAATTGATTGACGATAGATTGCATAATAAAAAACATAATACACTGTTTAATTAATTGCTAGAATTTAAAGTAAATAAAATTAATATTTATTAACAAGCAATTAGTTTTTCCTATTGAATAAAGGTGGAAGCGAATGATAAGCTGAATGTGATTGAAGCCAGGATAATCAGCATAATAATCCTAAACTTCCGTTTCTTTAAAAACATAAACATAATTTTAAATGTTCTTATCATAAAAATGTCAAAAAATCTAAATTAATGACATTTGAATCGATTGAGAGTTTAAAAGGCTTACCGGCACTCTGACTTCATCGAACCGAGCTTCGACCGTTGGAAAATGTCGTCGTCTTGGTCTCATGCCAAACTTATGGTCCAGCAGACAAATGTGACCCTTTTCGAACACAAAAAAAATGAAATATCAATCTCCATGTAAAAACATGAAAAGTCAACTCATAACCACCATAAGAATTTGAATTGAATTTACCGTCATTATAACCATAAATACACTCTGGGTTCCAACCATTAAGTATACAAGTACCTTAGACGCCATTCCAACTCCAGGAGCCGTCACAACGCAAACAACTTGAAAATATGTCCTCAACTTAATCTCAACATTCTTAATTTCACATATTTTCAAAAGCTAAAAGTCTTACGAGCAAGTGAAATGGTAATGTATCCCAAGCTTCCATGCAAAAACTCGGCACACAGATTGATGATTGAACTCTTATGCCGCCCCCACGAAGTGAAGTAGCAAATAGCAAGAGTTATAATGTAAACATTTCCAATGATGACATGTTCATTGTACCCTTGATTAGTTATTGCCCCCGAGAAGTATCCAAAGTAAATCATTGCAGAAGAAACTATTCCACCTGCAAGATGCATCTATAAAGTAAGGTAACCGCATAAAATTATAACTACCCGCATTGTACAAAGTAGAAAATTCCTAGCTCATTAGCCGACCCATTAACTTACCCAGTACCACAACTTGACTCCTTTGTACGAATACAAATTGAATGTCTCCTTATAAAATCGAGCAATATAGATGACAAGGGGTTGCAAGCAAAAGTTGGTCATGATCATAATTCCTCCATGAGCGGTCCGCTTGTACACTGATGCCGGAGTGGTTTTAGGAACGTTCGTAGTTGTTGTAGGCAGAGTTGGGCAACTATCACAAGGAAGATAGTGCAGATTTGATTCTTCTATATCATTCGTCGCACAGGGTTTTGCGCTCTCTGGAAAGTAGCACATCGCAGACTCACGACCCTTCGCAATCCTCAAAGGGATCCTTTCATTTCTAGAGATGTGGGCGCAACTGAAAGAGTATGATTCTTTAATCTGGTCTAATAGGTCAATCGACTTGGGATTTTCTTCGTTCTTGGTACAACAGTCGAATTTACTGCTCATTTCAAAATCGTGGAACTTCTTGATATTCTCAATCTGAATGTCTGTGGAGGCTTTGACGTGACACAATGACTCTTTCGTGAAGTAGTCAAAGTAGGGCGAGGGAAAGTTGTCACTTTGATATTTCTGATCCCTTACTATTACTTCGTAGGGTCCTTTTCGGAAAATGTCATATTCATTTTTCTTGAAACTTCGAACTGCCATAACGCTGGGGAAATAAAACTTCAAAAATTAAAAGTGGATCCATATGCACTATACGCTCTGTAATATGTTTTGTTCTATAAAGAAATCTCACAAAAACTGCATACGCCGGGTTTCCGTACAGGGAGGACTGTACCAACGGAAGTTTCCATGAATTTCTGGCTGCTTCTCAACCGTTGTTTGGGTAAGAGATGACGTTCTTGGAGCCTTGAGATGATGGAAAGCTAATACTGTGGGATGCTGTGAAGTGTAGAATATTATATGGATTATTATAGGAGTTTCAAATTTTGCCGATTAACTTCCATGCAGCTTGATTGGGATGCAGTTGTACTGCACCCCACTCAAGACTGTGTAGCTACAGTACCTCAATCGCAATAATGGATCGTTTTCGACATGGAATCGATATGCCCCACGTTTTTTCTTCACAGTCCATGCATGTGAGGTCTGAAGTAACGCCTTCGAAGAATTGCCCCGTAGGTAAGCCAAGAGTACCAGGATTATGATTAGCTTGTATGATAACTCCCTCTAAAGGCAATGGCTCCCAGACTTCCTTGACTCCAAATATTGGATTCCGTCTTTTCTCGGCTTTCAGAATTACGTGTATGGTTTTGAATAGAACCCCTTGTTCTCCAACATCCGTTTGTGCCGTCTGTATCTGGTAGAAACGGAGATCATACCTAAAGTTTTTATCTTCCTGAGTGTACCGATGTGTCCGTCGTAAAATTGGCACGAATTGATTGAAAGGCCATTTATGTAGTTCCGGCTCATCTTTTCCAGTAATACACCAGTTGACGACCCGGAAATCGGAAATCAGTCTTGGGCCTGGCTTTTCATTGTTTAAAATGTTCGGCTGTATTGCTTTAACTGGTAATAACGAACTTGAGAGGTATATTGAGGATAAAAACGCTAATGAGTACACTTGGGCTGGAATACAAAGCATAATGATCAAATTCAAAGGTTCACACTGGGATTGTTTATAAGTCTCTGAAAGTGTTTTTAATTTACCATTACATGTAAAATGCGCAGTTTATATTATTATTGACAAACAAACAACAAACAATCATGTTTACAACTTTACCAAACATTCCTTGGAAACCAAATGAAAAAGAACGATTTTATGAACAAACACGACTCCTTTAAACGCTGAAAAATATTGATCACGGACTGCATTGTATTTATTTTCAATACCAACCGTGACGTAATGAAATTTAAACTAATACAATAGAAAACTAATTAATATGAGTTAATTTACAAAGTTCAAACCGTAATTTGAAAAAAAAAACAGATGGACTTATTGGACTTAAAGTTATAACAAGTGTGATGCATGATACAATGAAAGAGCAACAAATATTTTTGTAAATCAGGTTGACGATTGTTTATAATTCTTAGTTTCCATTAGTTTTTTTCCGCACATTGCACAAATCCCTTTGCTGTATGCACACGGCTGGCAATAATGAGATCCGGCTTGGTGAACCTTTTGTTTACAAATTCGACAAGGCTCAAACCTCGTTGAGTAAGGATTGACTCTAGATTTTTTGGACGAGGAGGATAAGAGCTTGTTCTCATTTACCTATTCAATCAGAATTTAAAAGCATATATTAAAACACTACATTCTTAAATTCCCAGAAACATTATAACTAGTAGAAACTTTGGAGAAATTGTCAATCGTTACCTTGCGACCACCACCTTCTGTCGTGTTTCTAGCTCCATCCTTCCATACGTCCGGAACGACGACTTTCCCAACTTTCTTTTGACATTTATCACAAACCATTTTCTTGACTGTTCTGTCCTTTTTCGAGTCCTCCTCAGCCAAGATTGATCGACTAAATAGTAAAAATAAAATACAATCGGAAGTTTTAGTGATCTCTTATTGTATATTTATTTGCACTTGCAGAACAGTTGCAACTTGCAATTAGTTGTACATACATTTAAAATATCAATTTCAAATATAATAATTCTTAGTATTCTTACCCTTCCAAGAATTAATATATTGTCTATATATATAGTCTGGCTTCGTGGCCTCTATTAGAAATTGTCAACTTGATTTTGAAAATTGTAACACTTCAAATTGATAATAAAAAAGTTTTTAATTTTGGCAAAATACACTTTCTCACTTCTAGTATTTTGAATTTGGATGTTGAATTCCCCACACTAACACCACAAAAACAAACCACGATGCTTTCTTTTGGCCAAAAAGATATTCAATTTACTGAATACAGGAACCGAAACCAGAGGCCCTCGGTTCACAAATTGGCTCGAATGAAAAATGGCTGAAAATATTTAAGGGCTCTCACATTCCCAAGTCAAATACCTGTGAATTTTAAACAATTAAAAACATATATTTTACCTCATAATTAACTTGAAAATTACCCCTCCACCATCTATTTTCTTCAAGCTTCAAATGCATGTGTCATTTTTATAGATTCAAAAATCCTCAATCCCAAAATTAATTTTAAAATCAAAACCACACACCCAAAAATATTATAGATGGCAATCCTTTCAAGCTCTCGTCACCTTAAATGCACCCCGTAATCGACACACCTAAGGGGGTTTTTCATATTCTCTTCACTACGAACTTACACTTCCAACTTCCATACAAATTGCCCAAAAAAAGTTGGTGATTCAGAGTGAGAATATTCGCCTCTTCCTTCACAGATCAGTGGGGCAAAAAACTAACTTCCGTTCATCTTCAGTTCATGTTACAACTCTGTTGATGATGATAGTCCAACCAAGTGCGAAGGCGAATGGCGAAGAGTTAATTTATCTTGAAGAGTGCTAAGGGATTTCAGCGGAAGTGCCAGTTTGTCTACCATAATTCTTATTGACATTTCAATCAATGCACAAGCATACTCTTGGCTAAGGTTGGGAGAGACTACTTTGTAATTTTTGTCGACAATCAGGGTCAACTGCTCCCAATTCGAGTCCCGTCCCTCTGACTGTCGGCGAGAGGGGAAAGTCTCAACCTCTCGAGTCAAGCTGATCGACGTGTTTTATTGAATCGGTGGTGGAAGAAGTGTGGGCCGTATTTTATAGCATACGCGTCAACGGCTGTCAGCTCATCATCTTTTCTCAAGAACATTTAGACAGACTCTTGTCATTCGAGTGTCAGTGTCAATGACTTTGACTTAAGGATTAATTAGTACACTTTGTCTGCTCTATCTCCAGACCTCTATGCCAGGTTGGACGAAGAGGAGTTAAGAGTGAAGAGGGTTTAAGGTAAGGCATAAGGGTCACATTGTCACATATAGGTTTCTTTATCTAAAGATAAGTTTTAGTTGTACTAAAGGCTGACGAATTAAAATATTTTCTGACAACTCACAACTGTCATTGTTAATGTCATCAAGGTTCAATAGTTTTTTTAAGATTCAAGAATACATAATATGAGTAGACACATTAAGATCATTTCAACAATATCAAATGTAGTTGGTTTGGCATTATGACGTTTCTGCTTTAGTTTACGTATTTTGTATTGACAATTTGAATAATTTCGATTTTGTTTTGTTTTACAGAGTTTTGAGTACAGCTACAGAGACGTCTTCCTATGATTCGCCTTATAAACTACATGACTAATTTCCTGTAGGCATAATAAATTGGGAGCTTCATTTGATCGAAAATTCAACCGGTGACCTGTACACTAACTACTAGGACCAACCTTACAGCTGTACTACTAACTTGACAAGTAATGCCAATTCAAATACTTTTCAATATCCATAACAGCTGATGCAAAACTCAAGAAAACATGTGTTTTTGTGTTGTAAAAGCTCAGTTCATAGTTCATAGAACCATAGAACTGCATAGTGTACAGAATAAGGAACATTAGTTTTGTAATTCTGTGATGCTTGTTGAAGTCTAGTTAAAAAATTATTAATTCTTTGTTGTAAGGCATTAAAAAACGGATGAAATATTTTTTGTGTCCATATCACAGTGCGCAATGGAAATTTGAAGAGACCTTTGAGACTCTTACTAATTGAGTTACTCACTGTTACTGACTTCCAATTTTATGCCTAGTGTAATTAACATTTTAATCACTCATTTCTTAATCCCTATTTAATAGCTCCCAAGAAGCAAGGTTAAAGACAGCGTAGGATTCAAAAATTAATGAAAAGGCGATATAGTATTCAACAGTTAATTAATTCTATTCAACCGTTTAGCACGTTGTGTTAAGTTAGCTAAAAGGGCGAACGATTTTAAATGAAATGATTTAATGAAGATATGATAGGTTGAATTATGATAGGTTGCTCAGAAATTACTACCACTTGTGCAAATTGTTCAGCCTTGGCCAACTTTGTGGTTTTGGTAGCAAGCAAACTGATTGTACTTAAAAAAGCTTATTTTAACAGATAGAGTGTGAATTTTTAGCTGCAATATTTGCTGAGTGAATAGAGTTTTCATTGAGTCTGATCCAATTTAACGTAATTTCCATTCAATCAATATATCCCCAGATAAGATTCTATCGGAACAGTGGCATGAATTCGAATACGACGAACACTGAAAAACATGATAAACAGCTATCATGAATGTGTCACTTTTCTTTAATATTTTATTTACATATTGTCCTCAAAGCTTCAACTGAAAGTACTGAAACTAACACTATAATTAATACTTACTTTGGAATTAGATGGGTTAATAGTATATTTCAAGTTGCAACAAGAAAATATCCAAAGTAAATTTGGTTTTAAATTATAGAACAGCATACGTATACGTATGACTAACTAAAGTAAAAAGTTAGCAAAGTTAGGGTATCTCGGTTTGGTTGTTTTCTTGAGAAAAGATACATTACATACATAGCTTGAACATAATACTTGGATCGATTTCTTGCGAATTAGCACAGAGTAAATTGTTAACATTGCTGTGATTCGGCTTTACTTACAAATTGTAATTGTACTAGATAAGTAGGGTGCAGTAAGATTAATCCAGTTTCATTCTGTCATTTAGAGTAAGAATCCCCACTGAACTAATTGGTACTTCGCGTCTTCGTATTAGTTCGTATCCACAATTGATAAGATAAAACCGCAAGAGAAGATTAGTTTCAGTTTTAACTTTTAAGAAGATTAAACATAATAACGTAACTACTTTTCTGGTTTTCATTTCTCATTAGAACAGCTTGATATCCTAATTTCGATCCCCAACTAATCGAATATATTGCTAAATTGCTGTTTATTGAATTGGCCATAAAAGCAATCCTCAAGGCATTATATTGTGAAACAACCTAATTAAATCTGAAATATCTGAACGCACCTTACACACAATTTACAGCTAGAAATCATGCCATAAAACTTTGACTATATAATCCGCTGCGGATAGCTAAATGGAAGACAGGATGTATCAAAAATCTAGGTTCAAATGAAATTCTAACGGTTTATGTGTATGCATTGAAAATTTAAACTTGACATTAAAATTAATTTCCATACACACTAAATACATGCATGATCTGCGATGCATATGTTTTAAATCTTGACAAATCAAAGCTTAACTGTGCAACCCCTTTTAAGTGCTTTCCCCTCTATAAGTATTGAAATAGTAAGTCGGTGAAGTTTAATCAATACCCCCGCGTATTATCTATCTTCATTCGATGGAAAATGGGATAGCATAATTATTTCCGTGCTGATTACTAAACGGAACGGATTGCACTTAATGTTTTATTTTTTATGTTTTGATGGTAGTACTTTATTGACTTTTAAGACAATGAATTATCGGTGAAGTGTAATGTATGGAAAAGAAGCATAATCACACTGTTCGTGAAACTAGACTGACGAGATTTGCAAGATTCGATGGAATCAAGATTCGGTCAGGAGGTTTAAGTTCAGACGTTGAATGGAATGAAAATTATACTTATGGCATAACGGGATTTATGATTACAATTTCATGTTATTGCAAAGTTTCAAGTTGCATCTTTTGACTAAGGGAGTTCAATATTTATATCCCAAATCTTCAGTCGGTTTCTGATTTTGTTTGTGTATGGTTGAGTAATTCTGGAAGTTGGAATATCAATAGTTTTTGTGAATAAAGTTGATTTTTGGCATGGTTTCTAAATTCCAAACCCATTCACAAAACATAAAACTCAAGTTCTACACACAGTTCTAGTCACAGTCCGGTTTATGAGATAGCGAGCTGTTGCAGTGTTTCTGAACTATATATAAACCTTGATGCTTGATTAAAAAAAGGTAAATTTATGCCAGACAAACTATCGAACATTTGCAAATTATAGGCAAGCTGTGACGGCTGTGAGAAGCCCTTACTTTAACAACTTTACTGAGTTTTTTGTGGTAGAAGTGGCAATAAGGACAAAAGTGTTTGAGTATTTTAGTTTGCAAGTGCATCGTAAAGAGTTCATTCGTCAGACGGGTGTGGTGCGTGGTTAGATAGGCTTTTATGGCTGATTTTGATACTGTCGCTCTTAGTTCTTAGAGAAAAAGGTAATGAACAATGCGGGGGCGGAAGTAATCTGGCCATCAATATAAAGCTCTCAACCTTAGGAAGTCTGGTCCTGAACAACGGATCTCTATCTTTAAAGATTTGCCAGAGAAGCATTAAAGCTGAAACTTTGAGAATCTCTTGCCATTACCTTTTGTGCAATTCGAATCACGTTCAATTCAGTACAGGAGGTTTTGAGAATGAAGTTCTTTAAGTTTGGGTAAGATCAATGATATACCGGCAAACTTTGCAGTCAACTGTACTAATGTACACATAATATCTCTAAGTAATTACAGATATATATAGATATTGAGTTGTCTATAAATTATTGGCATGTCTCGTGAAATTGACGAAAATTTTGGCTAGCCACGATGTTCATGAATATATAACTTCATGAAAAATTCTGCATAGGGTCAGTTGTCAATGTCAGTTTGTCAGTGTATTTACTTTACTATCATAAAACTATCATAAAACACTGTATTTCGGTGACTTACAGAGCTGAATTTAATAAGTATTACCAGTATAGATTTATATGATTTCCATTGATGAAGAATAGTTATTAATGTTATTCAGTGTGAGTGAAACTAAAGCTACAGTAAGGATAAGGAAAAGTATGAAATAAAAATCACTTGCACCAAATCCTATTCATTCTGTTAATAAATTGTTTTATTTATTCTTTTCAGAAAATCTGTAGTGGATAAAATGACGCAACTAACTCAAGACGAGATTGTGAGCAGTACTAAAACTGTAATCTCTGGGTTGGAATCACTGAAAATTGAACATCATGCAGGTATTCAGGCAATAGATGTTAAATCAGGAAGCCAAGATGCAGGTGACATTGTCGTCTCGTCAGAGAAATCTGATATTCTACATAAATCACTTGAAATGATTGACATAGGCATTGAAGAAGCTAAGGTATTTTTATTTGATTAATTATATCTACAAACACAAACTTGCAATTTTTTATATAGTCAAAAATCAATTTGATTTTTCAGGTTATGGTTGCACTAGCCACTCATATGCAGATTACCGAAGCTGAGAAGCAGAAATTACGTACACAGGTCAAAAGATTGTGTCAAGAAAATGCTTGGCTGAGAGATGAATTGGCTTCAACACAACAGAGACTTCAAGCTTCAGAACAGTCAGTGGCACAGTTGGAAGAAGAGAAGAAACAGCTAGAGTTTTTCAATTCAATCAAAAAATATGATCAAGATGTAAGTAGCATTCATTTTCATTTCCTTCGAAAGTTTCTTTGCTCTCATTTAGTATACGATACCTTCTACCTTCATTCTATACAAAGGAGTTTATCGATGCTTTATTTGAATAAGTATAGAGTATTGACATCGGCTGATGTAAAATAATTATTGATTGTAAAAGCAAAACAATTGGTATTGATACAAAACCCCATTGTCCATCTAAAAAGTTGGCATTTTGTGATAATAAAAGAACCACCATCAAAATGTGGAATATAAATACCATTTAATTTTGATATAATCGAATTCTAGAAAATTTACTGAGACTGACGTTTATTTTTCAGAACGAAGAAAGTGGAATGGAGTCGTCCTCGCGATCGGAAAACAAATCAGAATCAGACCCTGTCATGGATTTGTTTCCTGATGATGACGATAACGAACGATCCGCAAGTATGTGTGTGTTTTTATTTAGAATTCGTAATGTGTATGTATCTTCAGCACAGCTAAATAATGCCGGATTCAATCATCTAATTATATTATTTTTAACTTTTAAGCATCGCCGACACCACCAAGTCAGTTTGTTCAACAAGCTAGTGCAGGCTATGAAATCCCAGCAAGACTTCGAACACTTCATAATCTAGTGATCCAGTATGCATCTCAGGGCCGTTATGAAGTAGCTGTTCCATTATGTAAGCAAGCATTAGAAGATCTGGAAAGGACATCAGGTAGAGATCATCCGGATGTTGCAACGATGCTCAATATACTTGCATTGGTTTATAGGTCAGTAATTATAGCCTTGAATGAAGTCTGTTTTAATTATTATTTCATTTTTACAAGTTTACCATTTTTATTTTTATTAACAGGGATCAAAATAAATACAAAGAAGCAGCGAAACTCTTGAATGATGCTTTGGCAATAAGAGAGAAGACATTGGGAGAAAATCACCCAGCTGTGAGTAGTTCATTCGTTCTCCATACTATTTGTAGTTTTTTAAATAGTTAATTTGACTAAATTTTAAACTTCTATTTACATCTGTAAATTTTTAGGTAGCTGCAACTTTAAATAACTTAGCCGTTCTTTATGGGAAACGTGGCAAATACAAGGATGCAGAACCACTTTGCAAAAGGGCCTTGGAAATTCGAGAGAAAGTACTTGGAAAAGATCATCCTGATGTTGCCAAACAGCTTAACAATTTGGCCTTACTTTGTCAGAATCAGGCAAGTTATTTGAATAATTGAATATTTGCTAGAGTATGGTATCAGTATAATTTTGAATGTTAGCTAAAAATATAGATTGTTATTGTTTATGTAGGGTAAATATGAAGAAGTGGAGAGATACTATAGACGTGCATTAGAAATATATGAAACTAAGCTTGGACCAGATGATCCTAATGTTGCCAAAACCAAAAACAATCTCGCATCATGTTACCTGAAACAAGGAAAATACAAAGAAGCCGAGATTCTTTACAAACAAGTTTTGACCAGGGCCCACGAACGTGAATACGGCGCAATAGATGGTAATAAGCAATACAGGGGATTCAAATGTCATTCGACCGTTAGGATCTAAACTTTTGTGTGTTTTTCTTTCAGGGGATAACAAACCCATCTGGCAAGTAGCAGAGGAGCGTGAAGAATATAAACTTAAAAATAAAGAAGTATCTGCTGATTATGGCGTATGGCATAAGACCGCAAAGGTTGACTCTCCTACTGTTACCACTACTTTGAAGAATTTAGGATTCTTGTACCGAAGACAAGGAAAATTTGAAGCTGCTGAAACAGTGGAAGAATGTGCAACGCGCTCGAGAAAAGAGGTTAGCTGAGTTTTCGAAATAAGGAAGTTTCGAAAATTTCAGCTTTTATAATTAAAAATTTGTAATCGTAGGCGCTTGATGTCATAAAGCAGGCCAAGATGGCTCAAATACTTGGTCCAGAAGGTGGTGGTGTCCTTACTCCACAGGAGAAACGTAGGAGTTTGCCGGCTCAAACTTCCCGTGATCGAAGTAGGAGAGGATCTCGCGAATCCCTAGATTCCTGTCATTATGACGCTGGAGATGAGGTCAGTAAGATTTAAAGCAAATTTTTATATTAAATTGTATTGATTGTGCTTGCTTAATTCGTTCGGATACATGCCTATAATCACAGTAGATTTTAATACCAGTAGATTGTTTTACGGTTTTAATTGTCGCTTCTGGGAAATTAAGTAATTTTTATATTTGATTTTTACCTACGTTTATTTGCTGCAGTTCATGTAGTTTATTTAGAGCACCTACCTACTTCGATGCTTGGTACTACTTAAAGAAATGTAGTAGATGTTATTGAACTTTAATTTTTTTGCTGCAATTCACAGGCACTGTTGCAATGTTCAACTTATTTTCAATTCTGTTTTCAAACTCACTGGCAGATTTATATGCAGCAGCACTCGCTGAGAACTAACGATCTTAACTGGGTAGCATATAATACACCATTGAAGCTACAAAAATTGCCTAGTAAGGAATGATTTGTATCTGACAGCATTGTAATTCGTAAGATTCGTGACAGTACCAATACTAACCCATATTTGTTAACTTAACATAAATAGGCCAAAAATACTTATAGCTACTTGTAAAAAAGACCGCAGGAGTCTCAGCAATGGTTTGAATGATGATAAACTTGCATGTTTATGCCCACTAAATGAAGTTTCGATTGAAATTACAGCCCTTGGTGTCGGTAGGGCAAGGAAAAGTGTCAGGAGAACAAGTAAATGTACAGAGAACCATGGTTCCGTCTGGAGATGGTCCGGACTTGCAACGATCAACAACGGGTCTGAAAAGCAAACTTTTAAATGCTCTCGGGTTTCAATCGTGATAACTACTCGTGAGCTATAAGCTTAAAGCTTCAGTTATCCAATACTTTTAAATTCACAACAACCTTTGTTTCCTTTTTGCGTTTAAATTAACATATAGATTTCAATCTTTATTATTGTTACATTATTACGCTTAGAAATCTTGAAATCGAGTCGAGTTGGGTAGGTAATTGTATTCAAAGTTTTATAATTTGATATCATTGGTACATTTTAACTAACTGAAGATTTAGAATGCCCTGTAAAAATTGAAATCAATATCATCTAGGTAGTTGAATTTCAAATTAGTCTGCCGCTTTCGTGGTAATTCCGAAATACGTTCTTCCAGATTGATTCTTCCATTAACTTATTTTCAACTTGGGCTTCCAAACCCTTTCAGTAATGGCTAGTGGAACTATTTGATGAACGTGCATGATAAGCTATTTTAGATATTTTTAATTAATATTTGTTCACCATTGACTAATTAATCGAGGCTGTCAGTTGCCTTGAGGAATCGTCGTCAGGTATTCTGTTAGAGTTCGAAAGGTAAACATTGGAGACTGGTGGTTGTGCATTATCACTTATCACCTTTCTATCAAACGAGACTGTCAAAGTTTAGATAAATTCGACTTTATACGCCTTTTTATTCGCTGCTTACAAAAGCTCAAAAATGCCTTACGTTGCAAAGTGAAACTCTATAGCATATCTCTTAGATGAAAAGAGTTAAGTCTTATAATATCGCATAATCAAGTACTTCTGATACAAAATAATGCAATTTAAAGATTTAAGAAACTCGCCAAGAACATGTTCTAATTATAATCTAACTAGTAACGAGAAGTAACGTTATAAATACTCAGAAGTATTAAGTCATAATTCGGTGATACAAAGGCTAGGTTTACATTGTGTTTTGTGTCATATTTTAACTTTTATGCTTCATAGATTGCTTTTTACAAAACATTGTCGACGGCGAAGACGTTCTTATAGTAATTTTTAAATAATTTATAACCACAGTGTCAAATGTGGCCCTCGCGAATTAAGAGCCTTGGGGAAGTTTGCCCTAGACTTGGTTTTATCTTCTCCGTCATGACAAAAATCTATATTTTTGTGAAAATAGTCGATGTAGTTCGAGTCTTTTTTCTGTAATATTGTTTGCAATTTGGTATAATCACATAAATAATAAATAAAAATGGTTAAGTGATTATGTAAATGTACTTATAGAGCGCCCACGTGTTTCCGAGTTGTTGCATTATTAAATATGTGTTCATTAAGACTTAAGAGTAGGGAGGTCAGGGAGGTGAATAAAGGTATATTACAATTGGCAATATGACTTTCTTGCACGTTGATTCTGTTTGCCAATGTGCCTGACTTTTCCGTAATTTGATAAATTTGGATTAAGTTATACTGTGATGGTACAGCTAGTTTGACGTCCCTCTCAATGTTGTGATCGATTTGTCTTGTATTGTAAGTATTCGGTAATAATGCATGACTTTGAAAGATAATCCCTTAAGGACATCGTGTTGCTAAACATAGTTTGTTTTAGCTTTGCAAAAAACCACAGGCCTAAATTGGCGTTCGCATTAGGTAACAATATATAGTTGTGCTGTTTTTTGTCTTAATATACTTACAGATCATGTCTATCTTGAATTTTCTGCCGTTGTCACGTCGTGGTTCTCTGTACATTGAACAAGTTCCCTCCATTAGCCATATAAAATATCATATACACCTATGGGAAATTACTCTTCTGCATTTTCATGTTTTTAAGTTTGTAAATGTGTTTCTTCTTTCAGCTAAATTGTTTTTTACGGATTGTAGGGATTAAAAATCTGAAGATTTCGTTGTTTTTAATAAGATCAGTTTTGATTTGTTTAAAGAGCTTCGCATGAGCGTTTCCTAAGTTGTGAACTCGTCTATGAATTCCCTTGTTCATTTACTGTTCGTCTGTTTGATCTGTTTGATTCTAGTTGGTTTTGAGCATGGAGGCTTTGTAACCCAAAAATATTAGTTATTTTAAAAAACTTGTTGGCTTAAACTGTTAGTTTGTGTGTGACCGAATAGCTTTCGCACAGTACCTTCATTAGGAAGCATAATATATGGTTCTAGTTTTGTTGTTAATGTTACCATAAATATTTAAAGCCATACGGTAGATAAACCAATTGATTTATTAACTGGTATAGCAGTATGGGAAATTAAGACGGTCAGGTTCCTTCTCCAAATTGAGGGCTTCCATAAGAAATTCTATTCCAAAGGTGATGGAAATGCTTACAAGACGTGATCCGGAGTATTCTGCAAGGTGAGATTCCTTTCCATGCTCAAATCTCGTTAAAAAAAGGTTCATAATTCATTGAAGTCGTTCCGATTTTTTTTATCAAATGAGAGCAGGTATAACAAGTTTGTGTATTCCTTTTTGTAAAGTTAGTACAATTCTACAGGAATCGTAGTTAAAACTTAAGTTGGATAAAAAGTGCAGATAATTAAACTAATTTTGATTCATCTAGCTTTACTGTCGTCTCAGGGTCTTAGAGGTGGGTAATACCAGACATCATATAATTGTAGAGGTACATTAGTGTAGGTTGATAGATATGACCCTTTGGCCTGTTTGGCTATGCCGCTATGCACTGTAGTAAACGCTATCACTGGAATAAGGCAGCAAAAATATTTGACGCTTGCAGCACTTACCTATTATGTTCTGCTCTCATTTGATTGGGTTATGGATGATAATATTATTGCATTTACCGGTTTGGTTGCACTTTAATTCATTTCAGTTGTATCAGCATCAGCAGTAAACTGCTTTATTAAATTACATTTGTCAATGTTCTAAAATATGTGTACGTTTTGTTAAGAAATAATTAAGCTGAAATATTTAAAGGAATTAATCTCAATTTTTAATTGAACATTTTCAGCATGAAAAGGGCAAGCTCAATGTCGGTCCTTAGTGCCGAGCAGGTAATCTTTTTACTTTTTAATACCATTTACAAATCATTGTTTATGTAACATGAGCGATTAAAATGACAATATTTTTGTAGGCATCACCCAAAACAGCTATGTATTTACGCACAGTCAGCTCTGAATGGCTTCGACAAGGGAAGGATTGACAGAATTTTTGTGGATTAATTTATGAAATAACACAAGTCTACGCAGTCACTCTATACTACAAGTCATCATAAAGAATGTAGAAAATCTGCTGTTTTTTACTTTGCCTTTCTTGAATTAGGTGTTGCTCCCTTCCGCAAAATAAGAATCCTGTTACGCCGACGTTTGCCGTCTGTACTTATTGACAATTCAACTAAGTATAAGTTTATTTCGCCTCGAACGCCGAGAGTCAAATAAATACTATAATGTATTGCTGCAAGAAGAAGTCACAATGAAAGTTAGAATTATCTGCCACTTCTTTTAAGTATTAAATTCTGGTTACCGTCAGTTTTATGAATTCAGTTCTCAGCATTTTTTAAAAACTATACATTCCAAGCCTCAACTAGTCTTTTACAACATTTCATGCAATATGGTGCACTAGCAGTATACTTTTAATTGAAAATTTCAGTTTTAATACGTATTATTTTATCCTAGAATGTTTATGTCTTAAATAAGATTTTAAAGCCGATGATGGCATGGTTGCTAATAATCAGTTTATAGAGGGGTTGATTTTAAAATGAATGATTCTGGTATTTTATTGATGCTTCAAATGAACAAAGACTATGTAATATTTATCTTCTACCCTAAAATGTAACCCTAACGGTTTGAACAAGCTTTTGCAAACCGGACTGATCCTAAAAATGTATTTTGGATGGTGGAGGTGTTAAATAGTAGACTCTAAAATCCGTATTGATATTGCTACTTCAGTTATATAATGTAAGTTAAGTAGTAATTATAAAAGCATTACAATATGCTGGTAGCTCCAAATTGAAATATCGAGGAAAGATTTTGTTTTAGTTGCCTTAAAATGAACGTAAGTTACACTCTAATCGGATAAACAAGTGTGGAATGAAGGCGTATTTGTTTAATTATGCAAGTAGAATTATTTAGTTTTGAGAAAAAAGTTGTTCTTTTGATTTTGTCAATGTTAAAGATTGTAAACCAATGAAGTGCCTGGATGCGTGTCTTTTATAGACTGTCCAGCCTCAGCATAATAATGAAAGATAGGTGATACTTTAAAACAAGTATTTGTAATTTGTATAACTTCCTAAGAAAATGCCCTCATTTGCTTACATTTCCTTGTTAATCAATGATAACAACGTTGCTTCAAGTTTAAGAAGCTTTTCGAAATTCATTCTTAAGGCAAAGGTAGCCTGCTTTTATAACTGAAGAAAGTGTTAGAAAAAAAGAATGAATAAATCGGCTTTTTGCTAAATATTAGTATTTGGAATCAAATTATTTCTTCATACTTAAACAGCAAATTAAAATGGTCAAACGAAATCTATAATATCCATCCAACATGAGTAAATAAAATTCAAGGGTACCTATTGTTCTGTGGAAATATCTTTAGCTTATTTCACAGATTGGTTTGGGAACTTTATTTACTAATAATTTGCAAGGATTTATAAGAACTTGAACCCCCTTGACAACAGTATTCGCTATTCGCATTTTAACTTCTTTCTTAAAGTTGTCAGGAAAAAAAAAATTGGTTGATGGAGTACGAAAGTCAAAAAACCCTTCTTTACATACAAGTCATTTTTCTTGTTTGTTTCCTGGGTTCTCTTTCCTATGAACTTTTATGAAACAAAAAACTAAAAGGACCTCATGGTCACATATATAAACTATAAAAAGACATTGTGACATTCCTTTTAAAATTTCCATGTGCCTTGAGTAAATCTTGACCAAGAGGGTCGTAGTATCGTCCAAATTCCTTTTTGACTTAAATTATAATTTTTAATATAATCAATATTTTCAAAATTTAGCCAAAAATAAATACTTTTCGCAAATATGTATACTGAGATGGAATGTAAAATTATTTCCGGTGCTGTATCAGGTTTGTAATGATTAATTTCTATCGAAAACATTATTTGTCAACAAATACTGATACCATAATACTTTTCAACATTTAGTGACCATGGTCTCTTTGATTGGCCATCCTATTGATACGATGAAAGTACTGCAACAAGTGAAAGGGAAGGGAGCTATGCAAGCTGCATTATATATTTATAAAAATAAGGGCATTTTAGGTAAGTAAATCGCCACCACTTTCAGCCACCTTGTGATATTCAATATTCTCAATTGTTCGTTCCACCCAGGATTTTATCAAGGAGCTACTTTTCCATTTCTAACCAACGGGATACTAAATGCTATCTTCTTTGGGATTTACGCTCCCTTATGTGACGCCCTTGTTAATAAAAGACTAAAAAGACTTTCTAACAGAAGCAATCTACCCCTTGAAGACGAATCGGATGACATCATTTCGGAATTACCAGACGAAGCCCTTACAAGCCGATCTTCTTACTTTAGACCAAGAACCATTGCTGGATTCAGTGCTGAGAAATCTCCCTTTGTAAATTCTTGAATTCAATTCTCTTTTCGTCTAATTTTACGTTATTTAGTTATCAGCTAATAATTCTTATTTCTAGTCTGATGTTGAAAATACACGAGCAATCTATTCAGAAATGCTTATCGCCGGCTCGGTAGCAGGAATACTTCAACTTGGTTTACTGACTCCAATCGAGCTCATCAAAGTAAAACTTCAGAGTCAGATAAGCCGCAAAAGGTTCGACGGGCCTGTAGATTGCTTCCGGAAAATTTATAAGAGGAACGGATTCTACGGATTGTATCGTGGAGGAGCATCCACAGCCATAAGGTCCAGATCAATATTAATTCAATTTTAAATTTCAAACCCCAAGCTTAAATTAAATGATTTATTTAATGAATTATGGATACTGATTCTTTTTTAAATATGACTTCAGAAATGTGCTCGGATCAGGCATAAATTTTTCTTTGTTCTACTGCATCGTGAATCATTCTTTGGCTCTTCCAAAATCAATACCAGTTCACTCGGTGTGGCACGAGGCGCTTCCACTTGCAGGGATTGCAGGTTGGCTTATGAATTTAATGAAATTCAAAATCGTCAATCCATCTCTTATTGTGTGTTGGTTTGGTACTTTATAAAGGAATGGTGTCCTGGTGGTTTGTAATACCATTTGATGTCATCAAATCCAGGATGCAAGCCGACAGCTACAGGAACCCCATGTATCGGAACATGACGCACTGCGCTTTAAAAATAATCAAGGACCATGGCGTCAAAGGATTATTTGCCGGCTTTTGGTCCGCGTCCCTGCGAGCATTTCCAATCAATATGGCCATGTTCTTGGCCTATCACTACCTAGTTGATTATTGCTAGGATGGGACTGGAAAAGTAGTATGACTCTGTGAAGGATCTAAATAAGAAACCATTTCTGACACCGTCAATGTCAGTCAAGTTGAATTATGTGTACTCAAGACTTTTTTAACAAATAAAACTGATGGAACACTAAAATATTTGATAAATACGCAGCAATTTGTTTATTTTTTTAACCCAAAACGACTTTAGTCCAAGAGGGTAGAGAGTAATAATTTAAGACTTGATTTTCATGAAAATAAAGCGTCAGTATGAACAAAGAAATGCTGAGATTCATAGAAGCCTCATTTCTCCCTTCCAAATATTCCACCACTGCTATCCACAGAGGAGATAGCCATCAAAACAGCGCAACATCCCAAATCCAAATATGAACTCACTTTTCAAGAGTTCGAGGAGGAGAACAGGAGAAAGATCTATTTTTATTTAAATTCTATAAGCCGAATTGAGAAATTAATGATTAATTAGTGGTGGAAAGGGAGTTGCAGTTCGGTTACTGATACTCAATATTTAATTCATAATTCCTATCAATTCTGTATTGTGAATGTAGAGTAGAGTTCAAGAATCAAGTGTAAGTCGAAGTCTGCTCAGCAGTTTCAATATTTTCTTGTGTCGTATGGCATTTAGAAATGTTATTTCACAAGAATTACTGCCGGCTTACAGATAAGCAGTTTTCGATAGTCGTCAGACTTTAATTGTAGGAAACAGTTGGATTTTTTCAAGAGACGGATCAAAGGTAAGCACAACAATGACCACAATTACAAACTAATCGCATTAGAATTTCAAGAACAGAACGTGGTTAGGATTAAAGGGTTATGTGTCATGGCATGGGTAATTGAAAATTGAGCACTCATAAAATTCAATTTATATCGCATACGGGTGGTATATCCGTTTCCCATCACCCAATGGTCCGTATTTCTTAAATAGAAGCACTCTGGTTTTATATTATCCAAGTTTTGGAATTCTGCTTGTCCTAAACGGTGTTAAAGAGATAGTAAATGTCATGAGTTAAACTTTTTAAATTACTGAACGTGTTTTTAGATCCGTACAATTTCAATTTATTAAGAACTATCAATAACGGAAATCAAGAGCAGAAAACAGCATTAAAATGTATCAAGGGCAAGGATATGGGGGGTGGAGTCCTTGGGGTAGCAATGGAGGAATGAACGCAAATCAGCAGGTAATCAAATTGACAGTTAATTATTAAGGTACCATACTACCGTTGTTATTTTATTAATAATTTTTTTTGTATATTATACACTTGTCTAGGGACAAGCCCAATCCCAGCAGCATGGAATCAACCAAGGACGTACAGGACAAATGGGAGGTCAAATGCAACAATTTCAACAACAGCAGCAACAGCAACAACAACAAGGTGGTGCAATGGGATATGGAGGCATGGGTACTGGGAGCAATAATATGATGATGGGGATGATGGGATATCCTGGAGGGATGACAAATAATAATATGATTGGAATGGGAATGGGAATGACCGGGAATTCGAACAATGCTCCTAATTCGATGATGGGGATGACTGGAACCAACGCTCATTTAATAAACATGTCTGGGAATTCGAACAATGCTCCCAATTCCATGATGGGGATGACTGGAACCAACGCTCATTTAATAAACATGTCTGGGACACCTGGAAATTCAAGTTTGTTGGGAATGGGGATGAACATGGGGAATCAATTTGCTGGTAACCCATATGCCAACCAGCAAGTCCAAACTGCATTTGGACAACAGCAGCAACATCCAAGTCTTCAGATTCAACAACAAAATTCTAGTCAAAGCTTATATCAAACTAATACTAGTTTTAGTAGACCCCAGCCACCGCTACCCCCAGGTCCACCACCAGTAGATCAACCGTCTCGGGACCTCTCTAAAATACCTTTATTTAACAACGTCGTTCCGCAAACGCAAGCACAACCACCAACTCCAGTACCTCCACCACCTCTTCCAAAAGAACCTATTCTCACCAAATCCAGCAAGCCTCCTCCCCCACCTCGAGAAACTAGAAATCAGCCCAACATACCAGCTCATGTTCTAAAGTTGTTGAAAAGCGCTGAAGATGCAAGAATTCTTGAAACAGCTGAGAACTCTCCAAAAGTAACAGCTTTGATGTCATTAAATGTTTCACAAGATCTGTTTGGTACCCCATCAAATTTTGGCCAGGAAGCGAAAATTCCTGGTTTAGATTTTTCTGATAATGATCATAACCGCAATGTTGATGATCAAGATATACCAGATCGGGTTGAAAGGGTTGATTTTGAAACCATGGAAAGTAGAAGTGGTGATAGAAAATTAGATCAAAAACCCTCATCTGAATGGAATCAGTTCAACAGAAACAACCGAACTTGGCGTGATAACCGTCAAAATGAAGGACAGAACCAAACTCAAAATGAGAACGAAAAATTCTCCAAAATTCAAGATAAGCTTGAAGAAAAACCTATTGAAATTGTATGGGAGTTACGATCTGAAATTAAGAATCTTTCAACTGATCCTGATATTAGCATAAGCAAAGACAATTTTTTTAACAAGTCTAATGAAAAGCAACTTGTTCTGCCCAAAGTTGATGCTGTAAATCATACAAAAACGAAGTCGGAAGAAATTCCGGCTAAAAATTTAGCTCTGGATGATAATTCTACCAGCCATGTAGCAGCCCAGCCCGATGTCACCTCATCAAATAATGATAAACCTATCTCCAGTGCAGTCAGTGAAGCTGAAAGTGGGGAAGCTGGTACAGTTGCTGCCACTATTCCGTTAGGATCTGGGGATGGTAAGCCTGTTGAGTATGATAGGAAGACATTAAAAGCATTTGACAGGAAGTTTAGGGAATGGGAATTCCAATTTGAAAATTGGAAAAAGAGTAACGACAACCATCCCGATAAGGACGCATACAAAAAGTATATGGATCAGTGGAACCTTTGGAGACACCAGCTAATAGAACAGAGGCGATTTATTCTTGACAGTATGAACAAAGCCAGAATGGAAGGAACTGAAAGTGCTTTGCGGAAAAGAATTGCTAAGTCAGACCAAGTAGGAGGTGTAGAGGATTCGAAGCCCACATCAGATTTAAGCAACGAAGGTAGCTTAATTAGTATATCACTACATTGCTTTCTACTTTTCATGAACAAGTATTTTCATTTGCTGATTTGCGTTAATGTTGTTTGAAAAATTAGTAGTTGAACCTGAACCTGAAACTACCGCGGCTTCAAAACGGCAGCAGGAACCAACTACTTTGCCACGTCCTCCTGTTTCTAACATACCGACGAACCCAATCTCGTCATCTCCTTTTTCGAATCCTTTATTAAGTGCACATGATGATCCAAATTCCAATCAGCGTGGAACGTCTACTGTTAACAAATTGCTAGATGATGGGGCAGCTGGTTTGAATAACAAACGAGGTCAACCACCTCCACTTATGAGTGTTTCCGTCAATCCTGATGACTCTAATATAAAATCAGTTGATAATTTAACTACTTCAAATACTAAATCAGATAGACGAGTGGAGAGAATTCCACGCGACAGAGACGTAAGTTTTACATAGTAAAAAATATTTATGCAGGCGTACTACCTGTAAAAAATACTAGTCAAATGACTTCATTTTGCAGAGACCTGATATTTCATCGAAATTAGGAGTTGAAATCCCTTTTGAAAAAAAAAATCTTGACCATCTGGGGGGAAGTGGTCGTGACGACCGCGACCGCATCATTCGTGACCCTCGTGATCAACAAAACGATCCCTTCAAAATTGGCGATAAGAATGTGAATCCTTGGACATCGTCTAACAAGGTGGATAGAAATCCATTTAATGTTACACAAAGTCAGCAGAATCCATTTCAAGTTTCTTCTCAAAATCAGTTTGCATGGAGTGAAAAACCATCTAGCGAAAATAACTTGCCAAAATTATCTGATTTTCTCCAAAATGACAATTTTTCCGCCTCCAGTCAAGTTCCTAGAAATAGTTCTAGTCAGAATTTGAATTACTTTGTGGCATCAAATTCAGCAGCTGGTATAAATAGATTTTCGGCGGAACTTTCTAATGATCGTGTGATACGGGAACCTGGGATGTCAAGAAATCAAAGAGGCTTCCTTGAAGGTGTAACATTTGAGCAGAATTCCAGAGGAATGCCCCTTTTGACTGCAACTAAGTCCCAACCTATTGAAGATAATCAAGAAAATGATTTATCACAATGGTTTACTAGAGATCGTAGAGGAGGTTTTGAGGATAATGAACCCCCAGAGGAGACTATGAATGATTATGATGATGCTCCAGCAGTGATTGACTATGGTCATGGGTCCGGGGCATTGAATGAAGAAGAAGAGTATGACATTCCTCGTGGGGAAAGACCCACACTAAGAGAACCTGAAAGGTATTCAGAATATCAAGATGAAGAAGATGACTTGCCTAATGATGTAGTCACAATTGACTATGGCCATGGATCAATGCCTCCACATGTAGGATCTTCTCATGGATACCCCGTAGAAGGTTCGTGGTTTTAGAGTATGTATTCATATAGTTGATGCGGGCTTATCGTAATTTTTATAGAATTATTTTTTGCATAGATGATTACTATGAAGATTATCGTGGCAATTACGAAGATTTTCAACACTCGAACCCTTCAAGTATGAGAGGTAGAGGAGGTTATCATGAAGGAAGGGGTCGTGGAATACGTGCACAACCAAACTTTCGTCCGGATTTTGGTGGACCTCAAGTTCAAGTTATGCGACCTAGAGGAATAATTGATAATGAAAGGCCTAGAAGAATGGATCCTGGGATACCAAGAGGGATAGATTCTCAATTGCGAAATACTAATAGACCATTTCCCAACGCAGGAATTGGCAGAGGGGGTCCGACTAGATATCCCGTGCCTGACTCCGCTGTTCAAGGTGGATATATGGAGAGAAATTTCCAGAAACTGCACACCCAGCCTAGATCTCTTGATGAACCCGAAACTGAAAGGGTTGAATCTCCAGAAATAATGATTCTTACACCTCCTCGAGAGCCAAGAAAGGCGCCGCCCAGAGAAAATTTAGATGAAAGGAGAAGAACTGATCGTATTCCCAGAGATTCTAGTGGTGGGGGACGTGAAACTAGTCGTGAGCAAGATAGTAGGTCACGCAGGGTTGACCGATCCAGATCAAGGGACCGTGAGGACCCTTACCAGTATAGAAAAGACATTCCCAGAGATAGTGAAGAAAGGTCTCGATCCGAGAAACGAAGTAGGCGTGACGATAGCCCTCCAATACGTAGGGATCGAGACATTAAGGACCGGTCTGGACGAAATAGAAGACTAAGTCGAAGTAGAAGTAGGAGTCCAGCGTTTGATCGGGTACCAATCTACAGAAATGCTCCGTAAGCCATTGATACTTTTTTGAACATGTATTAGTGGGTGAAGTATTTATCTATTACATTGTAATCAGAGGATTATGCTTAACCCGGCCCCGGTGTTTGTGGTTGACGAAATGTTATACGAACATTTTGTTAAGTTTGAAACTTTTATTCTTTAATTTTATGCTGCTTAAACTCATGTTATAGGGCTGAAAATATCAAGTATGCTTTTATAATGTAATTTATTTAATAATGATTAATTTGGTAGAATCTTCTTCGAAATTATCTGTGGTGCTTATTATGCTGGCATCGGTATGAATCTGATTTTAAATGAAGAAATATGCTTGATGTACGATTGAGAACTGATGAATTAAAACATGTTTCGATTCATTTCAGCCATCTCCCTAGTTAACTAATTATATCTGTCTGCATTTATAAGCAATTTACTGCATCTACTTGAAATTATCCTAATACGTTTATTGAATCATGATTCAATTGATGGTTTTCACATGGCAGAAAGTCCGCCTTTGCTTTGAGCAATTTGTCTTTATTCGAGAAAATGTTTCCTTAAAGTTAAAATTGGCTTGAATTGACTGGAAAGAAGGAACTTGAGGTTTCCATTTCTAAAGTGATGTGGCTGATTGTAATGATTACAGTGGAGCTATTACGGCTACTTCAGGATCGAAAAATGTGGGGTTGAATTCTTCTACGAATCCTCCACCACCAAGATATCAAACAGTATTGATAGAAGATATTTTAAATCAACCTGGCCGAATGAAAAGACCTCCTCAAATAGTGATTATTCTGAGGGGGCTTCCCGGCTCGGGAAAAACTCATGTCGCCAAATTGATCAAGGTGAAGATTCATAATTATCTAAGATCAATCTAAAAGGGTATTTGATCACCTTGCGTCCCTCAGGGAGGCAAGTTGATGGTTGCCACTGATAGAGAGATCGATAAAATAATTCTTAATAATTCACAATTTAGTTTACTTAAAAAAAATTAATTGTTGGGATTATCTGCGGCCATTTAGGACCGAGAGGTAGAGATGGGTGGAAGTGCACCGAGGATCATCTCTCTAGATGATTACTTCATGGCGGAAACTGAAAAAATAGTAAAAGACCCCCTCACGAATACAGAAGTCAAAGAGACCGTAATGGAGTATGAGTATGAGCCAGATTTGGAGCCTAAATATAGGAACGATCTTGTGAGGACATTTAAGAAAAATGTGGAAAACACATATTTCCCATTTATAATTGTGGACTGTGTGAATGATCAAGCGAAACATTTTGAACATATGGCAACTTTCGCCACACAAAAGAGGTTTCAGGTAAGGATAAATTTTTTGATTTTTTTCATCTCTAAATCAATCCAAGAAATTAGACTTAAAGGAATGGGAAATGTTCTGTTTCCAACACTTTTTGATATTTTTGTCAACGTTGACTAACTTGAGGTTAATATTTTTCCTCAGTCAGTTTAACCGCTTTTGACTTTCTACAGTTAATTAGCAATATAGAGATTCAAAATGATTTTTTACAAAATCTATAAATAACACGAGTTAAATATCGTCGAGTTGAGTGATTGAAATGGAATGACACATCGTACCCTAGGTGTACATTGCGGAAGTAGAAGAAAGCGTCGAAAATTGTGTCAAGCGAAACATTCATCACAGAAGCAAAGAACAAATCCAGAAAATTCACAGGAACTGGGAAAGGACTCCTTCCAATTTGGTGAAGCTGGACATCCGAACTTTGTTACAGGATGAGGCTGTTCAAGATGTAAGTTCGTTTTTATTAATTTTATGGGTCATAATTAAGAATACAACTAAACCAAGTAGTTTCTTAATCTTTTTATATTATATTCAATAATTTATAATCAGGTGGAAATGGAAGATGTTTCCGATACGGAAAATGTTGAGGAAGTGACAGTAGAGAAGAAAGCCGAGCCAAAAAATGCTTGGGAGGTATGGAACTTGATTTTTGTTATTTACTAATAGTTAAGCAGTATTTTTCCATATCTGTGCAGGTAAAACTGGGTAACAAGTTTTTTATTTAAGAGGATTATTTATTTCCTGTTGGTTTCGATAGCCAATCCGCTTAATGCGTGGAAATTGAATCCATCGAGTTGAGTAACTTTGAAATTGTAGCCAGTGAAGTGTTTTTGTAGTTTCAAAGACCCTGTGGTCTTGTGTACCCTGGGTTGAATACAATTGGACAGATTCAAGGTAACTTTACTTTCTGTTACCTTGGATTGATTCCTGGTGGAAAATTTTTTTAGTATAGCAACTTCTGTAAAGTTGCGTTACATGGGTAACATAAAACATGAAATCAATTTTCGTTGAAATAAGTTTTCATCCGATTCCGTTTTGATTCCGTTCGGTGTGGTTCTCTGGATTAATTAGTTTGTCGCAGAGATTTCTATAGAAATACAGATGGCAGAATAGCTTTATTCTTCTGCATAGCTAGTTGATAAGTTTTATCACATTGTTCGATGTTTGGCATTCTTGTGAACCTTGGGTTTCAATAAAATGTCATCGTCTGCCGATAAAACCGTTGCAATCGATAAACTCGAATTAGAGGGGGCTTCTAAATCTGATTCTTGTGGTGACGGTGAAGAAAATGTACACGCGTATATGAAAGAGTGCTCTAGTACTGTTGCATGCATGGTTGAAGAGGTCGAACTGACCGTTCTCCAGGATGCGTTTGATACTTCCGTTATAATCAAGGACAAAATGGAACCCTCTGCTTCATCAATTTCCCAACATGAGCTCCCAGAGGTTTTCTGGAGCTCAAACTCATGAATTTTTAATCATCTATCGCCTCATTTAAATTTATGATTGTGTTGATTGGGTACATTCGATCAATAGGCTATGATTTACTAAAAACGATACAAATTTACAGGATGATGAGCAAAATAATGACGAAGCTCAGTCTGCTTTTCTTGTCCAGAGCAAATGGGATAAGCTTGAACCCTCAGAAGAGAAACTTAGTAAGTGTGTTGTTCTTGGATTTAATGCCTTTTAAAATGAAACATATATTTTTGATGTGATATTCGTATTTACAGACCGGCTGGATGGTTTGGCTCGTAAGCGATCGACTGGGGATGATGACAAAGTTGACTCGCTGAGCGTAAGCATTGATTCATGGCTTCAATCGCATCTGCCTGAAGATTACTCAAGTCGTCAACAAACTCGCCCAGGCCAGAAGCGGGTATGTCATTTTTGGTTAATGATAAGTTAACAGTTTAAGTTAAAAAGATGTTTTCATGCTGGTCTGTCTGTAACTCTGTAACTGTAGGTTCGTTGGGCTGACATTGAAGAACGACGGGCTCAGGAACGAATGAGGGATGTTGGATTCGTTGTCGGACATACTGACTGGAATAGGATGACAGATCCTTCCTTTGGAAGCTCAGCACTAACCAAAACTAAATATATCTAGTTCCCGTGCATGGAATCTAAAAAAAACCTTTATACTGACTGTCTGTGAAAAGTCTGATGTTAATGAAAATTATTGTCATCGTTTGCTATATTTAAACTGTACTTCTTCATCCACTTAAATCGTGTGTAAGATTGATATATTAATGTATATTCAAATGTAACATTTGAAGCTGATGATGCAAAATTTGGTGAGAATGGTCAAGGTTTCAAATTATGCAGTCTAGGGGGTTTAGTTTTCCGTATTCTACATCGTCCTGTGATGGTAGTTGTACGCAGTACTGCGTACAACCCAGGAAGCTTGAAGGAACCTTCTGTGTAATAACTTTTGATTTCGGTGACAGCGTTACTGAAGAGTAATGCGCCAAATTCTGATGGTTTGTTATGAAATGATTAGTTTAGCAGGATTTAGTACCAGCTGCTTCGATAATTTCCATAATTCGATCTTGAAATTGTTCTGAGCAAGTTGAATTCATAGATAACTCACCAAATGCATCTTTTCAATACGTCCATACATGTTTTATGATTTGACTTGAAAGAAGCATCTCTGTATATAGTCATTTTAAAAGTATGCGTATATTTATTTCAAATTAAATAAGACATCAAAGATGTCACAATTCAAAACCTTGTATTTAAGCTTTAATGTTTTACGTCTCTCTGTATTTAAGTAATAAGCAGTTCTGGTTGCTAATTGCTCACCGGGTGAGCAAATTTGCTGCATTCAGCGTTTAGAGTGCTGTAAACGTTGAAATCTTCGATTCATTCGAATGCCATTTCCAGAGGCTTTCTGTGGTCTCGAGTTTCCTTTTCCAAGTGCACATTGTGTGTAAATTTGATTACATTTTCGTTGGGTTCGCCATCCAAACGTTAGTGCACGAAAAATTTGACTTTTCCAATCATGCTTGGGTGAATTGGGAAGAAATTTGTCCCTGTTAAGTTCATGAAATATCTTAACACATTTGGATTTTAATATTCTATGCAATACGGAATCGGAGTTGATGAGCAATGAGCATTTAAAGTTATGTAACATACTCAACTTTGCATCGACCGACCCCTGACCTGATCGACCCATGCTCTTGACCCTCCCATTTAAATGCTCGTGTGAATTTTTAAAAATTAATACATGAATACTTTGTCGTACTTTGTATGTTGGTTGGTAAACAAGCATTCATCTCTACTCATCTTCATAAATTCCCCTGCTGCTTGTCGATTGTCCCCCCAAAACAAAACGGCATAATCTTTGATTATTTTAAGAGTTTACAATTTGGATATCATCTATCTATTGTCATCCTACTCCTACTATGCCCCCAGCCCCTGAATTCCTTAGCATGTCACATTTCTCATCCATAGCATTTTTAATGGCTTAAGATTTTTAAAGCATATTGATTGACTGAAGTCAAAGTCCTAATAAAGCCAGGACTATTTGTTAAAATCAATTTATAAATGGTTATAGAGTTCGAGATTTCTTAAGCTCCTTATAGTACACTTGATGGAGTAGCAGAAGTTTGAACTACTTTAATCTTAATCGTACGTTGTGAAAGTTGTGATACATATGCTAAAGTATACAAGGATTTCATAAACTCACCCAATCATCCGCATCATAAATCCTGCGGTGGGTCCTATTTCGGAAAACAGTGATCGACCCATATTACAAGCCAAGAGCTTCACACAGTTCACAGACAGGCGTTTGAATTTCGACAAAATATTGGATTTCCGTCTTTCGATTTTAGGGGGAATATGTGAAGCTTGATTCGACGTTTGACGATTAGGCATGATGTTCTTCGTTCTCAGAGAAAAGTGATCTTCGTATCCCCGTGAAGAATGCCCTTGTCGTGGAAGTAACCTTTTGACAACATCCTCATCTTTGTTTTGAAGAAAATCTTGAACTTGTCGATTCGGATGGGTTGGGATAGATTCTGGGGTTAGCCTGAGTTCCTCGAAACTGATACCTCGTCTCTTTCTTACTCTCCCGTTTCGACCTGTCGTCGTACTAGATCCAGAGCTCCCCGTGGTCATCGAGTTGGACATGGACGTGTTTGTTGTCGTGGTTGTGGTTGTAACTGTTGTCAGCATATTTCGGTTGTTCTGAAGCGAAGTCTGTAACATACAAATCATCCCAATCGTCAATTCTCAACCTCATTCGAACCAAACTGAAGATGGACAGGTTTTATTTTGTATGCCCTTACCTGAATTAAATTTAGGAAGAACAAGAAGCCAAGAAGTGCAAGTGCTGAAATCGCCGGTGACTGTCCAATGCTTCCCCCCTTTCCGTACCTGGATTTGAATTGAAAAGTTTTTAAAATTGGAATTTCTATATCATACAATACACTTTTCCAATTCTTAAGTATAAGCTGTAAAGTTAATAAAATGACTCACCCAGGGCCACCTCCTTGACCATAGCCACCCCAGCCATCTCTGTGGTTAAGTTTTTGTGCTCCATCGCTGCTGTGTAGTCGATTGATTGTCTCCTCGTCTTTCCTAGACAATAGCTTAGGCCCCTGATTACCTCCTGGATGTAAATTAAGATTACTACTAACTAAGTGAATGGGGCTGTTCTCTTGAGGAGCTCCAGCAAACTGATACGTAGACTGAAATAACGAAGGCTTAAACGTTTGGTAACTATTTAACTGGGGTATTTGGTGGTACAAATCGTGAAGAGGAGTTGAATAATTTACTACAGGCACAACCGCAAATTGAGAATGTGGCTGGTGGTTGATGAATCTGATGGCACTTGCCATTGTGTTTTAAAGTCGGATCCGATTTTTACATTTCGAAATGTTGATATCTGTCACAAGTTGCTTCGGTTATGGTAGGAGTTAAACTAACTCCTCTGATAAATTAGCCATAATCATCAGTGGGTCGGATTTCGGCTTGACAACTTTATCTGCATGGATTCATAAGATTGCGTGTCACCAAAGTCTATGTAAATGCATACTAGACAAGTCCTTTGGTACTCCACGGCCTGGTGGAACATTTGATGAAATTACTGTAACTAAATTTTGGGTTACGCAGTTAGTTTTGTTTATTGACCTGAACTTGGATACCTTCTCCGCGTCCTAAAAACTAGGTGAATTCGCCTGGTCCCTGATTTAATAAACACAGAAAAGATGATCCCAAAAGTGACTCATCATGATTCATGATTCATGTTTTGTTTGGTGCTCATTTTTCGTACTAAATGCTATAAGTATTTTGATATTTCCGCTGTATTGATTATTGCTTATTTTTCCATTTCTGCAAAGTTAATTTTTCCATGAGTTTATCTGCAAGAAGATATCTAGATCTGGATTTGTAAGTTTGAAAGTCTTGAACGAACTATCATATGCTTTTCGAAGCTCTGTTCATTGATTACAAACCCAAATGAAGTTTAATGAAGAAAGAACGAGGAAATATATTTGAATGAACGGTGATGTTTTTATTTATAACAAAAATAACAAGCAGAACAAGCAAACTGTGCTGAGACATGATATACATAGCTCTAACAATTTGTCAACATTCTGACTTAACTAGGAGGGCTGCAAAAAATAAATAAGTTCAAGTATAAAAATAGCAAGATAACGGTTTCTTGATCAAGTTGAACGAAACTGCATGCAAAATGTCGGAGCTAACAAATAGAGGCTGATTTGTAATTTTACACATAAATTAAACAATTTCAGCTTCCAAAACATTGAATAACAAAATCTTAGCTTGGCCTGCTTCCAAAGACCAACCAAGCGTGAGTTTTTTTACTAGTATTATAATTTCTCATCTCCAATCTAATGCATTTCCAATTGGGCATGGCCAACATTATAAGCAGAGGTTTGAATTCCTTGTTCTCTAATTTTTTATCTCTCAAGAATTCTAATAAGCTATGTTCGAAATCAAATCCGCTTTCATTTTTCATCAATTTTAACAAAACTAGCCGAATCATTTCAATGGTAACAGCATACAACGACAACGAGCCATGAAATCGGCTATATTCTATCTCTCTAGGATTTGTGCGTGCGATAATCTTACATACTAAGCAATGTGCGCTTTTGTATTGTATTGTTTGTAAAATCTTAACAATAATAATAAATTCATCTTATTTAGTACATCCTCCCTCGTCTTCGGATTCACTAGTAGATTTCGTTGCAAGTGTAGTGAGTTTTGCAGCTTTCTTGAGATCTTCCACGTTTGGTGGCTTCCATGTAGGCCTTGGTCATGTCACCTGCTTTGACTGGGTGGGTGTAGTACATGATGTTGGTTGTTGCAAATCTGATCATAAATACACGGATTATTAGTGAATGAGTTATTGTTTTTGCCTCATTTGCATTTGTCTAATTTGGGTATTCTACTCTTTTGGTGGCTTTTCAGCGAATAAGGCATAATTATGCCACATTCTAACCCTAATTTGAATATAATTGAGTGAATTAGCTCTTCAGTTTTAGTAATGAGAGCGTAAAAGTGTCAATCAGTAGCCTAGAACCGTTCCAACATGATAGTCAAACTACAAATGTCAAATATTTTGTCCTGCTTGTTCAACAGCCAACTGCGGCAGGCAACACTCGTATAAATGGTCATCCATCTCGGAGATGGTGGTATGGCTCACTATTCCATGTGTATCTTAATGAATCTCATTAAATTTGATGTAGATTAAGAGACCCGTTATTCCTCAGAGATAGATACTAATCGCATGCTCATTTTTTCATGTACCTTAAAAGTGAGTATCAAATGCATCCCTATAAATTATACAGTCTGCCTGTCTGTGAGCCTAACTCAGACCAATTAGTTTCTCTAAGAATCTGGGATGTTTTTTATTAAAAAAAGTGTGTCAATGGAGGGATTGAGACTGTTGCGAAAATAATAATATATGAGTTCTAAAGAACTTACGCAGTGAGATGACACATTCCAAATGCACTAGATGAACCCACATCCTTAACACAATCACGAGCTGCCTCACACAGGAACTGTTCTCGGCAAGCATCATTCGTCGTGTTGAATGATTTCACGAACGCCTGAAAATTGAGAGTTACATTTTAGATCCTATATCATCTTCACATTACAATCTCACCCTGAACATCCATTAAGTTCATCATCATCAACTTTATAAACTTTGCTTGAATGGATTCGCTTGAAATGGCAAGGATATTCAAGTAAACTCCTAATTTGCAAAATGATGGGATTTAACTAATGGCACCACTCATCCATGTTTGGGAGCCCATAAAAGACCTAGACGAATATTAAGATGCTTGAACCAGGTTGGAATTCTCACCCTGAGTTCAAATAGCATTGGACACATTGATAAGTGTCTGTCTTATAAGACAAGTGATTTATAATTTGAAAAGGTCATAAAACTTCCATGATCGTGAGTGTATAAGAATAAGCCATCGTCATAGTCATAATAATATTATGGTCAATGTCGAGGGCTTGGCTTGTTTTGTAAATAAATGAGAACAAGCTCATAGAAATAGCAAATGGAAACTAAGTCAAGTGTAAATGGTTTTTAATGGAAACAGGGGATGATGCTCGTGTTGATAAAATCGTGCCGTGAGAATTTCCGCTATCTCATTTGAAAATGGTGTCTAGCATTGGATTATAGCTCTCAATCAGATATTGAACTTAATTCGTTTATCATGACATAAAAGAAACGTCAATGGAATTCACTACCTTTCCCATGAACAAGGAAGCCAAGGCGGCGTCAGTCATTCTGTCATTTTCTCCCAAAGATCTGGCTCTCATTGATCGTTGACTGAAGGAGTTTTGCATCGCGACGATGAGGGACATGGCCAAATTAATGAGCTGTTGTTGGTTTTTGACAAAAAATACAAATACAATTAGACTCTCTTGTCAAATTGTTTCCATGTGTAATATCTGAAATTTATAGGCTTACCTCTCGGGTCTGTTTAACCATGTTGGCATTTCCATCCTTTTCATTCCCAGTCAGGGATTCAAGTACCCGATCGATCATCCCCTAGTAACCCAAAATAGAATTGAATATATTTATACCTCAGCTAATGTCATACATGAATAGAGATTACTAGAAAATCGGACAGTAGATCACGAGGTCAATCTTTGTCACTTAGCACCTCTATCAGTGAACAAGCTAGGTAGGTATTTTTATTGACATGCTACCTAAAGCCTAATCTGACTGTGTAGCAGGTAGATTTCTTATTTCAACCATTAAGGAAACACAAGAGGACTAGTGTGTAAAGTACCTTTGCTGCTTTGCATAAACAACCTTATTTAAATACGAGAATTGTACTGTTAGGTTGATTTATAAATACATCTTTGAGGTGAGGAAATTAGACTGACTTGTATGTTTCATATCATGAGTGGACTAATAAGGGGGAGTGTGCTGCATTAGTTTTTGTGTACATTCGTTCGTGTGTAAGGGATTTATTTTTATAATGGCAGATGTCAGAAATTAAATTTAAATAATCAGGTTATAGCTGTAAATACTTAGGTTACTTTACCTGCATTGGGTGGGACTCGGCCGTGCCGATTTTATCAATTCCATCATGATTACCACTACCTCCGCCCAAAGCGGCGAGCAGGAGTTTGAGACCGTATCCAACAACTTGACCCCATGAGAATCCCTGGCCCTATTCGTTCCAAAAAGGTTTACATCCACCCAGGAAATAAAAACATTTACAGATTCATTAACCAAAGTACCGGTGAGAGTCCGTCCATTTTATCTGCTCCGGGTGTCAACTCATTCCCTTGCATGTCATTCGGGCCACTGAGGAAGACCCTTAGTAACTGGACTAGTGGGGCAGCGATGGCCCAGGCAATGTTTGCTGGTGACCCATTTGGACCCATCTCTCCTGGTTGATGCTGCTGAGATGGAACTCCCGCAAGTTCTCCTTGCTTGTTCTAGTTTGTAAAATTAATTAATCAATAAAAGTGTTGCCCTTGTTATTCTTCAAGGAGGTTATACAAATTATAGTTTCAGTAATTATCAATTACCCCTGCAGCTGGTTGCTGATCTCTGTCCCGCTCCGTTCTATCCACTTGTTCCTTGGTGGAGGGAATGTTTTTGTGGTAAACCTTCTTGGGGCTGTTGCTCTTGACGGCAAATTTACGAGCGTTGTTGGGAGCCGCGAGGGCTGGCATGATTGAAGACATGCAAATCAGTGCGAGGAAGACCAATGCCTTTGCTTGTTTTTGCTGGCCCATTTTGATCTGTAAATTATAAAGATAGTTTCACTTAATCAATCAAAGAATCTAATGGGTGCAAAACATATTGATATGAGAATCGTATGTATTCATCATAAAACCTAATATCAGATGGATAAAAAAAATCCTACTACATTATAGGCCATAAAATTACATCCCATTCGTTTTCGAATGAGAGATTCCAAACAAAAACAAACATGCTCGACTGTAAATATGTCTTCTCATTGATTAACCATATTATTGTTATGGTCTGCCTGCCTAAAACGAAAAAAAAACAATCTTGGGATATTGTTCCAACCCGTAGAGACTCTTAAGGCAAATGCATTCAGCTGCTTGTGGTTACCCACACTACCCAAAATGGTATAAAAAATTATGCCTTTGAATCTTTAGCAGGCATGTTCATGTGCCCTTGTTGAAATATATGGAATGGTGAACAGATACAGAGCTCATAGACGTCCATTTGGATTTCATGTATTTCTATGAATGTAACAGACTTTCTTTACTTGACCCTTTTGACAAAAATCAAAAACATTGGACACAGGCAGAGTTTTATGAGGCTCTTGATGTGATTTGAACTCGATCTTGAGATTCCTATACGCTGTACAGGAATATATCAATGTATGTGTGGTACTGCAATCCCATGACAGGCCACATAGTAGTGCAGCACCACTAAAAACTAACTGTCGACTGTGTAACCCAGATTTCATCCATTCTCCATAAATAAAGCTTAGAACTGTTTCCCACTTCTCAGGATTTTGGTGTTGACAGGCTCTAATGATGTATATCAAAGTGTTTCATCCTGATTTTTGGCCCACCATGAGCAATGAGAATATAGATGTGTTAAAGGGTCTATATTTTTGTAACGTATCAGGAGAAAACAGACAACTCCTACCTCCTACAGATACATACTTATAGTGTTACCTAGTCCTCTGTACTGTACAAATAGATATGGATAATTCGTGCCTTATCTACAGTCTTAGGATTTGATGAGCCAGAAATGCTTATAGTTTTTATGCGGAAATCGTGGGGGTTCTTAAGAGAGAGGAAACCACAATGGATCAGAGTATTAAGTTATTAACCGTAATTAAGCATGGATTTCTTTTTATGCTTTCGCACATTCTCCTCCAAATTACTCCTCGACTAAACGAATGTCACGCAGGCCATTCCACATGTAATGGCTTGCACTAATGACATTCAAGAGTTTAAAAGGATCGGGATCAACAACTCTCGTCTTTGAATTATAAGCTCCGAGTACAAAGAATGCGCTTTTGTTTTCTGTAATTGGCACCTCGACTCAAGAAGGTGGACTAAATGTAACTAAATACTCCAACCGTGTGTTTTGAGTGGCGAGAAACCAGATCTGGCCTTTTGTCACTTCAATTTACGTGTTGTTAATCTGAGGATGGAATCATCTATCACTTCACATCACACCTTCGAGCAAATTAGAGCGAAGAGTAACATCTTTTTTTTTTATTACAATAACAACTTGCAGCCTATCATCTCAGCTTACTCGGTCCGTGACAAACGAAATTAGAGAATACCTATTTGTACATACCTAGTATCTTGTATTCGTAAGGACGGACAAAATGAGTTGAGGTGATCATTTCGTCTAATCTGTAATGTAATTCTCCTAATTTTCCCCGAGTGAAATCTGACACCAGAGCCCCAGGGCTCATAGAGCAACCTCAATTTCTTCTAATATATTAAAAATTAATTCAAACGCTAAAAATGGTTATCAATCTCATCTTGAATGCATCCATCGAATTTCAATGTCACCATCAAGGCCGGTGCAATGGAATGGAAACCACATGCAGATGTATACGCAGTTCTATTAAAATGTAAATCCATTGGAAATGGTGTCAAGAAGATTCTTTTCTCTATGCCTTTCCTTGAGTTAGCAGAGGGGGTAGAAGCACGGATCATCACATCTGCTATGTATGCAGATTGATTTCGGTAAAACTTTGCTTTGTTCCTACATGAAATGAGCTATAGTGTGGTTGGGTTATGAATCAATAAGATTTGACTGAATTGAGAGATCGTATCGATTCTAATTTCGCTCGAAAGGGAGATGAAAGGATGATTATTTATTATGATTGATTCTAGTTTGTCTGTTTAATATATTCTGAGTGGAGGTTAAATGAACTTTTAGCCTTAGGAAAGGGTCCTATTCAGACGCTCAAACTACCACATTATCTACAAAAGTATGTATAAATTTAAACATACAGGTTTATCGTCTCAGCTTATGTTCCCAATAGCGATTCTTTTAGTTCATTTGGGCCTTCATTTATTGTTGAGAAGCGAGCTGAACTGCTCAAAGATATGTTAGACCCTCTATAGTGTCATTGCCAGTGAATGTGTGAGCATTGAACTTGAAGAGAAGTGAAACGAAACCAAGGATTTAACATCTTAAAGGAAAGGAAACACGGAAATCTCTTCACTTTTATGGATTTCACGCATCATATACATACAAAACAAATTGTGCGAAGATCTTCACTCCCATGTACAACATTGCATGTGTGGTACTACAAACTTCAGAGTGTTCTTTTATTTTCAAACGAGATCTTGTAGCTCAAATCATTTTGGCAGATAACAATGAGCATCTTTTTAGTATTTTAGCGTGAGCATATAGCAATTCACTTCATTTACGACTTTGGCGTGGATTACCTTTCTTGTTGTAATCAGTTGGGGTTGGAATATACCAAACTTTTGATTCTAAATGCAAAAGTCAAAATTACAAGACCCGACCCACTTTGTTGTTTTATTATTACTCTTTTAGTGGTCTTTTGATAAGGCGTTTGGATGAGGGAGAACTGGGAAGGTATCCAGGGCTTGTTTTACTTTTCCGAGTCGAGTTGAGGGGTTCTCTGTGGCCCAATTGTAAACAACATCCCGTTGTGTCAATTCCTCGTAATACCCGTTTGAAAACTAAAAATAAACACGACCAGAGCGTTTCCTGATCCCACGTGTCCCAAAATTCAAACACTAAAGACCATTTTACCTTTAACGTGTCTTTACGTATAGAAATCTGACAGAGTGAAAAATATGATTAAACCCAATGTCCTTATTTCTACCGAAGAAGGGGTTGATATTAGATACCATCTTCAAATCTCTCACTCTGTCTCCCAAGTCGTCATTCGTTCAACTAACCTATTTCCTTTGGGAACATCCGCTCCTGTTTTTCTCAAAACAGTTTTACGTTCAAACTATATACCTATAAAAGTCTTCAGCATATTTTTTACCAAGAGACGCTACACACTAGACATAATTAACGGTAAAATTGAAAACGTAAACACTTTTGTTTGAGCACAACCACCTCCTCCTCCTCAGCTCATCAATTACCCTTGCAGCTCGCGTGAATAAGAAAATTATTCCGAGTAATTCTAAGGAGCAACAGGGCACTTTCCATTTTGATATTCTACGAGTGTGAGGATATTGCCTTGCACACTTTAGTGACGATGTGATACTAAATAGGAGTATGATGATTATCTCAAATTATGAGCCACTTGAAATCCTCTCGTGTCTAGATGTTTGGACTCGTATCCATGTGCATAAATCATATAGATGGCAATTTAAGATAGAAAGTGATTCAAATCAACACTCTGCTTCTTCCGGTTGTTCTACATAATTTTTAGACTGATTGCTCTAGGTAAAGATGATCTTGTAAGTTTGTTAGATGGCTCCTCCTATCTCTAGATCAATTGCTATCGAGATCATCATCTCTCTTTCTTCTTTCTCTTCTTGCGTAAATAAACATTTTTTAGGAGTAATGATGATGATAATAATATTGATAAAGATAATAATAAGAGGGTGATTACTATCAACTAATTATAGAGCATATAGAGAACACATGCTGGCTTTCAAACAGACGCAGCTCGAATCTGTCTCAACAGCTTGAACATTAGGAGAAGTTGAAAAGAAAACAATGAAGGCAACTTTGCTACATAAGATCTTAAGAGATGAAACTCCGAACTAGTAGAGGAGCTAGAACAAAAAGTAGTTTCATCTCTAAATTTCAGTAAGTAGCTTCACGAAATAATTAATGTCTAGTTTAATTACACCTGCCTGAGCCGGTGCGAATGTAAATGGTAGTTGGAGATACATGATAGTGCTACCGTGCAGTTGTTAATGGAAAGACCATCTTATTTGAGGCAAGTTAACCACGAAAATAATGAAGACTATCCTGATTGCAAACTAGTGCTTTGCTGTGTATCGACAGTAGGGGGAAATAGAACGAAAAGCTCCTAAATCTACTGAGACTTGAAAAGTTATTGTGCTTGTAGCTTGTAGCAAACAAATACTTACGATTTTGAAAGCCTCGACAAGCATGATTTTTTTAATGAGCTGAGCATTATTCCTGTTCTAAGATGTCAATTCAAAACTGCATTTGATTGTTTATGCATCATAGATACAGGTAATACAAATATCGATTGCAATTTATTCACTAAATCTAGTCAAACCTGACTTTCTACAATCTGCCATTTACCCTTGCCATTGCCCAGAGGATTTTGTTATTATCTATGCTAAAATCAGTGTTATCGCACACCCTACCAACCAATAACTTTGGAGAAGAGATGAGAGAAATTAAATTGACACTTTTGACAAGTGCATTGTGATTTAGTTTCGAAAGACACGTATTTTCAAAACAGAGTTTTTTATAGCTTTCATTTTTTGATCTCCTCATTCCTAATTTAAAATTGGGATTGTTGAGAATCGGAACAAAGGGATTGTGGTTTTGTATAAACTTTTATGAATTGCTCTACTATAACCGATGATCAACAATTAGTCATTGTCGTTTATTTGACAGAGCAGAGAGCCATAACGAGGTGGAATTAGATATATTAATGTCGAAAAATATGCTTTGTAAGATATAGTCAGGAATAGGTCTTGTCTATCTTGTATCATATTCAAAGACGCAGGGCTAATATTCTTTGTTCACTTGCATCAAAGGTTGACGAGAGAAAATTTTAAACGGTGAGTAAGGACAAAATAATTGACAGATGCAGGGCGTGTAATTAGATTACTAGAGTTTCCCTTCGATCTTTGACTTTTCACACGAGCTCGTTAGAAATCCTCATTTTTTCTGACGTATATTTATCTCCCATACATTAGAGACAGGGGGATGTAGGAAAATATAATGAATAAGTTTCGGAAAGATGTATACATTAGTATTATGTATCAAAATGAGCTCGAGCGAACCCTCATGATTCTCTAAATATTTACGAAATTCCCAATGTTCCTGAATTTATTTTTCCAATTGAAAGGAGGTTACCCCTTTCATGAACACCGACGCAGGTAAGAAATCAAAGAGAGGGGTTGGCAGACATTTGGCATTAGGCACCTTCATTCCAACAATCTGACAGTTTAACAACTTCCCGACTCAGCTCAGGAATTTCTCAATAGACTAAACACTAAAGGAGCAGATTGTGGTATTTGAATATTTGAAAGATTTGAAAGATGCATAATGTTAAAAGGGGATAAAGAACACAATCACTATGGTGGATCTGGCTCGTGTACACTCAGCATATATTTATGAACATTATTTACCAAATCTATCTAGCCCAGCTCATAATTCATTTCATTTAATACCTCATCCTCCCATATGGACATCAGAGATATGAAGCTAAACAAGAAATCACTTCTTGTCGATCCCAAGTCCCAAGTGTTTGCTTTCCATCCCCACACATTCTATTGCATTGCCCATGAATGTATGCATAGTGAACCTGTCATCTTTAATACTAGTTGTTTAAAGCACTTCTGTCAAAAACACCGTCATTTCTCAAGATTTACTATTTTTCAGTTAACTCGGTCATCGATGTACGGTAATTCTGGTAATACTGTCTACTGAACATACCTAACAGAGTTTCTTTTACCCAAATACCTTATGTGAGATATCAAGGGGTCTCTCAACGTATACACGAGCGAATATTAAATAAATTGTATAGTAAATTGAAATGAAACACACAGACCTGTGTCTCCAGAAATAGAGGAAGCTTCTCAAAAAAATCCACTTCCTTTGCTGAATGATCTCTCCAAATTCTCCTGGCCAATTTCGCCCTATGAGTTTATAAATACTCAAGTGTAATAATGATCCGGATTTAATAGCTGCCCCAACCTCATTCTACTATGATTCATAGTTCCATGCATATTCCATAACATAAAAGACTTGTGTACATAATCAGACTATGAAAAGAAGATATAGGAATAATCCTTGTAAAAACTCAATGAAGAACAAGACTGAGAGGACTCCCCAGGTCGAGCCTCATTTGTCTGTTTATATACTTTGGTTGAGAACTGTAATAACTAATAATCTTATGAATGGGATTTTTGTATCAAGTAGGTGTAAAAAATGAGGACTTCCGTTCACTCTTAAAACAGTCTTAACCTTATTTGTATCCCTGAGAATGCTTGATGAACCACACGCTTCCGGAGGATTGAGTAGGTTGGACAAAAAACTACAAGAGAAATTTCAAAAAGACTTATCGGGCTTACCTTTTTCCAAAAAGTGATAATTAACTTGGGCTGATGATAAAAAAAATGTGAGGGCAGAGGTATGAACTCTGGTTGTTGATGAAGGCGAAGTCACAGGTTGGATTGAAGTTGGGTAGAAAAATAATTCACAGTTAATTCTGAATATTAAATAGAGTTCAGGAGGACGAGCAGGTAGGTTAGTGCAATTACAAGGTAGATGAGTAGGTGGGTAGCAAGTTGTTCTGCAGTTCAATACTACTAACTGACTGACTGATTCCTCCTTGCAGTTAGTGGATTATTAAGATTACCAAGTTGGACGAGAGGTACTGCGAGGGATCTCTGCACTCCTTGTACATTTATATACGAGCGTCGAGAGTATTTTGGATCCTCAATTGTTAGTATTTGTTAGATGTGATGGGAGTTTGCGAAAGTACGTAAACCTTTAAACAGAGTGCCGTGGTTGGTCGCCCGTGAACTTGGCTCTTTTATATACATATAAATATATCTCTTGGCCGAGTTTCTTATTTCGCCTACGACGACAACCACGACCAACACTTCCTTCTGTATACTGCACTTTGTGTATAACCTCTCTTAAGTCTTAAGAGGGTAGTTTGTACAATATGCAATATTTCATTTGTCCCATTGGGGGGCATAATAATCTGAGTATCAGAGCTCTGTGTGTGAGATATTCTTGGTGACACTAGTAAGGATTTTCCTTATTTAGTGGGAGTAGATTGTAAATGTTTTTAAGGGTTCATCAGGGGTTGGAAAATATTATAGATGCCTGAGCCGTTTTAATTATTCGAATATGTAGTTCTATTTATTAACATGGTTTAACCTTAATCTGCATCTGCACCATGTGATACATAAGTAGTAACTGGAGCATTGAGTCTTTGAATATGCTAGATGTAACCCTTTACTCCCTAGGGTATCCAAGGTTGATTTAAAACACTAAAATCTATTTATCAATCAAAGGTTTATACTCACAATCTGTTTCAGCTAAGGTGGGCAAAAAATAAAGAAACTCAGTAGTTTCGGTTTAAAAAAAAACATATTGATAATTGACACAAACAATGTCGAAAAACATCAGTAGGAGTGCCACCTTATAACAATCGAAGATATCTTGATGAATATATGCCTGAAAGGTTATTGATAAATTGATCATTTGTTCTGCATGGGGATAGAAAAATTTGCATACAATCGAGCAGTTCAGAGCTCATTAATAAGATCCATGTTATTATAATCCTCCTACAAGCTCCATTCCAAAATCTTGACGGCAGAACCAAGAACAAACCCTTGTGCCTTATCGCACGTAGAGCCTTAATTCTAGCCTGTCGGTTGACATATACTTTGTGGTAGGGTAATTATGGATAAGGACGTGTGGTAAAATGTCAAATCATCCTATTTCCAATTGTTATCGCCAAAGCCTTTGATCAATTGTTGACTTAGGAAATGTAGTGCAGTGTACGTACGCTGCTACGGAGAACCGTGATTTAGAAAGCCGGATTAAAAATATTAAATTGGCTCTGAGCATCAGAGTTGTTGGTGAATGATGCTTCCATCGTCAGTACCTTTTAATCTTTCTCTATTGTAAAAGAGATCCAAGTTCCGGTCCACCTCAATCCTGGCTGTTACTTGCTAGACTTGGTGCATATTTATGTAATTTAAATGAGTCATCCGATTTTTCTTATTTTAAATACTATTGAGTCCATCCCAGTTTTTAAGGACTGAAACTTTCTGTTTGCTCTCTAATAAACTTACAAGTGTGGCTTGTGAGCAATTGTTTTGTTTTCCAGGTGGTAGATACTTTGCCAGTTCTGCTCTGGGGCGGACTGTTTGCAGTCACTGTTATTTCTAAGCTTAAAAATTAAAGTGTACGTGATACAATGAGAACGAAAAGTGATGTTGTCTTATTGTGTTATGAAAAATGAAGATGCAATGAGGCTGACTCTGGTAAGGCCTTTTTTCTTGGTCGTGCTTGTGGAGCCGATTTTAGTGAAATTCTTGATTCGGATGGGAGAGTTTATTTTATTGATTTGGTTGGCAACTTCCGATTCTAAATTATTTTTGAGGGTATTTGAATTAATAAAAATCTATTTGAATACTTGGAGAACGACAATTCCATAAGACTTTAGGAATTTTAGGTTATTGTAACTATCAACCTACTTTTAAGCTAAAATTCAGAATCAAATAAAAGCTAACGCTTTAAATTTAAGAAGGTATCTTAGAAAAGCCCAAATGAAATGAAACTATACTGCACTGTGGACCATTATAGTTTTATCCTGACTAATTTGAATATTTTCTACTAGGTCACGACTATCATTAAACTGTAACCCTTCAGAAATAGATTTCTCATTCGTAGAGTAAGTAGAAGTGGCTAGAATTTCCTAGTCTCACATTTTCTTACTGTTGCCTGTGTTGATAAAGACTGCGATTGGCTCTTCTGAAGACCCCGTCGAAATAACTTTTTTAATCTTTAATAAGGCTTTGATAAATTCGATTCGAATTTTTAAATTTAAAAAAAAAATTAATTGAAAGGTCCGATATGCATTTTGTGTCGTGCCGTTTCAGTATTTTAGTAGCCACTTAGATATATTTAGATTTTTATTATTTTTCTGTCTATGCAATGTACAATCACTAATTGGTAACTAAACTACCTCCAAATACCAAAGCAAAGTCTTGATGACCCAGATCTTATGGTGAACTATATTTGTTTATATTTTTGACATGTAATGTTTTTACATTAGTAACAAAATGGTACAAAAAGCTTATTTATTTATTTATTACTGGTTGGTAATTTAGTAGTAGCAAAAAGTTGAAATTACTTTCGAAACTCTTAATTCATCATGTGATTTATTTATTTGGCTGAGAAATCCTACCTTTTCCTAACAACTATTTATACAGACGGTACCAAAATGGGCTTTTAATAATGGAATAAACCGTTACATAAAGATCCAAAAATAACTTACTATTATTCCATAACCCCCATATTTATATATTATACGCATTCCCCATGTTAACTCTTTTCTATATAATACTTTTATGGAATGACACAAAAGTGTTTTTATATTTTACCTGAGTGTAACTGCACATAATTCTCAAGACAGCTTACCTACAAAGGATGCTGTTCCACTTTCATTCAAGGGGCCTTTTGAGCAAACTTTAGTAGCTTACAAAAAGGAAACCGTTTCTCACAATGATCCCCAAAATTGACGAATGCCCCTTTAGGTGGCAAGGAACCTAGGAAGGTATCCATTACAGATGGATAAGCTCTTCCTGTGGAATTTTCTTTGTTCTTAAATTGGTCAATTTGCCCATCCACTGTTTTCTGTACACCCCAAATCACTGGGGACAATTTGCATATCAAAAGCTGGACGCAGGCTGTGGAGTTCCCTGTTTTAGATTCCAGTGTCTTGATGATGTTTTCCGGAAGGGAATGGTTCTTCGCATCATGAATTAGCTTTTCCATCTGCAAATAACATTTATCCATTGTTAAAAGTTTATAGGAGCTTAAAAAATACTTTACGATGTGCATTAGAATAGATTATTATAATTCTTGTTACGAATTACGATTAAGAATGAATGTCATAATAGCTCTTGCATGGACCACGTCAAGCATGTACTAAATTTTATAGCAAAATTTAAATTTCAGTTGATTATCTTATGCGGTTAAGTTGAGCCCCGCAGATTGGGCAGGTGGTGTAAGGGCAATGGCCGGTATTTTATTTTGTTGGATTTTATTTTTGTAGAGCTTACGAATTAATAAGTTTTTGAATTTTTGATGTACACGTTAAATTACTTGAGTAATTTCCCCAATTATCGAATTTAAAAAGCTTTAAATTATTTTTTCTTAAAATAACTTCCTTATTTAGTTATAACCCTATAAATGACCTCAGCTCCATGATTTGTTATCCTATAAGTTCTTTAAAAGTATTTACCTTTGAGTTACGACCCTTGACTACCCATTCCAGTAAATTATCTTTGACCATCCTGCTTGTTGCAATCCCGTTTTCATTACCTCCAATGAAAGATGAGGTGATCTGTAATTGATTTTTCCCCTTCAAACTCTTGAACACTTTAATTGAATAATGGGGGGTTTTAATTGAATAGAGGAGATGCTCATGCCTACCCATTCCGCAAAGATGATAAGCACATTGAGCGCAATGACGCCCAACTGATTGGAATCGACACCCATGAACCGAAGAAGCCCTCCCAAGACTCCCTCCCGAAGAAGCTGTCAAAAACATTCAACCAAACTCCATTTAACATTCAACAAAGCCCGACTCGTATCCATTAGCACATTATAAATTCATAAAACATAATAAATCAACATTAAACTCAATAATTGGACCCTGTGTGGTATCACTGCCTGTGCTCTCCATTAGGATCATAGGTCATTCAGATCTCATCTTCGTAAATTCATCAATCACCTCTGCTGGATTTTTATGAACGAGGTGTGATCGTTCTTACGTGGGTGAACTTATTATTAGCTTACTTGTTGCTCGTCCATCGAGTCTTGTTGAGCGTTGATGGGCAGTGATTCCTGCTGACTTTTGCTCATAAACTTAGCCACACCTTCGTCAACATCCTCTCTCAGCAATTGAGCCACTTTAACTCCTTCGTGTAAACTTTCTCGGAATTTATGAACTCCTTTACCAAGCATTCGGCTGGCGGTTTGCCAAATTTCTCCTAAAACCAAATAGAAAATATCATATTTATAACATGTTCCTCGCAGCACTAAATCAATCTGTTAAGCTAGTAAATGTGGAATCTGAAATGATTATTCTATCATTTACCTAAGGGATTCAAAACACTGGAAACAGCTCGTGCATTTTCTTTGAGAAAATCTGCTTTTAAAAACTCCGACTTTGTTTCAGGTAGTAGAACTTCTGGATCTTCCCCAACACTGATTTTGCACATATTGAACAAAACGGCTATTAATCCAAGCACTTTCAGAAGAGTTTGTCGTGGCATTTTCCTTCGCAGCCCTTATTCTAACTTTTGGTTAAAGATTTAAAATTACGGTGGTATTGCGGATATTCGGTTTAGTTTTTATTACATTTTCGGTAATCCCCAAAACAATCTGTTTTCTGGTGTAAATCTCTTGGTCTTTGAGCTCTTCTCGAGCAGTACTAAAATTCTATGAGATATTCTCACCAGTTATGCGAAGCAAGATTGTGGGATGCGAACTTGAAGATGAGAAGACGAATTCACTTGATACTTTTTGTTACAGATTCAAGGAAACGAATGTAATGCTACCTTGTGAATTCCGTTTATCATATCCTAAAAAGAAATGAATGTTAATGTCAATGGTAAACAGGCGAAGCGATACGCTGTTACGTTATACAATTTTGGGGTGAATACCTCAAGACTTGTGTTTATTTTGTCTCATTCTTTTTAGTGCATTTCGGGTACGGTGGATAAGTTTCTTAAAGGTAGACAAGAGACGATGATGATGTGAACTGATGCATTAAGGCTTGTTGTCCTCATCTCAGTTACTTCGGTTTGCTTGGTTGGCTCCTTCCGGGTTTCCCGTCTCGTTGATTCTGCTATGCTTTGTGTCATGCTTCCAAGATTTCTTTCATGTCATTTTGCTTCATGTGAACTTATGGTCTTCCTTAGGAAGCTTGGCTCATCCTTTTGTTGATTAGGAATAAATTTGTTTAATGATTAGTATTTTGATTAAAATCTCTTAAATTAAGTCAGAAAAATTCAGAGAACTCCTGAAATCCGTTCAAACTTCTCGCATGCATTTTAATAAAGTTTTGTCGAAAGATTGTATCATGTTTCCAATTCAATAATGTGGGCCACCATGGTTTATGGAGCTCTGTGTTATTTAATACATATTTATGGTTTAACTAATAAGAAGCTGTGTGGTCCTTTTGAGAGGGTCACAAAATAAGGCCACTTCAGCAATACGTAAATCTTTAAAATTTGAGCATCAGAATTTATTTTATTTTCAATGTTTTAGGGGTATATTTAAACCGTTTAATATATAATCGTATGCTTAAATTACATTCAGACTACGTAACCAAATTGCATTTAATTCACTAGCCTCCATGAATTTTAAAATACAACGAAATAGAATTTCAATAACATCGGTAATCTCTTGAAATAACCATGAAATATAATGCAATAGATTAAATGACTAATGACCCAAATCCCCTTTCACCTGTATACGACTTTCCCCAGTAGATTCCCAAATAGCTTTGACTCTAGTCATAGCCCCTTTTACAATATTTTCTACCTCGTTAATATAATTTTCGTCAAAACTACGACCATAAGTTATAATCTTGGGATTACTTCGTCCAAGAAGGACTCCAGTGAGAGTAGGATTTACAGGGATTGTCGAAGACATCAAAGGGAAAAGTGGAACTACAGACGAAACAGCAAATACTTGGTAAATCAGCATCAAAAGGTATCCTCCAAATGCTAGGAAAGATAAAACCGCTATTGAAATTTCGAAAACTAATTCAGACGTTGATTTGCCCCCTTTGTTAAAATACGACTGGGCCATTGACCAAATCCCTTGGTTTTGATTCCCCCAGCTCCAACTATTTCCATAGTATCCTGGGTTATTTTCCACATTTGACGGGGAATCGGACGGGAAGTTTTGTTGCTGATGATGATTTTGGTTATTGTTTTTATTTTTATTATCATAATTACTATTATCGATATTATTATTATTATTATTGTAGTTTTGATGATTACTGTTTGAGTTAGAATTTTGCTTGTAATTATTACTGTTGGGGGGAGGATATGAATGACTTGGATTATGAGAGTTTAAAGGTCGATGTTGCTCTAACGTAGAGTGACTGTATTGAAATGCTTGATTTTGCTGATCCTGTTGCACAACCCCTTCATCCGATGTTTGCGGATACTCTGGCTGATTGTCTGGATATCCTGGATGTTGAATTCCATAACCATTGTTGCCATTAATATGCTCATTTGATGCTGCCGACTGTAATTTGGCCTCTGACATTGAATGAAATCCCGAAAATGGGTGGTTCTCATTATTATTCCTTGCTGAGTTTGAGCTATTCTGGAGGGAAGAGGTGGGCACCCATACTGATGAAGAAGAGGAATGTGGTTGCACTGCTGCCAGGGATGAAGAAGATTCACTTTGAATTTCTCCCGTATCTATATCGAATTCATGTGGGGGTTTTAAAAACTTGTCGATGTTGGGCTGAAATGTATTTTCAGGGTCTTGGGGCTCGAAATTCCATGAAAACTGAGACGGCTGTGACAGATCAACTTGATTGGTACTTTGCGGTGAATCTGATGTCAGATGTGGAATGAAATATCCACCATTGAAGCTGTTAATTAGTCTAGGGGATTCACGTGCAGGAACTGAATTTTTATTATATGATTCAGTTATTGAGCCATCACTATTGGTTGATACTGGAATGTCGAAAGATAATAATGGAAATTCTCCTTTTTTTCTTTCAATTTCAGATGATGGTGCGGTTGTCGAATGAAGAGTTTCGACTGGGGGTTCCAAAACTGGGAAAGTAGTCGTAGTTGTTTGAAACTTTTCCTTTAAAAACTTGTTATAAGAATCAAGGAGACTTTTTCGTTCCAAAACATTCAAATGCTTTGATGGATCTGACTTTCCGAGACTATCAGGTTCTTTGAGGCGATCTGAATCCTTTGTGGGTGTATTATCGGATTCTACGATTTTTGTTTTGTGCATCCAAACCTGAATAGTAAATTTTATTTTAGATGAGGATCAATCGTTTAATAAAATTTACATTATTTATATTATCTTCATACGTACCTTTTTATTTTTTCCCATATCACTGATCTCATTTTGTTCAGAAATGTTATTTTTGAAACGACTGCTTCGGTCCAAAATCATTCTCACTAATTGTTTTTGTCCAAGCTCGGGATTTTTCCTTGTCATGCTCGTCAAATTCCTCAAGGTATGAAGAGGCAAGCTGGTTAGAAATTCTTTCATTTCATTTTCAGATAACACAGTGTTCAAGTCCTTCCATGATTCAGATGATATGAATGGATTATTATTTCGATTGTAGATTTGATCTCCTGGTATTTTTTCAATGAATCTTGAACTCAATGCTGGCTCAATTTTCAGACTTCTGTCTTCTTTAAGTTCCTCGGCTATTGCAGTTAAAAATGGAGCACCTGAACTACTAAAATCCTGGGACGGGGACCCCTTCAGCTTTTTAACATGGAAAAGTCTGCTTACTTTTGCTACTGGGCCAAATGAATTTGTTTTATTCGACTCCAGTGGCACAATTGATACAGACTCTACCATCCCTTGTGCTATGAACCCTAATACATGATTCAAATAAATAGTTAATGCTATTATAACAATCCACAAATAAAAATGCATATTTGAATAACCCTATGTAAAAATATCAATTAATCTCGGTAAACTTGATGTTGGAATTTTAAGCAAAATACTCAAACAACCTTGCTCGTTATGAAACAACAAATGACCATGTTGTCCGACTGAATATTTTTTACAGCTCTTCTGCAGGAAGGAAATTCTTTATGCCAGTTGATCATATTATTTTTCTTGCATGAAACTGCATATTAAAACACGCACGCATTTATTGTATTATCAGGGCATGTCGTTTTCATGGTTTAATTTGCTTACAGTGTCGGGGACATCACGTACGAAGATGTAATGCTAGAAAATTGATCTTAAGGCGTCTAGAGCAGAGCAGGGCAAATTTTATAATTTAATTGTTGTTCTTAAGTCCTATAGTATTTTGTATTTTTTCGCAATACCTTTACGCAACCCATCCCGATTCAGGGTGAAGTTAAGCTCAGATTACTCGCTATTATGAATAATATTATTTTCAAAACAAAACTTAAATTTCAAAAACAGAGAACCACCTAACCAAAGCCAGATACTGCATATAATTTAATTTCCTCTACAAAGACTCAGACAATTATGCCTTTGACATGACATTCATGAAACCCTGTGTGGAGTCTCTTGAACCCAAAATGTGTAAATATTCAAGCTTTGAAAACGAATAAAGGATAAGAAAACCGATAAAAATGCTAAACACAGCCTCATCAGCTCACCAACTCACACGTCGTTTCATAAAGCCGATGCCAGTATTGCGAAATACCAACCACGTTTAAATCGACTTTCTCCATCAAATCTAAAAAAAAAGTCAACTCCATTACAATAATTTCAATCTACGCTTAATCCTCGATGATAAAGTTGAAGAAAATTTTGACAAAAAAATAAATGACCCCGACGTGATTCGAACACGCAGCCTTCTGATCTGGAGTCAGACGCGCTACCGTTGCGCCACGGAGTCTTCCATGTAGAACTTTATAGTTTTTCCCCCACAAAGAAGCTCAAAACCCAGTCTAATCTCGGCTGAGCAAATACAACACACAAGGCATTAGAATTTAATACAGATTGTAATAAGTTGCAATGACCAACCAACCGAGTGTTTGATACCATTAAATAGTGGGATTTTCGTAGACACAGATCTCTAGTATTGTGCTTAAATGTTTACTCGACCTTTTCCTGTTCCACAACAACTACTTTTCCTCACTCCCCCTGCCATTCAATTAATTATGCACTCAATTGCAGTTGTAAGGTTGGAACGTTGTCGGTGGTGGATCTTGTGTTACCCCAACTTTGATTTTACTCATATTTTTGTACATTTTTAACATTTTATGGCTGATTTCCTCTTATCTCTTACCTCAAATTATCAATCGCTTCTTTTGGCTTTATGGCACTTGAAGCCCTAGGATATTCCTCATTCATGTGCTAATCTTTGATTCCACAGTTAAATGACTTTTTGGCACGATGTAATTTTTTTTATTAATTACCAACTGGTTTTCGGGTTGTATCGAAAATCTGTTTGGAGTTTATGGACAAGGCGCTTGAAGATCCCGTTTAGTTTCAGGGCTTTGTAGTTTTTCTTCGTCTGCTTTGTCTGTATTCTGTATGCAGAATCTAAGCAGTTTTGTTTATTGTTAAATCTTTATTTAATTATATTTTGGTGAATTAAGAATACTATGATTAGTATTTGTTAAAATTTTCATCAGATTGTGGTGATTTTATTTATTTTTCCATGTCGATTAATATCTATCAATCAATCTATTTGTGAGAATCATGCTTAATTAGACTTTAAAACCAGCCAAGTGACTTTCCAATGACTCAATGATGGATCATTTACAGAAAATCTCTGTGTGGAATAGGAAATCGATGAATAAAAAAATAATAAAGTTACACAGCAATTGTGAGATTTAGTTAACATAAAAAAATCTATAGGAAGTCATAATTTAAAATCCTATATTTATCCTAACATATTAAATAATACAAGATCCCTATACACACATAGGATACATAAATGTGATACACTTAGCATGTGATAAAAGTTTGAAGATGCTCTGATCCTACAATAATAAATAGAAAGACGGGCTGACATTATAATTTATCGCTTTTTTCGTTTCGTAGTCTCCTCTTAGTGGCAATAATGAGGGGAAATGAGCTGGAATGAAATGATATGATACACATAAGAAGGTTATATGAGAAAAATGAAAATTGTTGGTGTGATGGAAATGGAGAAACCTTTGACTCTGCACCCATGAATCCTAATAAATTTCCAGTATGATAAACATGTGTCTTATGGACCCCCCTTAGGGGGCTCAAGGACCTCCTACAGTTGTAAAAGTGTGAGTTATTGCAATGTCCTCCCTAGGCAGATGGTTCCATCCCTAACTATTTTTATTGATTCTTGAACCCATCTTTCATTCTTAATTTATTATAAACAATTCTCAATCCAACTTCAAGAATCAAGAACAACATGGAGTTGGACCGGCACAAGGACTGTGAACTATATGGAACCCTTCTCTACACCCTGATCATTGAACAAATCACACACAAAAACCTCAAAACTCTTCGTTTCACTACAACTTTCTACGAAACTGGCATCTGAAATGAAAACACTGTCAATCTTTACAGAAAGAACCCTATCCAAGTCCAGCAAAAAATACCTAAGTAGCGTCCCTTGCCCGGCGACATTTCAACAACCGTGACCAAGTTGAAACCACAATATATTGAGCACATAATACGGATACAGTTCACGATTTACATGAGGCATTCAATTCACCCTTGAGTTATCATATCCACATCCAATGATCTTTATTCATAAACAATACACTTCCCCATATGTGTTCTCATATTTCACGCCGTCAAATATTTTAAACAAAACATTTAGAAAAAACACACTCTAACTTAACAGTAAAGGATTTCTCGTTGTACGAACAAGGGTAGTATGCATACGGATAATTCTATCATCTTCAGTCTATAGAATTCTACACTTACAAATGTAGTGGGGATGAAATAATGGTAAAAGTAATATTCATTGTTTTATCACTCGTATCCCATTACATTAATTTAGTCACACTTTTGAGGCAGTAGGTATTGTGTTTCCTCCTTATCCACGGCCATTATGGACAAACTTCCACAATATGGTACTCCATGGCTAATTAAATTACAAAGCTGTTAACAATGAATTTGAATGTACGACTCAAAATCAGAAATAAACTAACAACACAGACAACAGACTATATAATGTAAACACTCCTCATCTATTCCAGTTTTGGTCATTAAACCTGATGGATTTATTTACTTTTGTGCACATGCACTGGTTTCGTCTTACTATTTTTATTATAGTGGCTGATTATCTAAACATCCCGCATGGCTTAGAATTATTTTTATATCGCCTTTTATACAGTAGGCACTGGTAATCTTTACAACGTTTAAACGGATTTCATTTCAGTTGAATTTCTTGAGATGAACATTGTGAGTGAGGTTATTAACCCAGTGCAATATTTGTAATTTTTAAGGGATTTTAGCCATTAATGAAAGAGTCAGCTCAGAGCTCGTGATAACGAATCTTATCCATTTGGATTAACCATGTAGGTATTTATGAATTAGGTACGTGTTGCATTTCGAAGGCCGGTTATGAGCAATAAATAGTAAGACTACAGACTATTCTAATTTGTAACAGCGAATACCTAAGAATGATGAACTATTCGGCTTTTACAAGTCGCCTCTATTCCATTAGCTATTAACAACGAAAAAGGTTGTCCATGGCCCATCACAAGTAGATTTTGACAAAGTCTCAATTAAATATTATAACAACCTTTTATGCAATTTCTGACTTCAACTGGGTTAGGATTCCCACTGTTATTTCTTTTGATTTTTTAATATCTTTTTTTAATTTAAGAAGAAGTTATTTTGATTAGTTCTCTCACAGTACTTATGCGTGCAGCCAGGTGACAGTTTAGTAATTACCACCAGTGCTATTATAATGCCTTGGTGACCCTGTGTTCAACTCTGTTTTTTCCGAAGCGTAACCAGGTGGGGGTCCTAAGGCTATAGGCTGTGATGTTGTAGCTGATCCTAGACCAGGACCTAACGGAATGGCACTTGAATTACTGGAGTTTCCAGTTTTCGTTGGCGACTTATCCGATTCTGAAAATGGACTACTTGATCGTAGAGGCTGGGTTACTGTTGGTCCATCCGTGTCTCTTGCAGCGTCTTCCTCATCTTCGGCAACCAAATCAGCCGCGTCAGGGATCTGTAACCAAATAAAACAAAAATCATCAAGTTTTATTTATGAGGAGCCGATAAAACCTACAAAATCATGTTTAAAGGGTATTTGAAAATAATCGAGTCAAAAACTTACATCTTCTTCTTCAATCTTTGGAGCACATTTTCCACAACAGCAATTACAACAACACAGGCAGCAGCAGCAGAAGTAACATCCCGTCAGAATGCAACAAACCCCACATAACGCTTTACACCACCAAGAAGAGAGCATAAAGTAATATTTAACATTTTCTTCTCCAAAATTTTCAGCTATATGAAGACCAAGGGACCCATGTTTGTCATATATTTCTTTCTTCATTGGGTCTGCTAGAGTTTTATGAGCTTTGTTGACTTCCTTGAACTAAAACAACATAAATAAAATTGACATCCCCATTAATGATCGTGACTCTCAAATTGTTGTTAAAAATGAATTTTTAATACCTTATCAGTCGCGGAAGGATCACTATTCTTATCCGGGTGATACCTTAGAGCCAAACGTCTATAAGATTTCTTAATCTGATCTGCAGTAGCCCCTTTCTCCAGCTCAAGTACTTGATACAGGCCGGCCCCAGCATCGCTAAGGTTTCAAATTTCCATGATATTTTTTTAGATACCCTAAATGGGGCGTAGCAGACTCAAGTAACTTACGAAAATCTTCTGCCCGCAAAGTTAGGATCCATCTTAGGAGGAATTGACTTTTTTCGGCTTTTGTAGCGATTCTCGTTGAGTAAATTATACTGAACTTCTCGTCCCCGTTTCTAAAATAAAAATAATAAAACAATATAAATGATTTAATTTATCATCAATTTCTTATCATATCTATCTTTATCTTATTTGGATTTGAAACTAAATAGTAGATAACAATTTTGCCATGTACAATAGCAGATAAATTAATAAATCCAAATAATTGATCTCAGTACGTAGTAACAACCATAATTTGCGATTTTGAGCCGGAAATGATGCAGGAGTCGTAGACGGGTTCGGTCAAATATTTTGCTCGACTTAGTTTTTTATCGGATTGGGTTAAAAAATCATCCGAGCCGCCCCGAAAACTGCTATGCAAGAAACTGAAAATCTGAAACATAGCTAAATTCAAGTCCAGAAGATAGTTATGTGATCTGGCCTAAGACGGTCTCTATAAAGTTGTTATAGAGTCAAGAGAACAAATCAAAATACAAAAGGCAACCACATAGTACGTGCTGCTATAAGCGCGACGAAGAATACAAGGATAGCAATTTGAAATATGTACATATACTTTCATTTTAATAAATGTAGGTATAGAAACAAAACATTTTTTCGACATCCAGGATTTTTCTTGTAAATCTGATTTCAGCAACGATAAATTTAAAATAAGTTCTTTCATTGCATCATGTAGAACACATGATTTTTTAAACTCTTCAAACGTAATCCTTACCCTCAAATCAACATACACTCAACTCATGCTCGAAAATAAATATGATGACGGAAATCTTAAAATCTGCATTATTATTGTGTGAACAAATGGGGAGCTCAAGTTGAAGTTAGGACGAGAGACGAGACAAGATGTTCAATCCAAGATAAACAGAGAAAAACGGCTACGTTTATCCCCAACTAATCTTCAATAAGTCCCTACTCAAACGCGTATAAAATCCAATCATAAAATCATACTTACAACTTAACTCCTTCACAAGCAGAGACATATGGAAGTCTCGAGACAAGAGATTACTGAATTGAGACTTAAAGAGGATTAAGATAACCATCAGAGCTACCGCCTTTGAAAACCCATTGTTTCTGATGGATGAAGAACAATGATATCACATCTCTAAATCAATATAGTCTCACAATTTAATTTGACGATTGACTCTTTCTGCTTAACTAACTGCTCGACAAAGGTGTGTCCCCAAAGTACTGAGATTATTCATCCTTCCCATTTTTATGACAATTGAAAACCACAATATAAGGGTCTCATCTATCCATCCCAGAGTTCAAAATACTCGAAAAAAAAACAACGCGCACTACTCTGTTATTGATTATCAATTTCCTGATATCTGTCCACCATCGTCGCTTGTCAGCCATCCCACTGTATATTTGACAGCTTTATTTTCATTCATATGCTTTTTAAATTCTTTCCACCTTTTTCAATGAATTGAAATTGAAATCGTCAAAATCATTTGGATCTATTCTCCTTACATCTTCCCACCCTCTCTCTCTCTCTTCATCTTGTAGAATAAGATAATGAAAAATTGTTTCTCCTTCTTAAACTTATAATTTTACACTGATGCAGCACAAATGACAGGCCAATGGGGAATTAATCTTTTCTGCCTTTTTGGATTCACTTGTCATCTATATTTTTTTTTTATCTCATTCACTCTTGTATTATTTATTATTTCATTAGTAAGGTATGACTGTATGACTCATGGTTGAGGGCGTAGCTTTCTAATTCATAATTTACCTAATATCATTTTTAAATGGTAATTTCTAAACTTTATGATCATTGTCTTACTGTCATAAAATAAAAACAATACGTATCATAATATTTATTGTTTTCATCTAAAAAACACAAAACAGTCTCATTAATGATTGATACTTTAATACCAAAAGTTTTTTTTAAAAGCCTACTAAAATTATAAATAATGATTGAGTCTATTTTCTTGCAACTGAATCAACAGAGTTTTTTATAACGTACTAATGGGGGATAAATAAATATTTATTATATTTCTGTTTAGTGGTTACTGAACAGAATATGCTGCAAGGTCAACTCGTCATCAACGATAAATTTAATCTCTCAATAGTGGACATTTTAATTTTAAATTTCCACCTAGATACTCCATACGCTTCAAATGATAAAACATTGAAAATGACCGTCAAATTTTGACGAGACATAAATTTTCATCTTGCAAGTTTTTGACATTCAAAATTTCAATAAAATTGGTATAATTTATACGAAACTTACTTCTATTACTTTTTATTCTACAAACCCCGTTGTTTTCTTCATAATATAAAATGAACAGGGCTGCTTAACTACTTAACTATTTTACTTAACTAACTAAGCAAGATAAGATAGGGTGCCTTTAAATTAGCAAACGAAAATCATCTTCAACTAAATTGACGTAAATGGAACTCACGAGTCAGTGATTTTGTATTTCAACTAGAAATGTCATTTGTTTTTTGTTGTCGTTTTGTCATGCCCATTGGACTTTATAAAAGAGGTGCAGTGTGTCCTAAAGAAATTACTCCATAAACGATTTACTTATGGTATGGGTAAGGAATACCTATGACCTAGATTTAAGTCGAGTAATCAACTTGAAAACTAGTAGGCATGTTACCCTAGTCCGCATGACCCTTATTTGGCAATTTAATGAGTCAAGTATTCCTTTTATCAGTCAATTCAAAATTTCATTGATCAACTGGATTTTTTCATTTGTTCTAGTAAAATTTTAGGCGATATTTTCATGTGTATCCAATGTTCCCCATAATAATAAATGTCGGAATCAATTCAAGACCTGAAGTGCCTGAACCAAATAAATTGTTTTGAAATCACCTCGTGCCGTTTAAAAAAAAATAAATCAGCATCTATTGACGATTGAATCTGAAATCTGAACTCCAATCTAAAAAAATATCTAGCTTTAAAAGTATTTGAGTTAATTTATAAATTTATAATCGAGTACACCAGCTAAACTTAAAATATACTTATATATATACACCACATATTAATATTTCCAGATTGATCTTGTTGCCAAAAAAGATGTGTCACAATTTTAGCACTTACTAAACTTTTGACTTAATTGGGATTAAATAATAAACTACCAAGGTTAAATATAAGTCGCAATTTCTATTTATTATTTTATCATAGTTAAGAAATTACGAGTTAAAATCGTGTTATCTTACCGTACTAAATACTAAAGATGTCAAATATCGGCAGTGAAATTTCTAGTGAATTTTCAAATCCAAACTTGGTCAACTATCTAATCTCGGTTCAACTTATATAAGTAGTTATAAGTATAAGTTCATATACCGTCAAACTTTAATAGCTTTCAAAATAATATCCCTCATCTCATAGCTTTTCGGCCTTATCATAGAAGCCAGAATTAAAAAATCTCGCTAAACTGTACTAACGGAAATTGACTGTTTCCAAAAGCTCTTAAACAAAATTATGAAACCCCCGTTAAAATTTATATTTTATTGATCCGGTTTCTCGTTCTAGTATTTGTATTCGATACTATTTAAGATTTAAAACTCAACTCTAGTCTACTTTTACATTAGACACACGAAATAGGCTTATTTCTCAACTATCCACCGCACAAAGGAGAACTTATACTCTTGTAAATGCTTGTTTAAAAACAAACTCAGTTTAAATTATGTTATTTTGTATTTATAAACTTTATAAACGAGCATCTGAGGAACTGGACAAGAGATTCGAGTAACCTCAATTCCGTTTGAAACTACCACCTACGGCAATCCGCATAGGCCTTGCTGAATCTCTTCTTTTAGCCTGACACTACTGCATTATGAGATGAACATCGTTTATGCCATACAACTTATCAACAGCTCCAAACTAGATTTAATATAACGTTTATAAATGCTTTCATTTCATCGAGGTTCGAAAGTGTTCAAGTGCTGGGGAGTGCATGATTACTGTGACTTGGCACTTTGAGTTCAGTGAGCAAACAAATGACTCATTTGCGTATGACTCGGAGACGCCTGGCTCATTTTTGGTAGCTTTCCCCTGGCAAGAGTCAAACAATCTGTGTGGACTGCTTAAATATTTTGCCATTGATTTCTATTATCTCCTCCACTTCCTAGTGTCTGGAAATTCATGGAAGCTGGTTTATTCTATTTTACATTATGTCTTAGTATTGTCCAGTAAATACTTTCAGCTATCGCTTAGCTGAATGAGTGCATAGTGCATGAGCTCAAGCCATTACAAAAATAAATAAAAGAAGGTCTGAAATGTCAAGTCCGCCCTGAACAAATTTGCCAAAATATTATTTTGTATTTATTCAAACATTTTATTCAAACATTTTATTCAAACATTTTATTCAAACATTTTATTAAACTATTAAGACAAATGAGAGGTTTGAGAGTATTGGATACATTTTTGCATCGAATTTTTAATATATTGTAGATTTTCTGGACTCATCTTTATAGGAAGTTGTAGAAATTTGGTGGGGAAATGGCGTTCTTTTGGATTTCGATGAAAATTGGCACATTGCATCATTACAGCCGTTATAGGTTTTATGACTATGGTCAACTTTGGTGTAGCTACACTCTTCAACATCGGACCAGTCAAAGGTGGTGACACAGATGTATTAAAAGATAATTCGAAAATTGTTGTGCTGAAATATTGGTGCAATTTTATTTAAACTTCCCATGAATTGAAATTCGAACTTGATTATAGAAGTTAGAATATTTTGAATGGAATCAAGAATGAAATCCAATATAAAAGAGAATTTGTAATAATAATTCTAAATGGTGCAATAGAAGCCTTCTTTAACGTTATAGGTGCATAAAACTTTATATGATTTAATATTACCAGCATTTAATATTTAATAGCTCAAAGAGGTGTAAAATAAAAATAAAGCCGACCACACGATGAGCAAGTTAAGAATACTAATACTAAAGTACATAAATGTGCTCGAGGAACAAAAACAGCACTTAGATATATATTTCATTACAAAACTTACAATGAAATATACACAGGCTTTTATGTTCAACTGAAGAATCACGTCAAATGGCTGATGATAATTAATTTGAAGGGCCACACTTGTCCAATTAGTAGGAGAGGCACGTAAAAGAATTCCTCCGTGGAAATAAATCAAATTTAACCAGGATCAGCAGGAGGATTTCATAAGGTTGGTAATCCACCACGTCATATTCTTAACACTTTGAGCTTCCTACCTACAAAGTCTTCTTATGATATTTTAGTGAACTGTGTTAGATGTTTTAGTTTTTGTTTGCTTCTAAAAATCTAACTGCAGCAGACTAAGTAACCCACGCACCACCCCGTGATGTGTGTAAGATTTCAAGGGATGAGAACAGAGAAATATTCACAAACTCTTATGCCCAAAAATGAATTCAGTGTCTAAGAATTATGTTCCGTACGATTACATATAGCTTAACTTTCAATAATTCCAATCTTTTTGTATAAGATATATTGATATAGTTGGAATATCTGCATGTTTTACAGATTACGAATTTTGTGCATAATGACCAAAAGTAACACTCTGGATCTCTCTCTGAATTTATGGTTGGACTAATAGCCATGCATAGTGTTAAAAAGATGCAAATAAATTTCATTCAATAAGAGTTAAGCAAATAATATATTTTAAAAGTTTTGCTGGCGTCACGCGGACTCATCAGCAAGTTTTAATGGAAATCACTCCATAGCATGCAAAATCCCGCTTGAGTATTTTTATTTATCACGGCTGGGATGTACAGATATGTAGATGTGCAAGTAAATAAACATGATAGATCGTAGTCAGAGGTGTAATTTGATGCACGGTAATAAAATAAAAGTTAACAATTCACAAATGGACTATGATGATAGTTATGGCAATCTAAAGTGATGGAAATGGTTCTAAGAGAAGGCCAAGTGGGACCCCTTATCGTGTTATGGACTGTTTTACATTCCTGCCAACAGGTCATCAAAAATATGTGCCCTGACATGACCAACTCGACTTGGAGGGAGGTCGTCATCCATAAAAACAAATAGTCCTCTCTTGTTGAGAGACAAATGGGAAATCACATTCGTAATGGATGGTATATATTATTATATCATTTAAGAGGATTCTCTCTATTGGGATAATTTATCTCTTTTTATCTTTCCATTTTTAATCAACAGGGACCAGGTGAGTTTTTACTGCGACTTATAAGACCAACGAAATACAAGTACGAGACACACAACAGAGCATAACATACAGCTCACCTGCCTACTCAATTTGGAAGATTTATTAGCTATATTAAACCGCTATTAGCATTTAAACTGTTCACTCAAATTGCAGAATAGATTTAAGAGCTTGTAGACTTGAGGAGATTTGTTTTGTAAGAAGGATGCTTTAGAAGTTTCTTTGGAATCTAGACTTTCTAGATCGGTGAAAGATTTTAAAGATAATCAGGTCTAAACTGTAGAAAAAAAACTGGTGCTTCTGCTCTAAAAAATCATCTCGAAAATATTACACATTATAATTGTTTACTAAATTTAAGGATGATTTAACAATAGATGCAATAGATGAAACTTGCAAGATAAGTACTCAGGATTAAAATAATACGAGTCAGACAATAAGTATTAGCATTATGAGGGAACTGGTGTTGAGTGAAAAGAATTACAAATTCTCTAGGTCTGATTAATGACTTTAATTTTAATCGTTTCATAAAAGGTTTACTCCTCAATTGATTGATATGCCTATTACACGACACACATTACTTGTCGAAAGGGTGTGATGAACTTTTCCGTATGCTTCATATATTCTATGAAAAAACATCCGAATACTATTGGGGCATGGATTAGTCAGCTAGGTAAAGCAATCCATATCTGTCAGATATGCTTTTTAATTCATGAAGACTGAACGGAACTTTTGTTTAATTCGTATTCACGATCTGACTCTCTAACAATTTAAGTTAGGAAACTCGTTAGTGCTGTGCTGTAGCATCATCTTGAGGGCTTTTGGAAATCGAAGTGAATAAAATGACATAAACAGTCGTTTTATTGTTATTATACCTGCGGGTCTGGATTCGGGAAGGTGGTCAAAATGAATTGAGTTTGATAAATGGGTTCAAAAGTCACTTAAAAATTCCAACAACTGAGCAATGACTGAGGATTGAACTCGAGGTTTGAGCCAGTGGGGTGCGATTTGCCTTGTTATTGAGGGTAATTGAATCAGGTAGATCCTCTGTGGGGGTTCATTCCCTTCATTTTTTTTCAATGTTGGAGGGCTAATACTTTGCCTTTTTAGCTTATGAATGAATAAAATACGAGAAATGTAAACGATTTTGAAACCTCGTAGAAGTCAAATCGAAAACAATAATACTTATGAAAGAACCGAAACTGTTTTAATACCATGTTTATTGGATTTTTAGCCATCCCTCCAATGAATACCAAATTCAATTGATATTAGCGCAAATATGAGCTACTAAATACAAATTAATACCGTTTCACCAATGAATTAAACTCGTTGATGGCGATTTTAAAATGCGGACTAAATATTATTATTAAAATCGGGAATTTTCTGCAAACAGCAAACACGAAATAATTTATTTAATTAAAAGAAATCAATGTAAAAAATCTACTTTGCTAAATCCACACAACCATCATTGAAAAAAATTATTGCAAAAATTCAAAAGCCAAAGACCATACATTTTTATTTAGCCCAAATCGAACCGGCTTAAACAAATCCTTTTCCAATCTACATGCCGATCTACTAACAAAATCTCAAAGTCGTCCGTCTTTGTCGATTGCGTATGGTGTGTGCCGTACATCAAGCACTGAAATATTTCACGTCCGTCTCATAGAATACTTGAAGCTGTAGCCCTTCACTGAAGAGTTCTTGAGTTAAGAAATTATGATCTTTGGTACGAAAAAGATTAAGTGATATTTGGAATGTGTGATTGGGTGTGAAAACGTGTGGTCTACAGCTCCGCCCACCGTTTTATTTTATGGCTCTTCCTTCACCTTCTTCTTAGTATGTATGTAAAGTACGAGAGATCATGTTGGGTTAAATACATCCATCCCCACACGAATCTCCAAGATGCCTTCCTACTTTAAATAATTCTGAGGTTGTCTCGAGTGTTGAGAACAGATTATCATAACCACAATATTCTTTCAAGTCCTTCTAAAAAGGCTAGCCTAGCTCATGAGTTAAATTAATCCTTCTTCTTTATGCTTGCTACCCGTACGTACACTTGCTAGAACCATTTAAGCAACAAACTCCCTGTATCTGTCCACCAAGCCTAAGAAATCTCGTCTACAAACAATAAAACTGTCTGTCTCCAAGAAGATCATCATTCGGATATGGATCTTCAGCCTAATATCTCCTAACAGACCGGTATCCTCCGTAAGCATGAAGGATTCTGAAGTCAGTTGAGCAGAACACGCGTCATTGATTATTACTTATTGCATAATAGTGTATCATATTTAAAACCTGAAGCCTCTCACTGGATCCCAGTCAAAGGCCGTTGTTCTAAAAATAAGAAATATCTTCAACTACGATTTATAGGAAGTTCTAACTAATTTTTGACGCTTGAATACAATTCGAAAATCAAAATGAGACTCTTTCTGTAAATCTTCGATAGGGCGAGCTAATAAAAATTTAGTTTAGTTGACAAAATCTTTCATAATATATTTACAATCGACTCCTCAAAGACAAAAAAGTGTTAAGTGAAGTATTACGCTCCGAATTTAGTGCGCTATGCAAAGTGACTCGTAATTAAAATTACAATTTTTTGAAAAATAACAATGGGTCCAAAACTATCCGACGATTCAGAAGATAGCCAACCAAGTTTAATGGACACAGAAGCCATCAGCCACGGATCGGATTCTCCGATAAATCCTGAAATTAATTCGAGCAGTAGGGGTAACTCGTTAACTTCCCCATCGTCCAGTGCATCAACATCCCCACTGCCAATACCTTATTCTGAAAACTATAACAATAAACACACCATTTACAATAGTGATTGCAAAGCCAGGCGAGACGTGAGATCAATGAATTCCCAAGGGAGGCATTCTCCCAGGGAGAAAGTTCACTTCGATTCTGTATCGTCTTCCCCCGAATCAGGATTGCTTTCATTTCACCGAGACTCACGAATATCTCACAATCAACAGATTATTGTTCCTCGAGCTATGTTTTTCAACCCAGGCTTGTACAATCCATCTTCAATAATGCCATTACCAATGTTCCAATCTCACATTATGAGTAAAATTGGAGCTTTGTCTTCGAAAAATTCGGATTCCGGATTGTATCGATTCCGAGATTTTTGTGCTGATCAAAATTCTAACCCTCACCTCCCTGCCAGTGTCAAGAACCCTTATGAAGAAACTATGATTTTGAAAGAATTCCAGGAGCCAGAAAGTAATACCAAAGTATCAGAGCCCGAAACTAAACGTTTGTCATTTGGAATCGATAGGATCCTATCAGATGAAAATTCTAAGCCAGATCCGATCAAGAAAGGTACTTATTTATTATTCCGGATTTTTTTGTTTAGCTTTAAGCTAATTTTAAAATGCTTTTTGATATACTGTTAAAACTGCAGAGAGGGCTTGATCAACAATGAACCAGGTAGTAGACTATGAACCATTGTTCATTGTTGATTAAACCGTGCTCAATACCTGGTAGATATCGCATAAATATTGTTTATGATTGTTACAACTTTTTAAAATGGGGTTTAAAAAATGTTTTTTAAATTTTGTTTAAAAAAATTGTAACTGAAAAGCAACCTAGACAGAAGTATTATTTAATGTTAGAAGTGATTTGTCAGCAGTCACTCATTGGTATTATTTGTAGGCGATACAGAAATGTCATCAGCGACAACAGGGCCATCAAAAGATTCAGTTTCAAAGAGAAATACAAGTGAATCGCCGATGATAATGCGTCAGCCTATTCTTCACCCAAGTCATCATCTCCAACACCACCACAGCCATCATCACCATCATCATAATCCTCAAAATTCAGCCAGTCCTTTAAATTTGAGTCGCTGCTCCGAATGCTACATCTTAGGCCGGTATTGCCGAAACAATACAACTCTGCAGTATTCCTCATTAGCCAGTGTTTCAGCCACACCTGGTGGGTCTACTAATGGAGTCTCCGCCTCTTTCTCTCCTTCTTGGATGTCAAATGCTTCCATTTATGAAAACACTCCTCTGCTCTCTCCTTCAGGTATGCCTACCAGTTTAATTGCTTAGAAATTTTTAATTAAACTTCCCCTCAGGGGATCGGAATTGTCTAGCTGCTCGACCGGACTCCATATTCCATTTTATAGCACGTGCCTTAAAACTACATAATTTATTTAGACGTCGGCATACGGCATAGGTGTTTTGAAACTTTTCACAGGAAATCACAGGAAGGGTTTTAGCATGTCTAGGTTTAGGTATCAGATTAAAGTAAGCCCCCTTTGCTCAAAGGCCAAGACCACCAGGACTTGCATAATTTGAGATAAAGGAAACCATGAGAAATATGAGATCGATATCTGTATCAATAAAAGTTTCAGCAACTACATTAAGATATAAACCATTCAATTCAATTGCTCCAGCTCAAGTGTCTGAAAGATTGAATACTACGTAGAATAGACGCTGTCAATAACTAATGTTTACACAAGACGAAATAGCAAATATAGTCATTAAGCCCTATTGTCATTTGCCGACACATTTAAGAACGGTAAAGAATGCTAGCCGGCCAGGTTCATTGGCAGACTTGAGGGATGTAAAAAGACCAGTTGATAACAATAAATATGTCTCTTATGCATTTGATTCTTTTAACATCTTATCCGAAGTTTAATATAGGCATAAAGAAAGATGCATTATTATTAAAGTTGGTAATATTTCAGTTAGCTGAGCCTTTTTTCTTAGAAACATAAACGTTTGGATATGATGATGGGGTACTTTAATGCTTCAAATTTCAAAACGATGCTTACCGTAATAAATTTTAATGATATGCCTACTCAGCCCCGCGATTAGTAATCACTTTTTGGAGCAAGATAACAAAGCGTTTGTGGAAAATTGATAAGAAACAAGTTACAGACATTTCTCATAAAGGATTCTTAATAGTTTTTGAGTTAATAGTTAATATTACGTGACGATTACAGATCTGTAATGGGTGAGCAGTGGTTACATTAGGGAGAGAGGGACTTGCTTTCGATGGAAATATTTAGTCACGACTTATTAAGAAACTTTATTTGTTTCATCTATGAAACTCATTATCTATGGTGTAAGTTTATGATATTCGTGGCAAGTCAAATGAAGAGTTGTCGTGTTGGATTTTATATTTAGACTTGTGACTTGGGTTCATCTCTATGTATTTTTAACGAAATAGAACATGTCTTAAAACAAAAACACATGCATAATTCCTTTTTAGTTTCTGATTATGAGTTTCTTCATCCAGTTCCATCCAGTGCTAGGGGCTTATAAAGGCTAAAAAGTTACTATATTCTTTGCTATACGTAAAAATATTGGTTCTTCATATTCATAATAAAATCAAGATTAACTCATATCGTATACAAGCATCAGATTGGTTATTAAGAGGGAGAGACTAAAAAATCATCTTCGAGCAGTATTTGATCTCATAATCTATCATTTTGATTTTTATTGTTTAGAGATAGTGAATAAAGACTTACAGACTATATCAATCACAAAACCTATTCAAGCGTTTTGGCTTATGTAGGAACACTCGAAAATTTCTAATCTATTTAAACACATTTAGATCTGCTTTAAATCATTTTTATTCCACAAAGATTGCAATCTATAATTTATTAGAATCTATTATTGTTCATCCGATTTTCAAATGGACTTATAAATCTTTCAATCCAAAATAATAAAATATAAATTGCTTTTTTAGCTTATTCTCATCATTCACAATCAGCATATTCATCAGCCTATGGATTGAGTGCATCCGGTTATTCAACCATGTCTTCCTTAGTGTCTTGCAACACCGGAGGTGGTGGAAGGCGGAAAAGATCGTGGTCCAGAGCAGTATTTTCGAGTCTGCAAAGAAAAGGCTTGGAGAAGAGATTTCAAATCCAGAAATACATAACGAAGCCTGATCGTCGACAGCTCGCAGCCACCTTGGGTCTAACTGATGCTCAGGTTAATACTAATTGATTTTGAATTTCCCTTTAGCCTATTTAAAAGTCAGATCAGTATCATAACCTCCGTAATATAATTCAGGTGAAAGTATGGTTTCAAAATCGAAGAATGAAATGGAGGCACAGTAAAGAAGGGAAGGTGACAAGTGGAGTAGGTGACGATGGTATTTTGATTTCCACTGCTTCCTCGACAACCCCTACAGCAGGACCAGTAGTAACAACCACACTGTCTGATAAGAACTAGACGAAAAAATGAGGGTTGTTTATCAATGAATTATTTTGGTGAATTAATTTTAATGATATAAGTTATTGGTCAAAAATGACACGTCCTGAATAAGATTATTTTTACTAGCGAGAGCTATAAAGAAATTTTTATGATAATAAAATATTTCGAGTATTACTTTTTTTTCATCAGTATTTTATTAAGATATTCGTAATATTTTGATTGAGAAATTCAAAACCTTAAGAACCTCAACTCATACATAAAATGGAGTATAGAAGCAATTCATTATACAATACTTTTTTTCTTCACAAAATAATCGATCGGTTTGAGTTTACCATAAATTACAAACTGTTGCAAATACTGATAAATAAATTACATTTCCACAATCGCCACTTAACAGTCCCTCCAAAGGCCAGCATCGCAACAATCCATATTAAATTCGTAGCTAATAGATTTCCAATTGAGATTAAAAACATGGAGACACTAAATAGAAGATTTTGTAAGTTGTAGATAGATGCGGTGTAAATAGTTGGTACATTGGATTGACTTGCGTAATAATCAAAGCAATACAAATACCTGGACAGAAATACGGCTTAGATAGTCATAAAAAATTCTTAGATTAGCTTTGGTTACAGAAGGAATCAATTACAAGGAAATATCAAGTCTATTCATGACTGCAAATTTCCCTCGCAGTTTCAATTAATAGCCTTCCATCTTCCAGTGTTAACAATTTTTTTTTACCTTATTTTACCTAGTTCAATACGCACAGAAATCCCATGAAAAAATGACATCACGAGAGCTTTCAATAAGTCTTTGGGGTAACCGTAACCCTCGTTGGTACCTTTTACCACCCCGTTAGAGTTAATAAAATTTAATACATAATTACATTACAGTGGAATTACAATATGGACAAAGTGTTGAGACGTTGAGAGTGCAAAGCGTGCTTTCAATTGGTTTCAAATTTTTTTCATGACATTTCTTGTGTTTTTTTTAATTACAAAAACTCGTAGCATGCTGACAGGCATACCCAAGTTGTAGTATATTTATATATATATATATTCATACTGTAAAGACCAGTACAACATAGTTCATGACAATATTTAATGAAAAAGTAATACTTTTCAGTAAAATCCTTAACTCGCATGAATTGTGCTTTCACAGATTTAAGTCCTCCGATTTCAATTCACTTACATACACATTTCTACAAGTAGCCACCATCTTTGATTTCAATCCTCGGTCAAAAATTTTGTCGAAATTTGGAAGGGCCGAAAATCGAAACCGAGGAAGCGGGCTACTTTCTAAGCTTTTATAATTTTACAAGCTCTCACTGCCAACATGCCAAAAACAGCCCTTGTCTGGTATATTAGTTTTTCTCAATTACTTTCACAAGTCATACACAATACCCTTTCTTACTAAATCTATGTGTAGTCACCTTACTGAAGGTGATAACCCCATGTGCGTGTATGTTAACAATCATATCATAACCTTTTCTCAACCACAATTAAACAAAGGGACGATGTACAATCTGTAATCGTGTACAAGATTGCCCCTGTTTGAATTGCTGTTCTCACTACGATTTTAGTACTCTTCTCAGTGCCTTCTTCAATGCTCGAGTTTCTCCTTGCAGTAAGGATTACTCGAAGCATTCTTCAATACCATTACATAAATTCTCTGTCGTTACAATTAGATACTTATTCTAATAAATATTTAATAACAACTCAATCCTAGAAAGCGACCGCTTCTAAATCTTTTCAACATAATTTGGAAGTAAATAGGAAAATTAATTATGATAGAGAATTACTATGACGAATCGAGATTTCTAACTTTCTCTAAAACAGTATGAACAACAATTTTAACGAGACATTTCGGAATTGTAAACACTAATTAAACTCTAGGAAAAAGAGAGCTTGAATAAATATAAGGGGATAGTTACTCTTCTTTGCTTTTCTTTACTCTTCCTTAAAGCTACTTACAGTTTAGAAATATTTTATCTTATCTTCACTTTTAGTCATGACTTAAGCTAGTAATTAAAACAGGTAAGGATAGTTTAAGATTTAACCGTTTACGTCAAGGCCAAAAGTTGTGCTGAACAATGTATGCTGGTTTGTTTGGTAAGTACGGAGTACGAGATCGAGATTGATTCTTAGTTTGCAGACAAATTGATTCCTAAGTTTTAGATTAATTTAAAAGTAAAGTATTATACAAAGATCGTTCTTAGTAGAAATACTTTCACCACATCTCGTGCCGGTGCCGTTTTTGCTTTGTAGGTTTCATAAGAGCAGTAAGGTGCATTTACCCTAGAGTCGTGGAACAATATAGATATATGTATATTATGATTGCACTTCTAGTATTCGATAGAATTCAAAAAGTTTTCCCCATTTCAATGTTAAATATCACGCACGTTTATAATTTAGTAAGATTGCAGGTATAAAATTGGCTAAGGATTTAATTTACAGTACATTCGTTTCATGTACCATCAACTTTACTTATGAAATATGTAGCTATCATCTCCCATCAGTTGTGGAGACAATGGCAATGGCTCTGACAATTTTTTACTTTCCTGTCAGAGCGTATCCGTAATTGCGATTTTTTTTTGTGACAGCGTGAACTTGAAAGATTCAAAGTCCAACATTATCCATATTATAATATAAGATATTCTTAATACATGCCAACAGTATTATTAATCTAACAGTATAAGTTAGTTGTGTTTGTTCAAGAAAATATGTGGATATTCATAATTTCATTTACAGTTTCTCTAGGTAGGATTCCATAGGAAGCAGGAAGTTGCGAACATGTGATTCATGAAGTTTACGTCAAAAGGATCGTAGAACCGAAAAAGCTGTGGTAAAAAGGATTTTATGGTATACACACATAAGCGTACAGGTATTGGGAAATAACATTGAAGAATTAAATTTTCCTATCATCACCACCCTTTTTGTAACAGGGAAAATTTAACTCAGTTTATGAGACGAGCTCTAGATGAAAACAGACTGCCAGAAACGCGTCAAAAAATGGCTTGAGGTGATTTTAGTAAAGAAGAAGTTTGAATTATAAAATCGTGAAAAAAAATTTCCTACTTAAATCAGAAAAACGAGAAGAAAATAGATTTTTACTATGTACAGACATTTAAAATCTCAAATTATTTAAATAAAGTATTTTCTCAAACCTTGGAATCTAATCAACCTCTGAAACTATTTAATCAAGTTCATATGAGAAACTCATATGTTTTTAAATAGAATTACTACATTGAAAATAGTGTTGAAATATCGCGGATCTCCAACAGCAGTAATAAATTTCTCATTGTGTATCACCCAAGGCTCGGGAACTTCAACACGCTGTGGCCCACAGCAGCCTCCGTAGATAAAATGTAACCTTGTATATATGCATATTTTAAAAGGAGGAATTAATTAAATAGTTGGTCTCATGCAACACTTTCGTACATTTTGTAAGCAGACAAAGATGTGTTATAGAGAATTTTGAATCATGAAATGTAATCTTGAGTTCAACGTATCCGCAGGAGGTCAAAATCTAGCTTAGTTATCGTTTCAGTTCTGGAAAGGTTTGGCGTGTCGCTTTCTCTCAATATCACTCTACATTTTACTGCTTGGCAGTCATTAGCAGCACATCGGGATGAACAATTTGGGTCAAAAATGATCAAATAACCAATGGGTCCAAGTGGCTTAGTGATATTATTTTAATCGTTGATTACAGGTGTATTAAATGTATTAAATGCATTTGCCGGAACACCCACACTACCAATGTATGGAGTATGGACTCGAAACCTTTTCTCATTCAACTATGCTTAACTATGTAGACAAAATTTCGATCCGAGCTGCACCTTTTACTCTCGTGCATTTGTACAGGCGGGTAAGTATTTTTGTGTACAGTAGAGTGTTAGTTATATTATTAAAAGATTTAAAGGTTGAATAATTTGAGTGCGAGGATAATGCGGGTTTACAAAAGTATTCGGACTCAAAGTTTGTTCAGAAATTCGGATAGTAAATTTAAAACGCTTCTTATCAGAATGTGGATCCGTAAGTAGTCGAACACGAGAAAGATTCATTTTCCTGGTCAACCTCCGCTAAATTTCTAAGGATTAATTGTTGGATGAAATTGGATAAGAATGCAGAGAAGCATATTCCACCACCAAGTACCAAAAGCAGAGGATTAAAAATACGGAAATATGGAAATATTACCAAGCATGGATTATAGGCAGGAAGATTTATATATTAAAACAGTAGTTGTAACTTGTATGTTACTGGGTTATGTCATTCAAACTCGAATCCAATATCACAATTAAAACGGGTCACTTTAACTTGAGGTAGTGACTGTCAGTCAGGATGGCTTGTTTCTCGACGAATTATGGTAACACCTGACATGGCAATTCAACTTAAAACTAGAGTGCAACATGGATTTTAAATTAATTATTCTATGTTACATACATTTAATATGTGTAGGTTAAAAATAGCCGGAGAGATCCGTATTTCAGGATAGTAGTAGAGGAGTAGAGAAAATTTGAATTGACAACGAGACGTAATCACGGCTGGCATCATACAAGAACGGGTGTAAACGAAAAAAAGTTTTGATGTGCACATGTGGAGTTAGTTCTGTTTTTCAGGTAACGGAAACCATAAAATTCCACCGAAAATTACCCGGTGAGAAGTTCGTGTGGGAATGACCCAGTAAAAGATCTAAGACTGGAGTACATGCCATCGACAAATCTGGTCCCCTTGGGCATCACACATGTCTTCCCAATGGGTTGTCTCTTCGTCCCCCGAGCTGTTGTACCCAAGTGCAAACCATCCCAGAAGTTCTCGTCGTGTCACTCCCTTTCGACCATAGACTGACACGAGTAAGGTCACCTCTTGTATTTGAAACAATGCCACCTGGAAATAATAATAAAATCATCCTCATTCGTCCTCAGTCACTTTCTCATATAACATACTACCCAGTACAAGAAATGCCACCCTCCCAAAGAAAATTATTTAGTCTACGAAAATCAATAGGACAATGTCATGAGGTGAAGTTCTTGGCTCCCTCCTTTCTTGCATTACTTATCGAGAACGAGACACACACGCACGTTTGTGTAGTTTGAAATTATTATCGAGTATCGAGGGAACCTGTATTGATTTTATGTGACAATATTTGTTTGTATTATCTAGCTTTCAATTTCAATTAGTCGGGAAATGATGTTATGCGTACCAATCCGTTTTTTAAACTGAAATGAAAATTAATCGGTTGGATTTCATGTTGTTTACTAGAAGACCAATGTTTGAGAGTTTCTCTTGTTTACGATATTTAGACATATCAAATGTATTTCCAGAATTAATTGAGGGGAGTAAGATTTGCTCCTTGTCCCTTGTGTATTTATTCTCAGATGGAACACTCAGCTCCAGGAAACGGAAAGGGATCTCAAAAAAATACGAAAGAAACCCAGGGTCACGTGATACGATTGAGAACAACAGAAATAACTACATATATATTATTCCGTTGGCGAAATTGATTACATATAATCAGAACTAGGGAAATGGAGATTTTCATGCTCAAATAGCACTACCCTGTCACCTGTACCTATCAGCAGTTACAAGTTACATCCTGGAGAGTAGCAGTGGTGAGCCCTTACTTTTATCCGAGATTTTAGCTCACCATTAAAGCGTAATTTATTTTATATCGGTTAATCCTTAGAGCTCTGGAAATGAAAATCAATAGCCGCTCATTAAATTTGTACCTGGAACATAAACGTCTCCTTAAAAAGTGGATTCGACTGTGCTCTTCTCAAAGAAGACTTGGCCCTCCCCATCTCCTGTCCACTGCAACTGACAAGGACAAGCTTGACGTACGAGTCCGGTGCTTTGCCTCCAGCCAATTGTCTACAATAAATAAGAAACGTAAATTTTAAATGGATATTAGGTGGAAAAAAATTGTACCTCATTGGTCTGAGATTGGGTCCATTGTATGGCACGAGTGCGTCGTAAATTTAAGTATTAGACGTTCATAAATTTTCTACGCTCAAATGAACCCAACTCGACTACGCTTTAGATCTTCTAGATCACTTGCTGTGAATTTTATGAAGAGAAAGTCACTGACAGGGAGGGGAAGTTGGAGAAAACAAGTTACAAAAAACGTGGACGGATACAGCCCAAGACGTCAGTCAAAGTGCCAGCAGAGGATATGGATGGTTAAGTTTTCTCCAAGACTGTTAGTAAATGGCTCCAGTGGCAAAGTATGGTTAACTTGTTATGATTAAATATACTCTTAACTCAGCCTGAATTGCCAACAGTATTTTATCATTCAGAATAGAAGAGCTTGGGAGGGAGCCTGTAGAGCTGCAGACTTTTTTATATTGAATTATAGAGAACATCCTGTAAAGTCACTAGCTTGGCAACTGGAAACCGCAGTTCATCCGAACTTTCTCTGAGTTGAAGAAAAAGATTGGGCAAGTAATTCAGGAGGAATTCTTGAAAATCCGAAATCCTAAATTTCCTCTCTCAATCCTTGTAGCAATCGATCGATAAGTGGGCTGGAATTTTGGTAGGATAATCTAGAAGTGGGATTTCATTTGAGTCGGAGTTACTATATGTATATTTAGAAGGTTCCTTAGACAAGATGAAATAACCTTGCTCATTAATTCATCTGTCTGACAGGACTCGCAATCTTCTAAAGCCCACAGATTGTTTTATAACTAATATCTCTACCTACTTATTTCATCATGGCCTGGTTGTGGTTGATGTAGTGGCTCAAAATCTTAATTGAATATGCAATTCATCTGTATAATTAATCGATTTAGCACCCTGTTAAACAGCATTAAGACAAAAGTTTAAGCAAAATACTTTTAATTACATTCCATGGTTTGTTACCTATCATGATTAATTGGATGTATGTATTTTTAGGAAGTGGGACCTATCCTAGGAAGGGTATAACTTTTAAAAGCAAGATATGACTCTTTTCGAGAAGTCCTTGAATTTTTTAATTCAGTGCGCACGGAGGGACTAACAACGGGATTTATGGTGGTTCCCGAGGAGTAAAAAAAGAAGAAAATGCAAACAGTATAGGGGGTAGTTTAAGCCTTTGCAAAATAGAACCCCGGAGAAAAATATATAAGTATTTTTAAAAGAAATTACCGGAAATGGCTCCCTTTAATGATCTCTACAGTAAGCCTTCCAGTCGTCCCATTGTACGCAAGGCCAACTAGCAGCTCCGGAATTCCACTTTGGATTGAAGCTGTTGAAGATGCACTGTCGCTTCGAGCCAAACTCCCGGATTCAGATCGGGTGTCCCACTGCAATAAAGTAAACCAGATCGAAGAACGTTAGTTAGATATCAGTTTGTTACTATGAGGTTAAACCTCTTGGAATTCAAATTCCCTCTACATTTATATCGAACGGAACATTTTACTAACTCCCTAGCTTTATCTCTCTCTGTAATTTTGTTCCAAAGGGAAAGTCATTAAGCTTTGGAGAAGCCTCTAATTCACTAAATCTGCAGCCATGTGTAAAATAAAACACACACAGAATGCATCTCATTATCTTTAATGTCTATAGGAATAATGTACACTAATTGGATTCGCTCCTCAAAAAACATGCATAAATGTTTATGTACAGAAGAGTCGAGGTCTACGTAATTAGCAGTTTCATTAGTCAATAATCCTTCAAATGCCTCTTATTTTTTCTTCTTCAAACGACTAGGGGCCACTTATTGGCAATATTATTATTATTATTATTAGATAAGCCTGTTTCCTAATTTATTAATTTATTTTGGATGCTCCTAAATTTTTTATAAAACAAGTAACTATATTCCTAATTTTTCTACAACATTTTACTTTGGACTATCATGTCCTACAATTCGTAGTTGGAATGGAATCGTTTCAAGTCCAATATCGATTTGAAAATTCCTTAAAATGTTCTCAAAATTAAAATAATCAAAAACCGCAGGCAGCATACCGAAAGATGATACCGTGGTTCCAAATTGAGCCATATAGTTGTTTCCATTTCCAGATGTAAAGAACCAAATCCCAGAATACATTCCCCAAGCAATCTTTCCCTCCGCATCCTTTCACAACCGTAGAGCCGAAATCGAACTCCCAAGTTACTCACGTCCTCTGAAAGAAAAATTAATTAAAATCCGTCAGGTCTCATCTCATCAGATACTATTCCCACTCTAAGCTTTATGGGCCACAGACTATTTGATGAAATCAACTGCCTCCTCAATCTCACGTCTCAACTACTAATTTTAAGACGAGCCTATAGTCTATTGTGACTTAAGGATAAAGTCCATAAAGGTGTCTACAAGGGTTAATCTTTGATGCAAAACGTTGAGCTTTCAACGATCCATTTTAACTATTCAATTATCCACGAGACTGAGTTAAAGGGCGTTTGAAAGGCCTTCTCGAATTTTGGGCTAAAAAATCGATAGGAATAAAAAAGGGAAAGAGGAAAGAACGTGTATCTTATTGGCTGGTGAAGGGCAGTTCCCTATATTCTTAATGTTCCATCGATTTATTCTTTCCTGTATTGAAGTCTTAACTCTCTTTAATTGCCTCCATTAAATATTTCTCTAAGTCATATGAACTGTTGTTGTCTTTAGTTGTACAATAAATTATAGAGAGATACGTACGTGGCTATTGGAGTTCACCCAAGGAAGAGCTAACTCCTTGAGAATGATGACATATTAGCTATTTCATGAGATTTATTTCTATTGCGTCTTTTTAACTTTCCCAAGGAATAAAAACACTGAACTTTCAAGCCTCAGATTCGTTCGCGTGTGTATTGTTACATGCTATCTTATCACATTCATCACCGATCTATTTAGCACTTAAATTTTTAACAGCTCAGTCACAATGATTTACCTGGATTGATTTTGTTGAAAACGAAAGTCTCCATAAACGATGGATCCTCCCCAGGTCGAACTTTTGTTTTATTTTTCTGCTTTCGATCAGGCAACAGGACAAGTCGTATCTAATTTGTTATTTTAAATCATTTAGATGCTCACACTCGGTATTTTATATGTTCATTACTTTTCAGCAACGTTATAGAATAAAGTCATAGTCAACCTGTGAGTTATTGGCACCACCAATGTCTTTGTGGGGAACCCCACGAGCTTGGATGACGTGGACTGTCATCTTTCTTGCGGCCGCTTCGTAATCGAAAGCCACTTCTAAACTTCCACATTGAAGTTGGGAAGCGGGTCCTCGACCAGACTCGACGACCATCCCCAGGTCTCCTTCCACCATGGACATCTCCTCCACCTCAAAGATATGGTCCTTGAGTCAAAAAGATGAATGGAATCAAAATGAGCTCGTGAATGGTACCGTATGAATATGCAAAATACGTCAAACTTTATCAAAGGATTAAACTCGACTCTATAATGTAATACAAATTGCTTATAGTCAAAATCTTCTTTTACTCAAGTTAAAAACAATTATTATCTCTGCTATCTAGTTCTTCGTAGTTGCTCACCCGAGGGAATTACTAAAAGCCTGCAATGCGACTTACGGTTTCGACTTGTTCAAAGAATTTTCAAGGCTTGTAAATTGACTTATAAACTTACTTCTTGATCGGCTATGGAGTCCCCATACGTTGAGAGCCCTTGCTCCGAAGGCGGCGGAGATTCAGAGTCAATTGATTTGGTCCTAGGTGGCATCATTCTTCTAAAATTGGAGTTACACACGCCAGCCGATTGTTGTGCAGAATGTGACGGAGGATGAGAAGAAGAGGAATTCTGGGCATGATAAGTAATAGATTGAGGATTTTGATGGGACGAATGGGCTTGACTCTGAGGTGTGGCAATTAAAGTGGTTGCAATACTGGAGACAGACACTGGCCTTGAAGAATCACCGCGAATTTGTTGAGACCTCAATATCACCGCTTGATGGGCTTGTTGTTGACTCGAATCCTCTTCAGCGCTTCCATTGGAACTTGTCGACGACGCACTACTCCCTCCATTGACTTTTCCTTTCTCGGCTAAAGACATCAAGTCCCCTCTGTCTCCTACTGATCTTGCAACCATTGAGGAAGATCCCATCAGTCCTACAAAACAACAAATTCATTGTAAATTAAATTACGTACATTCCAAGCCTCAAAGTCATCATTCACCAAGTCCTAATCCTATTTCCTATTCAAACCTTTCATTCATCCAACGTAGGTGACCAACCATGAAACCCATAAACTGAATTAAGGATGGCATGAGTTGTGGAGTTCATTTAGAGCCACAGAAACACACACGACAATAGAGGAGTGAAACCTTGGTGAAATAATAAATAATAAAGTTACGATCGTGTCCTCGTCTTCCTTTCTTACTTTGCCACATAGAATGCATGTATAGAAGATAATTATTATATTTAGCTATCGAGGACAATATACCCGAGTATAATCTCATTTCAATCAGATTTAGTGAAGTATAATACATCTTAAGAGGGTTATCAAATACAGCGGCTGCCGTGTGCGTCACCGGGTCTCTTAATGTTCTTTTATTAGTATGCATACTTTGTGTACATTCTCCACAGACTACAGACAAATCCTATCCACCCACAGAACACCAGATAAAAGCCTTAAATGTACGAAGGATGGAAGCCATAGGAATCTTCCTGTAAACTAAGCAACTAGATGAATAAAAATAAGATAGAAAATAAATAAAATATGGAGCTTGGCCAAAGAAAGGTGCCTTTGAGGGGGGCTGCTGGAAATTGAGCCCAGGTTACTGCTAAAGAATTCAGTTTTAAATTTACGGACCTTCGTTCCAGCCAGTTTTACGTGGACATTCAAATGGAAAATAATTTTAATATAACCAAAAACCTCTAGAATCTCTTAACACACATTTTTACGAGTGCAAATATCACTAAAGTCTACTGTTGATATCTTCTGCTACCCAAAGGACATTCAGGCAGGATGGAAAATACAGCAACGGCAAGTTTATTGAGTTAAGCTTCCGGAAATTCAGTGAAATGCATACATGTTTTTCCATAATATAAAATTGCTTTCCCTCCATGCCTTAGAATGTTCACCAGTCCATAACTTTCGAATTTCATTTCCCTTCTTACCATTTCGGGGGAAGGTTTTGAAACCTTGTTAAGAGCAAATATATTTTTTCATGGAATAACTTTTCAATTTATACGCGCTTCTCAACCTTAGGGTTATCAGGGTTAATAACTAGACAAAATAATTTAAACACACACAGCACAGCGAGGAAGTAACTTGTTCTTAGTAAAGTAGTTCTTAGTAATTTAGTAAAACCTGTGCACAAGCTTTTCAAGTGATGCTTGCAAGGTAGTTTTGAACCAATAACATCAAAATCAAATGATGATGCCATCACATGATACTATAAAGTCTGGATTTATTATTCTATTCTACGATACCCGAGTTTCCTCTTCAGTTCCAAACAATCCTAACGCCTGCCTTGTGCACCATCATTACTACATTTATACAACCATCACTGTCTCTCCTAGGAACAAGATAGAAATTATATGCTCCGAGCAATTCCCCCATTAAAGCCCTTGGAAATCTTTTCCCGAGTACGGCTGAACTCCCAGACTTCCAAGGTAGAAATCCAATGAAATGCAAAGTAGACACTCAAGGGAGGAACTCACAATCTCAAAACCGGCCTAATTCCCATTTCGTGGACGAAGAGTGTATTTACTTGTGAAATATTCACAACCTCTTGGTTCACTCGTGTTCAGGGAATCATATAGCCTAGGAATCTAAATCCAACCTTTAGCTATTCTGTTTACATTCAGTAAACTTCAATTCAAATTGTAATGCTAACTACAGTCTGCAAGAGTGCAACTTGGAAATTGCTTTATATTCGGGAGCTACAGCCGTATCAAGAATCATCGCCTCATCGGTGCAGTCTTTCCTTGAGGCTACAGCATAAGCATTACATTTTTATGCCCCTCTTTCATACCGCTGCTCCGTACTGAAATAAATATGCTCTAGCACTTGCCATACACAAGAATTTACAACTTGTTCATAAAATTCAGCATATCATTTGCATTTCAGACGACCCATTTTAGAAACAGATCATCACGCATAGTCCCATCCACATGCAGTTGGGGAACAACCTATGAATGATTTCTTTCACGAATCGACCTATTTCCCCATTTATTTTCCCCAGCGTGGGAGTATATTTGATCCACCCTTGATTTACTTGGAGCAGCAAAGTGAGCTTATATGTATCCTGTCAAGAGAGAAAGTGGTCATTGAGGAAAGGTGTGTTTTTGAATGAAAAGATGAGACTTAGAATGGGATTCTGGAGCCAGAACCAAGTCTATAGAGTAGGGAAGGAATAAAGAAGAATTTTCTAGGACAACTCGAGCCTACCAACGTCATCAATGAAGGTCTATATACTCGTTTTGGGATGACTTGTAGTATGTACTTGGTTGGTGGTGGTATGGTGACTGGCCTGCTTTCACTTTATCACTACAGATTCACTCTACTACTGCATTTCCACTCCATGATAATGCGGATGAAGTCAGTACTGAGCGTTGGGATTGCATTTGCTGTAACAAATGGAAGGAAGTGGAAGAAGGCTACCTCAGCTCTCTAGCTTCCACGGTTCTTGAGAATTGGAAAAAGGCTGGATGAAAACTGGTGTTGGGAGCGTGATCTACATTTGCTCAGTTTTCTTAGTGTCTCTTGTGTTTGGCTGTAGGTTACTAGCTGTTTCTTTTACCACATCTTCCTTCCAGTGTTGGAGAGAGTTGGATGTACTTGCTCTAAGGAGTTCTTGTTGTTCTTGATGTATAGAAGATAAATGGAAGGGACTAGCTCTAGGGTTTTGTTTGCTTTCATGTTCTAACTTCTATCTCTATGTGCTCTGTTGTATCAAAGAATAGCGCAACGGTGGGATTCCCTTTTTGCAAAGAGCTACCAGCGTTATGAAATATGATCTTGTTATTTTCAAAAGCAGAGATTGGATATTCAAGAGCCTCTCTCCGTGTTTTGCATGGGATAATTTATAACAGCCCTAAATGGTTGTGAGAAATTTCAGGGATGAAATTTGATTTCGTATATTCAAGGCTAAGGTATGTCGCAATTCACAATCTCACATTTACCTGGTAGATGGATTTCATCCAAATAATTCGAAATGTTCTAGACCGTTGCTTGTAAAATCATACGCTCGCATTTTTGGAAATGTTGGCCTGTCGCTTTGCAGTTTTAAATAAAGTTATTTAAGCTTAAGTCACAAATGGTTAAAGATTTACATAAAGATAATTTCCCATCGTCAAAGTGTAATTAGGGTAGCTTACTAAACCTCAAATTCCTGATACCAAACCACATGGTATTTATAAAAATGTATGGAACCATTAAAATTGGAGCAGTGAAATGCTTTTCCCAATGTATTTCAAACAGGCGAGACCAGCTTAAAAGTATAAGTAAAGCAGAAGTTTATGTCACGAACCAATTTCGTGACCTCCTTGTGATTCGAACTATTGAACTGAAGCTCATACTTAAGTATATGACTTTGGTAATATCATAGACCGTCTGTCTAAGTCAAGCAAATTAGTTACCAGACAGACCTTGTAATAATTCAGGTCTCTGATTAGTAGGCTTGTGCTTCAGCAAGAATAGATATCCCGGTGATTATCCCCTACAAAGAATGGTACAAAGTCTATAGGTAACCTCGATACAGATTTTACTAAACCAAAACAGAGTTGTTTGGATTTGTTTACATTCCCTCAATTCCCTGCTTTTCCTTCAGCTGATTCAATCAATTCTAGGCTAATTGAGGTGTTTATAATTCTATTCGTATTCTACTTTACATTTGATTGGATTTATTGCGTTCTATTTTCTTTTGTGCACACCCCATATGCTTCTTATTCGAATAATAAGTACTCGATATCCTAGCCTCTTAGTCATACCCTTGCTTAACGAGCTAAAAATTATCGAATTCCAAAGTTGGTTGAAAAGGCCTTTGAAATTCCTCTTTTAAAGTTTGTTATTTTTGCATCGAACAGACAGAAAACGCAAGGTTGTAATCAGTATGTGTCAACCTTAACAAGCAGGTCAAAGTCATCCAACGCTCAATATTGTGCTGACATCGGTCTCCTAATAAATCAACCTTTGTCAACCGGGAGTTTGTCGAAAAGAATCCAAATTAACAAACAAGTAAAAGTTGAATTAAGAGAGCAAACAACCTCGTCCGTTTTTTTTTCTACCCAAGTAGAAAATACTCGAAATAAAGACAAACGTTCAACCTACTTTATAGTTGTGTATTGGGTTTGTGTATGCCAAGTCAACTTGGCTAACCACCTCCAACCGATATACTTTCTCCTCTTTCCCGAGAAAAAAATGTACACACAACAACTACCAAGACAAAGAGCACACTTGACAGTTTTTTTTTGTGTTGGTAACATGTATTGAATACCAACTTCGCTAACTTTTTTTTATTCAAGCCTTTCCCTGCAGCTGAAGATTTAGTTTTAGTTAGGACCGTTTTAGAGCTTGGGGATTCTGTTGACAAGGGAGGGTTTAAAAAAACTTCCAACTTTCTCCAACATGCTCTGGTTGAAGGGAGCCTTTCCCTTTTCTAGTACAACATAGTTTGTGTGTGTCATTATGCTCTATTGTATTCATTGCAGACTTGAGTTGCGCATCATCTCATCCAATCTCAACTCATCAGACTCGTGAATTCATTTTTGATCGAGAAGTTATCGGAACTGAAGGAGATCGTAAAAAGGTGTAAACTTTTCATCTCCTTCTCCAAGTACTCAACATGGATGAGCATCTGAGGGTGGGATCAGGAGAATTTTAACCCTAATGGAAATACGATAATGCACAATGTCCAAAATGGCTTTTACGCTTTGAATTATTTACAGTTTCAACTCTCAAGTGCAAACTTTAAGTTCCAAGTTCAAAGTGGGGTAGAGTGAGGACAAGAATTCCTTTTGTGAGTTGATCGCATACTCTGTAATTCGAATCAGACAAGCCCTCATATTATATGCTCTTTGAAGTGAATACCTCATCATGATGATCATACTAAAGATCAGCTTTGGAATTGCGACGTTTTCTCTCGCTTCTTTAAATTCAATAACATGCTGGGGTTTACCGTGCGAAGCGTTGCCTGGTGCACTTGAGTAGCAATGGCTTCAGCATCGTACTTTCATTATAAGTCTCTGTAAGCCAAGTACTACCTAGAATTATGGAGTGAGGGGTAGTGCATATGGCGCTGCTTAGCCTCGTATGACAAAGCTATTGCTGATGTACATGTTAGCTGACTTTGATACAAAGCTGAAGACGCAAACTATGAAAGATGAGCCGAGATTACAGACGAGAGATAAAATACTAAGAAAATAAGGAAAGTGGCAAAAAACTGTTCTCACTGGGTTGGGTAATACATTTTTTGTTGCTCGAGGAGCTTCAGAAAGTTCCTCGGTTTTTACAAAGGAAAACATCCCGTTAATGACCCGTACCTACCGACCAACTTAAGTAGATGAAACGGTACTCTTTCATATTACGATTGTAGTAAAAACGAATTCCCACAAACCTTTTGACCTCCTCCTTGAATTACTGCTGCAGGATACGTCGTCAATATCACGAATGCTTGTGACCCTCAAGGGTCGAACATTTGTGAAAGTTGAGGAAGAACTAGATGTGTGCTGGTGCTGATGACTACTTGAGGGCACTACGGCATTGGAGCTTGGGGTACTTTGGTGAAGCGGGTGATGACTGAGGTCAAAGCTTCTTTGAGAAATTAATCCATGCGGGTGATGATGAGGGTGGTGGTGGTGATGCTGTTGCTGATGGCTAAAATGGGGTTGCTGATCGGCTGAAAAACTTCGCATTGACATGTGAAGCGGTGACCCCCGAGCAGCAACATTGGTTACATCGTGCTGCAAATTCATCTGGTGCCTTAAGCGACGAAGGACGTCCTCTTCGCTGTCTGAGCTAGACTCTGGAGCTGAGATGGAATATGTTTCGCCTGGCAAGAAAAAAACCCAGAGCTTTATTCAATGTTCAGAAGTCAGTATACTTAGTATCGTTCTAGTATACGATTTTGAAAGCCCTGAATACACATTAAAACAGCTTATATCATTTTTGTTGCTGTTGCTAAACATTAAATCAAACTTTTTTCCTAATAAGATTAATTCCTGTGTTGAAAGTATATAAATGAAGAAAAAGTACAACATTTAAAATCCAACTATCCAACTCTTTTGAAAATCAACTCAACCGTTTGATACTAGGCAAGGGAAAGTTTTATAACAAGCTGTGAACTCGTTATTCATCTCGCTCGGTACTCCCACGTCCTCAACTATTACTGATTGAGTGGTACTGAACCTCAAATGGTGAATAATATTCAAACTATATGTGAAAATATAATTTCATACACTAATGTCCTTCTTTGAGAGAAAAGTTTGGAATCTCATTATTTTGAAACTTGCGTTTGGTTTTTCAATCTACCAAAATTACCCGTTTCAATTTTGGAGTTTGGCGGTTTGTGGTTGTTCCTGTAGAAAGTCTTTGAATCTAGAACCTAACTATTCTAATGAAATTTTAACTTTAACCCATGCCAAACTTGTTAACCCATGTAAGGTGCTAGCTAAATGGAAATCTAAAATTTATTCATTGGATAAAAGTTCAACCCTTCTTCATAATAAAAAAAGCCCCATGAAATAGTTGAACAAGTCTAAAAAAAACTTATTCCGTGTCTTCAATTGTATGATTTGTTTGTATCGTATGTATCGTATTCTAAAACTTTGACATAGTAAAGTCTTTGATTAAATAGTAACCAAATCTTACCCAGTGGAGATCGAAACAGTTGTGGTCCTTTTGAAAGAGCATCTTGCTGCTTTGCAGGGGTAGAATTCGTTAGTCCAAGTCCTCCTTGTTTACTACTTGAGAAATCAACATTTAGAAGCCGCCATTTCTTATTCACGTACACAAAGATGACCAAGAGGATGACTGCAAATGCGGATACTGCTGCCAGAAATGCAGTTGCCTCTACAGGAACTGAAATGAAATTAAATTAATTATCGATTTTTACCCAATCTTTTTACCAGCTGAATTTCATTGTCATTGTATGCATAACAAATTATACAGATCAGATTCCTTGATTGTGTTTCTTGTTTTTCATACGCAACTTAATTACCACTCTCGATTATTCAACGCGGTATCCAACGAAAGTTTTCAAAATTTAATGACGCTCACACTTTCCTTCACAAAGAAAACAATACTTTCGCACAAAAAAGGAACCATCTTTGTCTATCTCATAGGCATAGTCATTTCCTCTTCCCGTTCAACAACTGATTCCATGCTACTTTGTAACGAGTATAATTCCTTGTTCCAATTTATGGACTGAAGCTGAACTCATCGACCGTAGCGAGGGGAACAATACCTGAATAAGGTTGAAAATACTAACTAGACAAAGCCCACAAGGAACTAGCAGTCTTTTATTTATGCCCCGACATTATCGTCAAGGACAAGGGGAGAAAGGCTTGGGGAAAAGTCTAAACGATGGATACTTTGTTACATCAAGTCGAGCAATAAATTGCCCTTGTTTCCTTGTAATATTATATATCATGTAAATTGCCATCAAATAACTCATGCATACCAGGAGACAGGTTCAAATAAAAGCAAGAAAACATTAGTATAACACGCGTTTTTGGATTCTAACCATTTTACTGTGTGCATCATCCATACCGATCCACGAGGCTAGTTTCTTCTGAAGCATTATAAGCTTCATGAAGCTTCAACAACACCGCCATAATTTTAGCAGTCGTTAAATTTTAATGAGATGAAAAATATTGGGCTTAAACGTACCAAACCAGCACTAATTTGTTTCTTTCTTAATTCCAAAACTACAGAAATGTTTGAATGCTTTGTTGTGTTCACTTAGAGAGACCATTGAAGCTGCCAAAAACTAAAAAGTTAATTATGTCAATAATTACAATAGCGAACCCGATTTTTATCGTGGTAAGATTTTGTTCGCTCTTTTAAAAAACTTTTTACAGAAATGTGTGTCTGTTCTATTCAATGTTGTTTAAACCATAGGTGGATGATTGATTTGAATAAATATGCGCAGGGAAAAAGGTGTTTGTACAACCGATTTCTTTACAAGTACAACTAATTACCAGATAAGCTACCTACACAATTGGGAATTCCCTCTGCTTTAAGTACTTTGAATTCCTCTTAACCTGCGAATGACAGTAGGTAATCTAGTTAGCTGTGTATACAGCAGTTGTAACATTATCTTTAGAGTTACAAGTGAAGTCGATGCAGTCACACATTTAATATATATGATTACTGCAATTCCTTCAATTCAAAATGCTGGGGTGTCAGTAAGCTACACAGCTTGATGATAACTTTCTATGGATTTTCTCTCGTCTCCTAGATACTTTCTCTACAAGATTAGTACGTACAGTTGACAGCTTTCATTACTTTTCAGGGGATTATCTCACCCTTGTCAGAACTCTTAGAAGTTCCGAGCACCCGTTTCATCGAATTTAGCCTTGAGAAGTACATAATCAAATATGGATGGAAAGCCAAAGAGGAGTGGAATCATAATGACTCTCGACCTCCCTTTGAGTCCAACAACAAAACTAGAATTTACAGCCTCATAGAATTCATCTGGATTAAGAACATCTTTAAATCATGCTTTACGTATAGTAGTCTAGAAATCGTCCAATCTGGATTCCCACAACACTTGCCTCCTCTCTAATCGCATATCTCCTATTCAGAAAGAGAGACAGAACTTTTCCACACGTTTCTCGAATGTATAAGCTTGAATGCTATGCATGTGAGACACTTTCTTTAGTATACATGGAAAAGGGAGAATTTTCGATTCTAGGAATCAGAAAGCCCTGCTTTGAATTTTATATGAAATCAAATCCATCTTCTTTTCCAACAATCCGTGTTCCCTTCTCGCTAGTAAAGAATTTACTCTTCGTCACACTCATGGTTAACCCTTTGAGCTTTGGACTGTGCTTAGTCATAAATAAAAGGTAACCATGCACAGGTTTCAACTGCTGAAACTCTGGTTCAGTATAAAAAATTATTCTATAATATGAACCTTCCATTCATTTCAATCATTTTGGTCCAGAACCTTCCATTAATTTCAATCATTTTGGTCCAGAACCTTTTGAGCTCGGTGTCTACAAGCCTAGTATATTAAATAACTGCTCAAGTAACTGAATAAAAGATTCATTGGGTTGTTTATTCGGGATCGGAATAATCTGTTCGGTAGATAACAGCCAGTGAAATATTAAATAAAAAGGAAATTACAAACCAAAAAGATCCATACACTTGCTGATTTAAAAATTATTTATCACAGTTTATAGTATTTCTTTGCATATTACTCGGCCAGAATGGCCAACCTCGTTTGACATAAAAAAGGTAATAGCAAAACAAACCCCAAAAAAGTATGACAGACGAGTTTAATGCTTACTCCACAGTTATATGCAGCGAACTACCCGTAACGAATGACTAGAGGTCCGGATGGAAAAAATAAGTATGCACATCTCATTGAAGGGGCGGGGGCAAGGGGCAGTCAATCAAATGAGGGTAGACGTCAAGGCGTGCACCCAAAATGCCCATGTGCCCCTCTACTGTCCAGTGACTAGTTATAGTCTCGTTATGAGAACATAGTAAATTTCTGTAAAGGAAGCTTCAAGCATTTACTGAATGTCTTGGTCTACTTATCTTTAACTGCTGTCACCGTCACCTATCAATTTCCGAATACCCTACCCGGTTTTTTACTTTTGCATTCGTCACGGATCGACCAATGCGCCTAGAACTGCTTTTGAAGCATGGACATAAAAATGACACTTATCTGTTCCATCGGCGTATTAGGGCAACTGGTGGTGCATGACTAGTTTGTAGTTAAAATTTAGAAGCCGTGTAGAAGACAAGTATTTAAACTTGTGTGCCCAGTCACTACCAATGCCATGCATATGGTAGAATATTTAAGCAAGTTATTGATTCTTATTTTATCATTGAATTTCGTAATACAGCTCATCGGCGGTGTTCTAGAAAGTGAGGATTGTATCGAAAAGGTTAGTTGTATCGTCTCATCTTCTGCACTAATTCTGCCGGATATGGCCAAAGCTGTTAACATGACTGGACGATCCCGATCTAGGGACAAATTGCTACTGGCGTAAGTCTCGTGTAATGTCTAATGGATTGGATAATAGCATATTTTTATTCTAGAGTAATTTGGCTGACCCTCCATGCTCTAAACAATGCTAACTTGCTATCTGTTCTTAGTTCTGCACTAACATTTACGAAATCGGTGAAATGGGCCGTGAGGATTGCCAAGGCCTTAAGGAGTCCTCGTAGAGATTGTGGAGCTATTCAATGCAATCCTTTTGTATCTAGTTCACGTTACCTTCAGCGAAGATACTGGATTATCCCAAGGGGCTTGCGAAGATTAAATGAAATTTTATTGGGTTGAAGCGGCATTTCAGGCGAGTGATTTGGTTTAGGCCACTGGAGCGAAGGTTATTGAGAAAAAGGATCGGCGGGGGGGGGGGGGTTGAGATTATTGGTTTTGATATTCAGCAGAAGTAAATTCGATAACCGCTAAAGTTTTACCGAGCTATACACAAATGGTATTGATAAGGATAGTTGAATTGAATAAAGCTTGTGATACACATGTGACATGAGAGTGGACTTGCAATTCAATACGCTCGGCACCTCAAATGTATTTGGAAGGTTGTTCGGCTGATCAATATTGATTTATTATTTACAACCAGGTAGCTTAATTTTATAGAGCTAAGTAACTGACAAACTTTTAGATGTTCAATTCCAATAATTGTTTAGCATTAATTTCGGCTACCTACTCTAGCTGGTCCCGACTTAATCTGTATTGCTTCTCAAACTCAATTAAATTAGTAATTTATGTAAAAAAAATTATTTCAGTAAGAAATAAAAATTAAGTGCTTTTTAAACCGGATCGAAGGCCATGGATTACTAACCTTAAAATTGCTTACATAAAACGTGAAAAACTGAATTTCAAAATTATTTTATAAGACGAAGCTAATCAATAAAATAAAGTATTATTATTGAGTGAAGCAAACATTAATTGAAAACAAGATAAATCACATATTGTGTATTGAGAAGATTTAATCACCTACATTTCCATCGAGGGAAATAATTAGCTGGACTGTCGATGTCGATTAAATATTAAAATTATTGCCATTCATGTCGCAAATTTTAGTTGATATGGCTTGGATTTATTCGGTCAATGCCAACCATATTTCCAAACATAGATTTCAGGACATGAGGCCCGTTTTTGTCTCTTAAGGTTAAAACGATCCAACCAATTGCACGAAGGGGCTGTTGCAAGGGCAATCGTACGAAATTTTTTGTTACCAAGATATTTCTATGTTATCTATTATCAGAATAGAAAGGGATTATCACTTATCAGTCATGCATGATTGAAACAGTTAACTGACACGCCATGGCATTACGTCATAGGAAAATCTAAGCGATTTTTCTTTCTCAGCAACCACTAACTTACAAGAGGAACACAACAACTTAGAGATTATTTTTATACTTGTTCTGGCTGTAATGTCCAACAGTATTCCCGGCCGCATAACAAATTTCAATTCACTGACGTAAACTTTGAACGTCGTAATTTATTTGGCACTGCTAAATGACGAAATATGTCTCCAAGGGATTACTGAGGACTACTGAGGAGTACAAAATTAGCTTCAATTACGTATCGGCAAAGTTGTAAATCATTGGAAATAATCGGGTTACAATATTTGGACACATAGTAGAAAAATAAACAGACTGCAACATCAGAACAAAAGGCTCTTATCCTCTTTTTCGTTCTGATTTCGCGATTTACGATCTGATCACAACTTGAGGTTCGATATATTGCTGAATAATCCGTTGTTTACTTTCTATGTGCTATCATATTAATTCCATACAATCTCTGAAAATCGAAGCTCCTTTGCCCCTTGAGACTTTCTGCAACCTCGTTTTCGGTGAAGGTTGCAGCTAGTTACAAAATAAAAGCCCTTGATTCTTGTTTTCCTTTGAAGTTTAGGAAGATTAGAACTAGAAACCTTATAAAAATCGAAGAGAGTTCTTCTGATATTGATATCCTCAGCCATTCTGCGCTTGTACGGGAAACCTGAGCTGTACGGAGAAATATCGGAGTCTTCATATACGACTTATGAGTATCAAAAGACCCTTTTTGATTTTCTAAAGATAAAAAAAGAAAATACGTGAGAAATTCGGAGGAGACATTTACTCGGGTGGATTCAGTCTCGCAACCTTGGCATCAGATCAGATCACTCATTGGAAAGAAATACCAGATTTTATAGGAAGTGCAATAACTCTCAGACCTTCTCACACTTTTATACGATATTTTTCTGTACTCAAGGCAATAAATCTTGATTTTATTCCTTAATCTGACTTGACGATCATTGTAAATTGTAAATTGAAAAAAACGGGATTGTTGTAACTAAATTCAGTATCTAATCGGAAATAATGACGAAAAGGAACCGCTTTGTAACCTTATATATGCTTTTCCATGCTTAATTCAATGTTAAAGAAAAACAATTCTTACGATTAAATATGCTCATCAAATAATAATATTAACTTGAAGATTACTGAGACATTCTAACTCAAGCACATGGACGAGTAAAATAAGAAGATTTTATATACACAATTAGTCCTTGGGAAATATCGGTCAAGAATATCAGTCCAACCTAATGGCAATTTCTAAAAGTGACAATAACTCTCCACAAAATACCAAACAGCCATTGTAATTACATTAAATTGCCTTGAATCTATAAAAAAAATATGAGGCTACTATCTAGCTGCTAGAGTAGAAAATCTCCTTCACACCAGCAACATTTGTGTATCCCTCAAAGGAATCCACAAAAGGCCGTCTTCTAAGTGCTTCCTGGTTGTGATAATGACCTCAAATCCCTAAAAGCTATTTACGCCTGGAAGCTAAAATCAAGGAAGTAGTTTGGCACCATCGAGGGCTATTTCATGCATCCTTCTCGATTAAAGATGAAAATAAGCGGAGGAGATAGACTCCCCCGAGGATTACATTCTACTTTCACCTCTCCTGGTATTACCACCGAAATTCCTTTCCTTCTACGTTCGTACCTAAATTTCCAAGTCCTTTCAAAATCCCTTGCCAGTGGTAGTTTTTAAAAGTAGAATAGAATAATCCAGCCCAATTTTCCTCTTTCTAAGTCTCTTTAACGTTTTATTAGAACGGGGCGATGACCATTAATTAGTTGTATAGAATCCTATCGATAAGTTTTACCCATTTCTTGAAAAACTATTCGAATTTTATAGTTCAAACTTATGCTTAGAATTGAGTGTGATGAATTAAACTATGTAAGAAGAACTTGAGATATGATGTCAAAGCCCGACTGGTTTTGCTAAGAGGAAAATACTTGATAAACTTTCTATTTCAAGGCTAGACAGCTCAACTTATTTCACCCCTGAATATTGTCGAATAGACTTTTCCACAAAAGAAGCATCAGATCAATATCATTCCGGGCTAGCATTGGGAATTGAGTAGAAAAATTCTTATTATGTCATAAATTATTGTTACGGTTATATTTGCATGCCAATGTACACATCACCAGCTCAATCCACGATGGTAAACTATCGTGGGTATTTCCTCGTTATCTATTCGAAGTACAATAACGGCTTGTATCTGGCTATAATATTTACATGAATTTTCTGCATAGGATTTATGGGGAAAGCCCTTTTTAAACATATCAAGATATCTTACAAGTGCCGTCGTGTCATGATGCACCAGGCATACGCAAGTAAAGTTGAGCAGAAGATAGCCTTTCTCAGCTTTCGCTAAGTGTCTTTCAAATGGCAATCTCATGTTATTGCAAATTACAATACACGTCGACTTAAAAGAAGACCGGCAACTTCATGAGATTCCAAAAATGAAAGCGTTTTGGCCAATTCAATTCATCAACTCCTTTGACACTCTAGTAATCAGCTTAGTCCCTTGCATTAAATTTACCCTCCACTTTTTTAGCTAATGCTTTCAATCTTCTTACCTCAAATGTGTAGAATGACAGAAGGCTCGCAAATAACAATGCGTTAAAGGTTAAGCTAAGAGCCTCAAACGCTGGGCAAGCATTGTACAAATATGATCCGGTTTTCACTTTGCACTAGCCTGTCCTCAAGATTGATAATGGGACTCTTTTTTCTAAAAGTAGCTGTGCGACGACAAACGACCTAATTGGTAAATCCTGCTATTCATTCCAAAAAAATTAGAACAAGGTCTCTCAATGCAAATAGTAAGAATTCTCCATTCTCTTTAGTATGCATGCTATGCAAATTAAAAACAAATGGAGAACCACAGGTCATACTGCGGGCTTTGTATGAAATAGATTGGGTAAAACTTTCAAGGATAAATTTCCCAGTTCTTCAGGGAGCCTTACTGCAAGCCACAACAAATATCCATAGTTTAACGTTGAGGGAAAGGGCTCCGCAGAGGTGGCCCACATTCAAATTCACATGTCTATTATCTCGAACAATGAGAGTCCTCTTTCATCTTTCATAATTAAATTATAAATTAATCAAATTTCATAACACATATGCCGTACTTAAAAAACAATCTGAGTTCCGGAATGGTTACGGAATATTCCCTACCATCCCTCAAATTCGTGAATAATATTTATAATGGATTTAAGGTCAATCGGCGTTAATGCGATTTAAGGTCAAAATGTATTATTGGAACGGGAGAGATAATCAATATCGATTAAAAGTCGTCTAATTCAACACACCCAAAACAAATATTTGATTCACAGACAGAGCAGAGGTAAAGGTTGGACGTCGAGGATGGTGCTATTAATACAAAAATCGAAGCCAAAAATACATTACTAGTCTCAATCATGTCTATTATATCTAATAGCATCCACCTATCTTTTCCGGACGCATAAATTATCCACAAAATTAAGTTTTGCTAATCAAAGGGCAAAGTACCAATAACCTTTCTTCAGGCATAATGATGGAAAAATTACAACGTTTCCAAACCTGGATGCTAAGCGATCGTTTGTAAAAGGTAGTATAAACCTTCTTCCATTGAACTCTTAAAAATTACTCTCTAATGTTGATTAATTCGTAATTAATTCTCAAAGTTTATGTTTCCAAGTTGAGTAGCTTAGTACACGCGTATAATGTCAATATGATAATTAATCCCTATCGACTCATCAAGTACTCTCTCCCGATGTATTTTCAAGTTTCCCTTACTCTTATAAACTCATGTCCATCCAAAACAGCTTCAATACACTAGATAAATAAAGATGTTTGTTGATTCTTTAAATTTAAATTTTTTACGATAGATAACACAACCAATTATATTACAACAAACATCTTAAATGAACGGTCCATTGAAGCTGTTTCGGATGGAGATGAGCTTAGAATAGTAATGGCAAACGTGAAAGTAGTAGGAATCAAAAAGAAATAATAAAAATCATCAAATTATTCATATGAATAAAGTTTGGTCTGCTGTAAGTGGGTAACCAAGTCTAACCTGGGGGAAAGGAGGACCGGAAAGAATTAGCATTTCCGAAGAGGAAAGCTAAAAAATAAATGCGAAAACTTTTATTGGATAAGTTTGGAGTTTCATGACGTGTAAGCCACCTGCTTGACCATTGTTTGGATTAATGCATGAAAAACATTGTAATTCCCCGATCCATTGTAGATTATGTGGGCCAAACCCATAAAGAATATAAAAAAAGTACCACAGAAAAAAGAAAATGAGAATTGCAAGCTGTTAAATTGTATTAGCACTTAGCAGTAAAGATCATTCTGGCAGATTGTATCCAGAACTTGTAGTGAGTTATAAGGCTTATTTTTTATACCCACGTTTATTTGCACTACGTTTCAACCTCAACCTAGATTATCCACAAATTTAATCCTTAAGCATTATTAAGTCTTGATTGCATAGGTATATCATACCTGTCTGCTCATTCAACTTAAAATGTTCTACATTCAACATTTCATGGACTAGCATGAGGCGAGGTGGGGATATTTTATTTTTATTGAAGGAACTTGTCACAAGAAGGCTGATGTTTAACCTGCCAAGTTGACCCATTTTATGTTACATTTATTATATGCAACCATCACATAGTTTACTAACTCTCAGAATTAGTTTGCAGACATAGTACGCCAGGTAATTATGTTTGTTAAGCTTCGATCGAGCAACTACTAGAGCTGGAATTGACGTTTCTAATTTCTGGTTGGTTCAACGCTTACAATTGGAAACTGAGTTTCCTATGAAAGTCTTTACTACATTTTAAATCTCATAAGCTCTTGATATTTGCCAGCTTATTCTTTCAAATTTTTAGTGAGTTCATAAAATTTGGTTATAAAAGTTTGTGCATGAAAGCATGGATTACGTTGGATAAGTGAGTCTTGCGTTCCATTATTGAGATTTATTTTAAAGAAATCTTTCTTATATTAAAAATTTAACTTTTGATGTTTCAATATGAATTTTGATTACAGCCAGATGTTACTTGCATTATTTGTATGCTTCATCAATAGGAAACATTATGGAACTTAATCTACAGTGAAAGCATTAACTTAGCCAAAATATTGTAAGTCAATGCATGTGAATGTTCGTTCGTTTTCGTCCCGAAAAAATAAATTAACTTATTTAACTTGGGGAATAGATTTAAAAACGAACGTAAACTTTTCTGGCTCTAATAAATTCTAACAAAATTCTTGCCACAGTGCAGTCTCAGCTTTTTCAAAGTACTCAAACTGCGGCTGAGGTCAATAAATGGATAAATTATTTTCGCCCAAACTATACTGATTCCAAATGATTTTGATATTTCGTCAATAGTTGATCTCTTTACTCAGGCTAGTAACTTATCTCTAATCCTTAGTTACAATACAAATGTGGTTGTGACATAGAATACTTAAGATTACTTCTGATCCTGCATTATTCTACGTAGTTATTGTTCTGTAACTTATAAAGAAAGAAAATCGAGCTTCTTAAGCCAGCCTCACCACTACGTACTACTAAAGTGACGTACTTTCCTTTCCTTGGCATGACAAAATATACTTTCGGTAACACGATATGCCCATCAACTCGTTTACCAAAGGACCTCTCTCAAGATAAGAAATCTTTAGCCCTGCCTGGTAGATTGTGAAATCTATTTAGACAAACCAAGTTTTATGTCCCATATCCTTTTGTTATGAGCCGGGTTACGAGTTGAATGGTCGGGATTTTCTTCCTTCTCAGAAGCCGAAGACAAAACTCAGCAAACTTTAAGCGGTCGAATTTTCACAACATTACTAGGAAGGCGATGGAAAAGACAAGTACCTCTGACTCTATGTTCAACTAGGAAATGCATAGGTCAATCTTCATAGGTTTTACATAGATGAGATGCTTCTTTCTCCTCTCGGCTGATAGCTTTCTCTGAAAAGTATTACCTTGACCAACTAGTCCTATTTGCAAAGGGGATTATTTTTGCTGATTCCAGAGATAAGCTTTCAGATAATCTTATTATCAACGTCTAGCGTCTCAGAAATCTGCAAGGTTATCCGTTGCGTCGCAGTATAGCATTGAGGACAAGACAATAACATTGCATAGTTTTTTTTCCTGACAAACTCCCACTTATCTTTATCGCAAATAGATATTCTATGACTGATGTTTTTGTTTTTATTAGAAATTTCAAGTTTTAGTTATAATTTGATTGCATAGTATTATCTATTAATTGGCTATTGTGACCCTCTGCCATTATAGACAGTTCTAGAGTTTTTTAATGAAAGAGCCAGGATTAGTTTTTCTGAATATAAAATAATCTACTATTTAATTCCTTTGAAATTCCTATTGGTTCGTTTGATGAAAGCAGCTGCGCAGCTCATCAGATTTGATTACTTTACAGATCCGACTAGACTGAGCAGGCTAGACATGTATAATTATGATTCTCCTGAAAAAATCTAACATTGACCATTAAAAAGGTCCTTATCAATTGTGGCCCAGTAACAGGCCCTTAGCTGTGGGATATGATATGATGCGACAAACTGAGAACATATTAAAGGTTTTGTTTGCTCATTCAAATATATTTGAGTTTGGTCTATAATCACAATGAAATTGTTGAACTATTAAAGACAAATATTTAAAAAATATCCCACCGTTGACCGTGTATTTTTGCTCTACGTTGATTTCAAATATTCTATTATACTTTTAGATATTGTGTGCGGGTAAAATGGAAGTGCTTATTCCCACTTTGCCAGATTCCAAAAAAAAGTTGCTGCCGGTGGGGTTGAGAAAAACCCGGTTAGACAGATCGTTCGATATTAGGTCGTAAATTTGTGCCTTCGGCTACAGTGTTTTCATAAAAGCTTCCATTACTTCCATCCCATTTTGAGCTTGCGAATTGGTTTTTGGTATCCTGTTAAAAGCAGAGCTCAAAAACAAAATATTATGCTCATGATCATGACTAGGAGGAGACTACGAAGGATAATGGGACGATTCACGGAACGACTTAAAAGCTAAAATGTTTGTTCATTCAATGGGGCAAATGAGCCCCATCAAATTAAGTAGCTAGTTATTACTTACAAACAGTTAAAACTATGTTTTTATTTGTACCAAAGGACATATACGTCATAATGCATCAACATTTAAAATTACCAATGGGTTTTGTCAACATAAAGTAATATGTAAATAATTTGGAGTTTTCATAAAAACAACCGTCCAGTTTATTATCAACAAGATTAAAATGTAAAACATACTGTTCAGTGCAAAACAAAAAGTTCATTAAAAAATTTTCCCAAAATCCCAGTTGTCAATATTTATCATATCAATATATCCGCAAAGCCCTTTGAGCAAAAGTTAAACTAAACTTTACAAGCTTTTTTAAACTGAAAAAAACTGAAACATAGTAAACCAGTAAAATCAATAAACTTCACCTTGAGTTGACTCGAGCAGCACTTATTGCTTTTTAAAAAGCGAGCACATGACCGTCGACCATGGAGACCAGTAAAAAAAACGATCGACCACTCCAGAATAATCCAAACACGTCAAATATGATAGACGAGTAGAGCAAAGAACCTAATTTGTAATTCAAAGTGCCTATCTTCCTTCATTTCCAAATTGAATAGCTCAGCCAAGGAATTCAAAGAGTACTGAAATTATTTAGTTACTTCCTCCATTTTGAAACATTCTTTACGTACAGCACCAGCACAAGTCCTTTCCATTTCGAAATTTCCAAATAACCAAGTACTGAGAAAAAGTAGAGGAATAAAAATTGGCCAAAGTCGTCAGTGATAAAGTATCTCATCCATCTAAATATCCAGCTGAATAGATAAATCATGGGACTCGTGAATAAGCTCAGACCACTGATTATATTAAGCCCTTCTGCTGTCTCTTACTCCGCAATGCAATCCGCATGCAACTTGAGTCTGACTTGAGAGTTGCCTCTGTCATGCACCACTACGTGCCAGAGAGTATTCCCTTGCGAATTTCACGTTTCAAAACTGAAGGAGTCACTCATTTTTCATCATAATTGATTGTCACGTCTTCCTCATTTAAATTCACAATGTACACACAGCCTCCACACATATGTGATCTGTCGGGAATAAGCCCTGTTTACTAAATTAGCCATGGTATAGTTTCAATCTAGGATCTTGCATGACTAATTTCTAACGGATCTTTTAAATCCCTCACACATCTTTCACAAATGATTCCACTGCTTACAAAGATAAACGTATCATGTGAGCAGAACTAACTATATAGTGTGTCATATTATTGTACATGTTTATGGATTTTCGGTGGAAAATATGTCATCGATTAAAACAGTAGTGTGAGATACGGATCTTATAAGAATTTAACGCTCCACATACACATCACCTTCCGTTCCATTACTGTGACAAAGAATTACAGATACGCAACGGTAGGAAGCTCATTTGCATAATATGATGAGCCTATGAAGAATCCATTTGAGCATGATGTGATGCTTGTTTGATCAACTGTAACCAACTTGCCCTATTGAGCTGTCTAATATAGAAGCTCTTCAAGTATCGATAAAGTTCAAGATTCCCTCAAGCAAAGAACATCTTCATCTCAATTTTTTTTCAGAGTCAATCCTTTTCGGGGTAAATTAAAATGGGACAGAAAAACTTGTACAGGGGAAAAATTTGACAGAATCTTGTTGAACCGATTACCCCTAGTTTGTTAAATTTATAAATACCTGTATTCATCTCAACTTGAGATTGTCCTCCACCAGAATTACCCCGAGCAAGTACAAATTAACATTTAGTTCTGAAAGGAACTAAGATTTTAAAGTTTAGTAACGCAATCATGAAAAGTATCATAAAATGCAAGTTTTTAAAATCCAATCGATCACTTAACTTATTTGCAATCTCTTTAACATTACTAATTACACTAAAGAGTGCTAGTTCCGTCCAACCTTCTCAGCAAGGGACGAAAGTCTCCCATCAACAATCCACCGTAGGCAAAGAAAGATCCGAAGAGACCGATCCTCTAGTCCCAAGTCAAACGGCAGTGAAATATTCGAGCAAAGCCTATTCTCCATCTCCATCATCTAACTATTACGTCTACTCTAATAATCCTTACAACGGTTATTATAGCAATGCTGTCTCAGGTAGTTGAAACACATCTGAAGAAATTCTTGACGTTTCGGAAATATGTCTCAATAAACTAATACTTTAAAGCATTCTATGCAGACCCTTATGATGCTGATGGATACTATGACCGTCCTGCAAGACAAATCAGTGCCAGGTCGTCATCTTATCCCGTGATAGCTGCAGCCAGCTCACAAGTTGGATTTGCTGGTAAAGTGCAGAAACAATCCAAGTGTACTTTTGACTAAATTCTTCAGCAACTCATTAAATAAATCAATACAATATTAACAGAAACATATTTTTACAGAGCCCGAGTATGGTGGATTAGCTGCTGCCACTGGTCATAGTGGTCATGGTCATGGTCACCAACAGCATGGTCATGGACATGGGCATGGGCATGGACATGGACACAGCAGTGGTCATGGGAGTGGATGGGGAGGATGGTCTGGCAGTGGACATGGTCATGGCCATCATACTACGTAAGCTTTTCAATAAACGCCTCTTCAGAATTACAAACCAGAATAATTCGTTTCTAATTTTTCAGGCATTATGAAAGTGTGTCTAAAGTCGACACCTCTTCCTTAGGACTACTGGGGCTTCTAGGGCTTCTGTCTTTACTTTCAGTAAGCTCATAGCTGAGAAACGATTAATAGTCAAGTAATTCTGAGTTTGAGAGACATTTAAAATTGAAAATTTCACGCTTAGAATGTCCTCAACCTTATAACAACAACCGCAGCGGCTGCTACCACGGCTGCAGGAAGGAGACGTAAGCGAGGGGCCGGCCAAAAACAACTTAGTGAGAATCTGGATGAGGATCGAGTCGTGCGTGTCTGCGAAATGGTTTTACCGTCGTTGGTAATGATTTGAAAATTTAAAAATTTACACTCCCCGTGAAATGCACTCGTGTAATTGATAGGATTAAATTATTTAGAATGTAGTGGGCCATGCTCAAAATCGGAATCTTCCCTTAAACTGCACGCACCAAGAGGTTTGTAAAACGAACAGGATCCTCGTGAAGCAACTCGGTTTCCAAGGAAGAGCTGTTGGATCCATGATGAGGTATATAGTATTGCTATCAGCGGCTATGATTTTATAATTGGTAGATTATATTTGTATTTTGATACTGACAGCTAAACTATAATTTTGTGATGCAGCAAAGCCATCGTGAAAATGTTGAACGACGTTGACAAGACAGCAAACCAAGGCAAATATTTGCTCAAGGCATGTTTGGATGGACGGAATGGACTGGATTGCGAAACGGTGTACCCGACATGTGAAACCTTAGAAAAGAGCCCCACGGCTTTACCTCAATTACTTTCCCCAGAACATGTCTCCAAAATTGTGCATGGAAACAATCCCTTTACCAACATTTCAAAAACCTTTCGCTCCTCCTGAGAATCATAAACTAATTCTCTACAATGGCAGATAACGTTACAATTACGCACAATGACAATAGACTGCCTAACATTTATCGTGACTCTAAACTCCCGTGACGGTGATGGGACAAACAAACCTAACTGACGTACAGATTTATGCAAAATAACTTTAATAACTGACGGAATGACTTACAGCTTAACTGAAAACACCCCGACTATACACTACAGAAACAGAATACAGTCAAAATTCTTTCACAGCCAAAGGCTAGGCATTATAGATTTTTCCTAACATGAAATAACCGCAACCATTTAATGACGATATAATGACCATGTACTCTTTTTCAGTTTATTTATTATTATATTTATTAAACTCCAATAGTGTTTTTCAAACTTTCAAACTCGATCAATAAATGGAGTTGCCTCATACTCTGAATCAACTTAATTACATACGAAGCATTTAAATGGGAATGGATCAATAAACTGAGCCTTTTTGCAAACAACTAGAGTAAAGCCCGCTTACACAAGAGTCTACTTTGATATTTAGTGTAATGAGCCTCCTCCATCCTCTTTCGAGGAGGTTCTACGAGAGGTAATAGCAATTTCATGTCAAAGTTGTCAAGAGCTGGGTACTTTTACCAAACCTTGATCTTGATCTTGATGAACAGTCCAGCTTAACTCCAATCACATATGCCAGGAATATGGGGCTATATTTAGTCAGCAAAATTATGTGTTCCAAGTTCCAAATCGTAAAGGAAAGGCCTCCAACTGTAATGTTCGAAATTCCACTATTCAAGATTTAAAAATATTACCATTGAGTATGTCCTCCGAGCCGTTACTTTCCACCATCTTTTTCGAAATGCTGGATGTGTATTTTGAAGTGACGGACGCCCAGCTGTACTTGCTCGATGAATCCTTTGTCCCTGACGTAATTTTTGTACAAAACAATCCAGATAGATCCTCCGCTTCTTCGCTTCTGTCTGATGATAGCGAATTACAATCGATGCCAACAAAGGCCGAATCCGAATCCAACTCGCTCCGTGAATTACTAATTTTTTCTGTTCAATATTTAACTCGCAAATACTTTTGTAAACTAAGGATGTAGCTGTTTGGATATGTTGGAAGTGAAAGAGTGTGCACTCAGTTGTCGATGATACAGCAATTGGATAATTTGTCTCTTTACTTCCATGGTTCAAAAGTGAAGACGGAAGTTAACTGTGGACTTAATCCTTTGGGATGCCAATAAGTGGAAAGTCCACTTTTCCAAGGGGCCAATTCATTGTCTTAGGTAACCATTACTATAGTTTACGGTAACGCTTTTAGTTAGCTTAAAGTTACGACTCAGGTACCACGGGAGTTCTGGTTTCAAAACGCATAGTATTCTATGCAACAACAATCCAACTCCAATAGCCAAGCTACAAAAAAAAGTTAAGACCGGCCGACCACTCTTGAAATTGAAATGTTCCTTAAACAGTTATCAACTTTTACTAATTAGTCCAAGTTTAATCACTATTTAAAAAGTAGAGTCGGAAGTTAAAAGAAATGACTGACACTACATATATTAATCTTGGATTAAGAGTTCACATAGTATACAATATTTTATCTCCCTTGAGAAATTAATAGACAAAGTTCATAGCCTATGAAGAAGCTAAAACTTATTTCCGAGTTCCAAGAAGCTGTATGTAAGTGTCCGGAGTGAAATGTGAACTGAAGACACGAGTCTATGGAACTCTCCAAAGCTGGAGAGTTTTTTTATCGACCAATTTCAGTATAATACCATATAGTGGACACTTGCAATTCACAATTCACAATCCACATTGCAGCCCTAGTCAGATGCCTTTCTTCTTCTTACTCGAAGTACCCAAACTTGTTTAGTACATCCACTCTAGCCTAGACTCCTAGAATGTACAATACTTTCCCCATCTGCACAACCACCAACTACTTCCCTCCCTGGCTTCATGTAAGTGACATACGAGCTGGCTTTTACTCGTTTTCTTCATGCATCTTTTGGAGGGTTGGACCTAAAGCTCGGTGAAGGAATGGAATACCATACAGCCAATTTCAGGAGGGGCTTCATCACAAGCCAAAACCCTTTGGACTTAATGGTCAATCTAATCAATTAAATCCTACCAAGCTTCATCTTCCTGTAATATTGTCAGTGAGACTTATCAATCCCCACACTGGCCCTCAATCTTCCGCCGACTCTGATCCCAAGTGTAGCATAAATGTTCGTGAATCCTCCGAGAAAGTTACCTACAGTCTGCAGCTTACCATGCATGCGTTCCACCCACCCGATGTACTCCGGCTTTCTCCACGAGCACATGCGATGCCCATAGCACGTATTGATGTGAGCTGAGACGGTTGTAGTTGGATGAATACACACTACATTATCCTATGCACCCAACCTCTGACTTGTAAAGTTGTATTGCCAAAAAACGCGTTTAGTTTTTCCTTGTACTTTATTTTTAATTATTCAAGCATATTCTAGTACTTATTGAGAGAACTCGTAATTTATTCACTGCCCTGTTCCGTTGAAAATTCTGTACTCTCTTGCAGGTATTAAAATGGAATCATGCAATCTACGTCGTAGCGAAGGTTTAGCTTTGAAGATGAAGTTTTGTGTAAAATGCAAAACAGCTCAGTTATGGAGAAAGGAGGCTGTAAGGTTTGTAGAAGTCTCGAGCGTCGTTAGGGATGATAATAATATGGACTTATTGAGAACACCTTGCATATTGCATATTCCACATACCTCGAGGTGACAAATAGGACTGCCAAGGTGCCTCAGAGGGAATTCAACTTGGCATCTTGTGAGCTTATATTAAATAAGCCTGCTTAAATACAAGGACAACAATGCTGGGGAATGTAAATATACGCTGAATAACAGAGAAATATTGCAAATTCTATGGGATGGACATGTAGGATGGATAGTAGCTGGGAAAAGTGGTCGATAAGGCATGCGTTTATACTCCACATTTGTATCCCTCAACTTTCACATCCAGCTTTCCCTTGCCTCAGAAACTTCTAGATTCTAGAGCACAGAGACTGGGAGGCTGATCTGAAATTGGTCTCTGCAATAGCTGAGCAATAGCAGAATGTGCAGTCAGTCCTATGTGCTCTAAAGTTTCCGTTTTATTCTTCGCCCCAAGCAGTGGCTGTAACATGTTCCAGCTAAAGTCTATAGAGACAAGAGTTAGGAATTGTAGGGCGGAGAAGAGGCAGTTGATGTTGATGGAATGGTTAGGAAAATGGTAAGGTAGCATTTCAACCTGAATATTGTACACTCACTATTCTCCGTCAAGTTTTGGAGAGAAAAATCCATAACTCGTTCCTCTAGGCTACACTGACTGATCTCCATACAGGCAGCCAGCCATAAAAAAACAAGAGAAAGCATAGGAAGATTACATCCTTCTAAGTATCCCTCACAAAAGTCTCAACAGGCTGGTGTGTATGAGGATTTAACCTTCATCTTGAGTATTTGAGAGAAGCTTCAGAGTTGATTGCTTCTTTTGTAGAGTCAATATGCTGATAATGCTTAAAAACTCTACTAGACACTCGGGAAGGGATTATTATAAAAGCTTTGAAATCTGATTTCATAAAATCTTTCACCTGCCCTCTTCTTCGCTATAAGCTGTTGCTGATTTTTATCATTCCATGTTTTCTACAAATTTCAAAGATTTTGTAAATCTAGTTGGGAATCCTCATAACTATCTATAGTCAGTTTTATGTCTGTGTGTCTGTATCCAAATAGAGAGATTTACACACAGACACGGGATATTTTATGCTTCTTTTGATCTAGACAGTGGCTTGGCATAAAGTTGGGCTGGAATAAAATATTCACACGAAGGTTATTATGATTGTCTTGCAAACTTATTAAGCCCTTTCCAGTTGCTCCTCTTCAAACTTGAAAGCCGATTAGTCTCAAGTATTTGCAAAGTCGTCCATTCATATTTTGATCAGCAGATAGCTCTTTACCACACATTTGCCCTTTTTAACAGTTTGGTGGGAAGAAAATCCTAATGTTTCCTAATGAAATTTCGTACAAAGTTCTATTTCAATGTTTTCCGTAGGTGCATTCAATTTGCTCAAAATGGTTCTATTTATAATCCTAATTATAAATTCATGCCAAAAAAGGGAGAGAACCGCTCATGGTTTCCATCTCCGGACCGTTCTGATTTACCGTCTGTGCAATCAAAGTGTTATGATAAGGTCGATATCACAATGTGCTATGTCACTGCATGGATGAATTACAGTAAGTGGGTGAGAGAAATCCCCAGCCAATTTGACAGATGTCATCTACCTTGTCCAATTACGCTTTTCAAAGTGCAAAGAACATTTTAGCCCTGATTGATTCCCCAGTACATGGCGATGGATATGCGATGAGTGATTTTGAATTCAAGCGATCTCGTTGAGTCTGGAAAATATCGTTACCATCATCCCACTCATAAAATCCTATAGCTAGTAGCATAGTTAGTTGTATAGTTAGTTGTACAGGGTGTTTCAGGTCATTGTTCATGTCTTTAAATTGATCTTTCTCGAAAATTCCTACGCCGATTTTGAAGCGGTTTCGTTTTCTGAGAACTTAACAGTATAGAAAGAGGACAGGATGGACATTTGATTTTTTTGAAACTTCATGGAAGGACCCATAAGGGTCGAAACATTTTTTGATTAAATTAACATTGCACTTAGATGGGCAGAAATTCCTTGACAACTGAAATTTTTCCTGGTTTCAGATTGTAACAAAAAAAACCGGCCATGCAACTGCTTAGAACGTTATCTCCCTTTCCAAATTTTGTTTCAATTTCCTTAAATTTTTGAATTCAATGGAAAAAGCTTTTAAGACACCCGAATACGGTCGTACTGGAAATGCTGAAAAGCATAAACGAGGACAATAATTGATATTTGCATTAAAAATTTGGGCTTTTGAACTCTTCAATTTTTAATGTTTCAGTCTGTAACCAGGAAAAATTTCAGTTGTCAAGGAATTTCTGCCCATCTAAGTGCAATGTTAATTTAATCAAAAAATGTTTCGACCCATATGGGTCCTTCCATGAAGGTTCAAAAAAATCAAATGTCCATCCTGTCCTCCTTCTATACTGTTAAGTTCTCAGAAAACGAAACCGCTTCAAAATCGGCGTAGGACTTTTCGAGAAAGATCAATTTAAAGACATGAACAATGACCTGAAACACCCTGTATAAAGTATTTATTCAAAATACTAACAAAAACTAGCTAGTTCTGGTTTTCCAATGTCTAGGTCTGTTCATTTAACTACACTAACTCAACTCAAAGGATTCTTCGTGCTTTCCCCCGTCTAATTTAAAATGTATATATAGATTCAAAGACTCAACAAGAATCAATAAAAGAAAATCTTGAATCGACAACAAGTCATGTTTAGAATGTCCTACAGTGTATTAAGAACCAATCCCCAAGGTTTTCTTGAGAAACTGACTTGAATGCAAAGTCTAGGATCTATATTATTATTATCATTTGCAACATGTAAAGCTATAATATGAGAACCGAGTCTGGTTCGTAACTTACGGTAGGTTAGTTGAGTGCTCTTACATCCTCCTATGGCCTTTGAAGTGCTTCAATTCCTAAGGGAGCAGTGGATAGCCTCTTAAGGTTTCGAGATACATGTTCCTGTGGATTGAGTCATTACTTATGTAGCGCATCTAGAACATGGCCATAATCGAATCTTATTTCTTGTCAACTTTATCTGACTAACTCTAACCAACGGCTTTGTACCATTTGCCTAACAAGCAATTTTTATGGAGTGGACTTGAACTGTGTAATTCAGGAAAAATTGGATTAACAATTAAAGGCAAAATTCGAAGCTATAGTGGGCGTTTTTAGATTTTAGTAACTAATTTTTTTTAATTATCTAAATAGAACTAAAATTAAATTAGAAATTGATCTAGAGATTCAGTTAGAGCAAAACTGATAATCCTGATATAATTACAATTAGAATAACAAATTAACAAATGTTGTTGAAACTTTTTTTAAACGATCAAACGTACGGTATAATTTTATATAATTTACCCTTATAAATTCCATTCGAATTGTTTATCTTAAGTGGTTAAAGCTTCCGAAATTTAATGCAATTTTAAATTAGTTTTGAATAAATGTTCCCCGTGTCCGCATAATGCATGTAAAATAAAAGTTTTTTCCCCTTCTCTCTAAGGTTCCCAACTCATACCACATACATCCTAACAGAACATAAATAACTGTAAGGACTAGAGAGGAAATTATCATTATGATGCATTGAGTTTTTTTAGTACATTGGTCAGAAAAGCTCCTCAAAGAATTTTGACGAAAAACATACAAATTGAACCGGAAGGTATTTGCTCAAAATATTTGTATTTTGTATGTGTTTTCGTTATATTTTACAAAGCCCACAAAAACCTTTTCTTGTATAAAATTGCATCAGTTTAAATAAATCGAGTAGCTTTTCTTACTATAAATCTCGGATTTTATTTTATCAATCCAATGCATATAAAATATTTTTCTGAATGCTTGGAATAAGTTAAAAACGATACAGCTCACTCAAGTTTGTATACTTTTACGAGTGTGTACAAGTATGCTCACAAATATTTCCTTCCAAGTAACCAATCCTCGCAAAAGTTTAGGAAAGGGAAATGCAACTGATGCGGAAATTGGATCGGCTTTTTTAAAGGATAAAAAGTCCTATCGTTTCGATCACAACTCTACAACTGTCATGCAAATCAAAAAGGAAGTTGGATCGAGATCTGCAATGCTAAAATGTCCACTTTTGTCTGTCTGTATCACTGTCAGACGTGGCAAGAAACCAAATCTAAGGACGGCTCACCATGTTTTTTTCTCTTGAGGTCTTTTATACGTAACACACTGGATTGCAGTTTGTAGTGCCTATAAACATGATTGTAGTCTGAAAATCAAATGATTTATATGCACAGCATAGGTAGGCCTCTAGACGTCAATGTCAGGCTTTTTTACCCTCATCTCCTCAGCAAAGACAAAGAATTTAAATGAAATGCGTCCAAGCGAGACATCTTACATTAAGTTTAACAAGGCAAATGGAATTTTTTGTTTTACTTTGACATTGGCAGAGTATCAGTGTTATTACTAATCCTAATAGCCTACTGTGATTGTAGTAATCATGCAAAGATATTGTTTTAAGCTACCTTTAAGTGCAAAGAACTATAATAATTGGTCGTTGTAATGTTAATGCATGGCTGGGTGAATTCAAAAGGGAACTGTTTCTGAATGACACTGAGAGTGGAAAAAATTTCATGATCATTTCCAGCATAGTTCCTCCTGCATTTCCTCCTCTGGAGTACTCAATGAACCATGACGAAGTAAGCTTTGTGCAACTTGTAAGGTTTAATTCGAAACTACTTCATAAATAACAACCAAGATTACAAGAGTAGCATGAGGCATTGGGACTTAATTTAAAAATAAGCTCGAGAAGTTCTCAAGAGCCTCCTCATTTTGCTTGAGAATTTTGACCCTAGGTACTCGTCTACTTTTCTGTAGTTGATGGTCATTAGTTTTGAGGTGGCGTGATATTCTCATGGCAGATCGGGTCAAGACAATCTGTAGGACTATGATGTATACAGTGTGTAATTTGATTAGTAAAGTACAGTTAGCATCGGTATATAGCTTGCACTCGAAATCCTGTTTTCATAACTGGAGGAATTCCTAACAATCCTAACATTATTTGAAATTATGTTTGCTTCACTAAACTTTGCTACTGAAGTTGAAAGAAGATGCCCTGGATTATTTTGTAGTTTTTGAACTGTTCAAAAAATTAGCCACTGCATAGGTTTTTTATGGATAATTTGTAAGGGTTGTATCTAATGATCTAATTATTCGATAAATTATTGAAATATCATAGTAAATATGGAATTGGTTCATGCATCACCAGTAATCATAACAGTTTCTGAATATCGGTACTATACCTCCAATCTTTCCTCACTCTAACGATTCATATATGGTATGGAGCAATCATAAACCTGTCCTTTGATTTGGATTCATCAAAATTGATCATGCCAAAACCACCCACTCTACCCGCAAATTCTCATTGCTTCCAATCTAACACGACTTTAGAAAACTTCAAAGAGGTATTCCAACTTTGTAATTTGTACAGCTTCTTTCTTATTTGAAAGTTAATTCCGAAAAGTTGATTTATGAAAACATCATTGTTTATAGTTCATTGTAACCACGAAACAATGCAGGTTATTTTACAGTTTCCAATTTGTAGGCAATTTGCTTCATCACACTTACAATATAGGATGACGCCAAATTTTTATAATTTACCAGCATCCATAAAAACTTAATTGAGAATGATATTGCTGTTTAAAGACATAGATCTTGGAAAAATGTCTCAAATGGATGTAAATTAGAGTATCACAAAGTAAATCCCGATTCGTAATGAAACCATGAGTGCAGTACAATGGACAACCCTCATGTTTATTTTATTCTGGCCCGAAGCAAACTCTACATTCATTGCCTTGATAAAATTTTATGGATACAGCATGCATATAGGTACACTATAATAATATTACTATTCCGTACAAGCTTCTTATCTCATTGTTGTTAAAAGTTGAGCCGTGCCCACAATGAAAGCCAGGTTTTTGGCCATAGCCCAGAGCAAAGCAACCCAGCATGTCATATTCCATTCCTTCACAGAATAATAATAATATTGTAGTATCTGCATCATTACATTCTGTCTTTTGGGATGAAGAAACCTGCCAGCAAGTTCATTAAGGGGCTAACGAAAGCTTTTAAGAGACTTGTTCTTGTTCCTTGTACAATCTCTCAAGGAATAATATGATGGTCAACTTTATTCAAGCTCTATAGCTCTATAGACAATAGATTCAACTATGCTAAAGAATTCGAGTCTCTTGCCTGAGAGAGCCGTTTAAATTCAAATAGTGAGACAACTAGTTAGTCGGTAAAGTGATCCTCGACCATACATATCTCCTCTGTTGCGTGTAAAGTACATAAGTGGAGGCATATTCCTTATGCACGGGGAATGAATTAGTGGAATTCTTTAATCCTTGGCCGTTTATTGCCATTTTGAATAATTCTTGGGGTTGTGAGTGAACGTGCATGTCCGACAACCGGGCAGGAGAGCCACATCAACTGATAATAAAGATTTTTGGATCAATATTTTTGTAAGCAAATAAGTTTTTTTTATTCGGTTTGAACGACTTGTCCTTTTTTAAAGATAAAAATCTTCTCAGGGAGTTTCATAATGTCCTTTCATGGTAGCACTTTGTATAATTTCTAAAATTTCTGATACCAGGATTTCGTGACATTTATTTAATTTATCATTTTAGAACAGTTATGCCATTTTATTTATTATATTTAAGGCATTTGTATGACTACGCACATGAAGGAGATTTTTAAATAGGAAATGTTGAGATGGATTAGTTGATGAGATTTGAAATATTAAACATTGTATGAAAACTGTATAAAGTTGTGGTTCTGAAGTTTAAAAATAAGAGATATGCATGAATTCTGACTTAAGATAAAAATCGATAAGATATGGGCCAAGATAAACTTACAGTTTGGAAAGCATAGTAATTAAATGTGACTAAAAGGTGTGTCTAAAAGTTTTAAGAATTAAGGGGAAGTAGAGACTTCTTAATTATCTATTAGTTTTGTAAGTGGCAGCGTGGAAGTTAAATTCATCCAACTTTTAAAGCCAACAGTATAAGTTTGAAGTCCCAAAGATAAGATTGTCATCCACAGGGATGACTCAAATTGGTCCATATAATTAAAAACCCTCATGCTTATAATTAAGGAAGGAATATAGCTCCACTTCCACTTAAAATACTAACCAAATATTTTTAGAACGAACCAACAGTCTTGAGCTATGTAAGCCCAATCGAATCCTTTTAGACCCCATGACTTCCTTGTGTCTCCAAAAGCTAATAATTTGGTTGATCAAACATAAATGCCTGATTAGCGTTGCTTATATTATTGAATGTTCTTTGTTAGTTTATATTTGAAATATTTAGATAAACTTGTGTAGTAGTATTGTCCTAAAGTACAAAGTGGATGCAAATTCTGGCCATATTAATTATTTCTAGAATATAGAATTTGATGGATGCGTCGTTTCCAAGTTCAACAGCAAAAACTCCGTTTGCATTTGCAGTCGTCTCCACATAAAGTTGAGATAGAACTTAATATTAAACTGTCATGAATTCTGTCTGTCACGAAGCCCAGCTTGTCAGAACTAAAAGTCCCAGGATAATATTGAAAATTTTGACTTTAAAAAGCCTTTATCACTTTGATTTGAAGTTGAAAAGGTTTGAAATTTCTTTGTCAAAAATCTATAACCACTAGCCTTTAATAGTTTTGACCTGGCTTAACTTAGTCAATCTTTTGCGCACATGCAAGAATGGTTATTTTTCATAATATCATTTCCAAGCTGTATGATAATCTATACTCATTTTTGATGGTTTATAATCTGTGGTTATCATTTATAAAAACGTGGGATTTGTTTTCATGACCTCGGTTCTCCAATAACAAAAAAACTGCGTCTCACACCTCGAATACTGAGAGAGACACACATATGCACCAAGAATCTGTAATCCACACCTCATCAAATCATGATAATAATATATTAACAGAATATTATATATACAAAGTGTTTCTAGCTTTTGACCATCCAGTCTAACCCCAGCACTAACATGAGCAAAACAGATTAAGATGTAATCTCGAATTTCTTTTCTTGACTTAAATAAATAGAATAAGTTCCTCGAAAAGATATATCTGAAATAATTTTATAGGATGAAAGTGTCAGCTTGTTAGATTTAATGATTATTATCGAGCACGACTATTATAAACAAAACTGATACTGTTATTTTCATCAAATGTCAGGCACCCAACCCAAGAGATTATGAAATATTTTTACCAACAGTTAAAGTAGCGACTCGTTTTCTTGGTAATTTAGATTTGGAAAAAATCGTTGAAAAGAGAAAAGCCAGCTGTTTTTAATATTGAAAACCATCAGCAACCTCAAGAATTTCTCTGCAATAAAATTGACTTACATATAGAGGCTTATCATATGATTTCTGATGATAAAATTTAATGAACCCCTTTTACTCTAACGATGTGTCTATCTCTTGTTTATCAAAACGCGGCAAAATCTCTGACAGCCCACTAAATGGAACACACTCCTTTTTTTTGTCAAAGTTTCAGTGCCTAGTAAGGTTAATATTTGCTCAAACTCAAAATAAATATAAATTTCACAATTTAGCAACTGGTTTAAAATTTAATAACTTTCGCCAAATCAAGAGTTATTATCCGATAATTAAGATCAATAGCTCATCCAATCATGCAAAGAAAGTATCATTGTCTTTGACACGCAGTACCGATTCGATAAGTGCAGTTTATGCAATTCAATGAAGCTTTGAAAGTTTAAATAGAATAAAAAATTTATTACTCAGCTTTGATTTATTGTTTACACGGTTCGATGACTTTCACAACTAGTAGAATGTTTTTCATTGTACCTTACTATTATTCATGGTTTAATTTTTTAATTACATTAATATTTGTGACAAAACACAATCTGACAGTAATCACAGTGAGTTTCTGATGTTTTACCATACCATGTTCTGATTACGTATAATTTTCAGAGGATAAGATAAATAGTCTCATCTCGCTAAGATGAATCTGTGTAATTTAATTAATAACATTTCCACAATTTCCACATTACTTGAAGTAATTAATGAGCATTAGGAACGGGTAAGATTAAAGTATATAAATCACACAGCATTCATAAGTCCCAAAAAAATCCAAATCTGCAGTATAATAAACTGATCCGTAGATTTTAGTTGAGGATTTAGATTATTTACACTAAAAACTGCCTTTGTTGACACAGATATTGGATTTGGTAAAGGTGGATGTGGTTTGGTCACTTGAATCCTTTCCCTTAGAGATATTTATCATTTATTAGGTTTTGAGAGCGAGATCGGTGTCAGTTCGATTTCATTTAGATTTAGGTAGCCACTACTACCACCTAAATGTTATGTTACACTCCTTCGAGCATTGTTACCAGATGTGTTGTTGACTCACAGTTTTACTGACATGCAATGCAGCTAGAGATATTACTGATTGCTGACTCTGTAGTTACCATATAATGTTGTACGCAACACCTGTTACCGTCTTAAAACTTGTAAACCTAAACTAACCAAGCTTTACGCCCCTTGGACTCATTTCCCAAAATGTTGATCTAAAGTCTTGTTACTTTTTAAAGGTTTATTGTGTTTAAGATTTTGGGGCCCTAATTGTCCTTCCTCCCCTGTTTAGTTTACTCATTTTACCGTAGCTAATTTGATTTTTACCTTATTGCCAAAGCGTTAATAGCTGAGGTGTAGATTTGAAATTAATGAGTTGTCAGTTTATTAGTTAGCTGATTTAAGAACTCCTTCAGGGCTTATCATGAAATCCTTCGCTTCAATTAAAGTAGACTTTTTATTATTGAGATTGGCATTAATGGCATTACTTATAAATTAATAGACTGGTTTAATTATTATTTATTTAGTTCACAGTTTACTGTCTAGAAAATTTGATTCAATAATATTATTAGTTGCCCGAACTTAAGCTCAAAGTTTGACTTCACTTAATCAACCTCAAGGTCTACATGCGGGTTTGTTAAGAAAGTAATAACAATTTTTTTTGTAGTATAATGATTGAATTTTATGTTCATTTAAATGATGGATTTATCTCTTTGCCAAAGTACGTGGATAAATTAAAGGTTTTTTTTACGACTCGCAGGACTGAATTGGCGTTAAAATAGTGCTTAAAAATTATAAAACTTCACACGGAAGGTTCATAATAAATTTTATCCACCCAGTGGGGGGTTATTGACGCGGATTCCAACTTGCAGAAACTGCAGTTATTTATTTTATCCAACCATCAAGCAGAAGTTATGTATGACATTTAAATAATCAGTTCATTCATAATTCTGTACACGATGATGATTTCCGTAGCCTTCGTTCCCAAAATTAATTATGAAAGATAGTGCCATAAGAAATTTCAAATATTGGTATCTACCCACACCAAATACGACGAGCTTCTGTCATGAGATAAAGTTATAACTATTGGCTTGTATTTAAAAAACTACTTTTATTTTTGCTTACAGAGAACACACCCAAGAAAAGGAACCCAAACTTAATTAAGGTTGTTAGTTGATGAAAATCTCTTCACTATAAGGAACCCAAGATCTCGTGACTACCATTGCCCAACCAAGTGACAGTTATAGATAGTATTTTAAGATCATGGAGGGACAGCTTCTATGGGTGTTGATATTACAATTGTTTGTAATAGTTTTTGTGGCAGTGTGTATCCTGATATTTATATTGAAAAAATTAGTGGGTCGAAGTCGAGTGCCAACCGGGTCAAAGACCATATTAGTCACAGCTGCTGACACCCTTATTGGCTCCCAGATCGCTACCCACTTAGCTTCTATTGGATTCCGTGTCTTTGCTGGGGTCAATGATGTCCACAGTAAAGCGAGTGAAAGATTAAGGTCTTTTGGATCGCCGTGGCTTCATGTCATTCCTCTGGATGTTACTAATGATGACAGCTTGGCCATGGCTATTAAAGCTGTTCGAGCTCACTTTCACGCTGGAGAGAAAGGTACGAATTTCACTGAGAATTTTGTCAGTTTTTTTGTGTATTAAAAGCTTCAAAAGTTTGGCAATGAGTTGTAAAGTTGTAGTAGAAAGTGTGGTGTTGTCGTTGTCAGGGTCAAGTTCACTTTCCAAAGCATGAAATCATGTCTGTTTATGTAGTCGAAAGATTTTGTAAGAAATTTTCTACAGCTTATAAGAATTTGTATATGCAATGCTAATGTAATTACACGGTTTAGTGGAAAGTGTATTGTGCAATATTAAGTAAATCCAGCTTGGTACTATGTAGATTAAAAAACTTTTACTAGACCCTATTGTAATATAATTCTGATCTGATCCAAACTAGATTGAACATATTTAACCTATACATTAGCACAACACCTTATGTAATTCTCGATGGATTATTATGAGGTGGAAATTGAGTTCTATCTAATATTCAGTCCAATTATAAAAACGTATTAATTCCACATAATTTCCTAAATTACTCGTGCATTTATAACTTTTGCTTTCATTGGAAAATATTGCACATTGATTTATAGTTTTGCAAACATTTCCATGTTTTATAACCTTCAACCTAGTTTTTCAATTTAATAATGCAGCTAATTAGTAATTAATTGAAATACTCGAAAATAGACTTACGCCATGCTACGGCAAATACATTTTTTACTAATTCTTTTTTTATAAAATGTTCCCCAAATTTTCGAGTTTGTAGGCTATTGATGCATAGTTCAGGTAGGTACAAGAATGAGGTTGAGGATTATTTTGGAATTTTACAATAGATATAAATAGGTCTAAAATCTCGGGATTAAATCCTTTCTAAAAGCTACCAAAAGGCTTGTCCTTGTTTTGTTCATTTGTTTTATGAATTGTTCAATATGAAAGTTTCAATCTCCATCCGCAAGGCACAAAGTGCAAACAATACAAATTAATAGGATTGGTTCCTTGTCCGAATTAGAATGCATACCTGGAATTATTTTATGCATGATTCTCGTTTAAAATGGTGGTTCTGTTTTTAAATCTATACATGAAATTGGGATATAAATCATAAATTGTAAGCTGGCACTGTAAGAAATTATTATAGTAATCTACATCATCAGACCAAGGCAAAGATACTGTGGATACTTTATTTTATTCAGTATCATTCTATCAATAGTTACTCCTTGGGTAGTAAAATTGCGCTAAAATCACTTCATAAATCGACATCAAGCTTGATAGCACTGTTGAAAGTGTTTGCTATTCTAGGAAAGCAATTAAGGCCATTAAATTCGGTTAAGATTGGCATTTGAATAATTTTCTGAAAACGCCTTATTCTCAATTCGTTTATTACAATCCCGAAGACCGTTAAGAGAAGTGATACAGTGTACACAGACAAACTGACTAGCGAGCTTTAATTAGCTCTAATTGTCCTTTCGAAGATCTTAATTTCTCAATATTTATTAAACGATTTTACCCTTTACTGCGTCACAAATATTTCAGTTCAAATTACAAGCATCAATTTTCAGTTTTTGTAGTTTCGGGTGGGAATAGTTAGTTGAAGTTGATATGGTTGAATGAGTATATTTTCCATCAAATTTAATTAAGGATTGGGCGATACACTAATACAGCCATTTGAGACACGTTAGAATTTAAGTGGACCAATTTGGAGATTTTCATTCCATTCCTGTCGCCATTTAGAAATCATAATTTCGATAATGATACATAATTCCCCAGGGCAAAAAATAACCACAAAGTTAGCGTTCTACAGGGAGGGGCTTTTATAATGATTTAAAATTTTAAAATGACACTCTTTTAAGTAATTGATTCCAAGTGGTTTAAAAAAAGGTGGCTTAAATTTTTTCTATGCAAAAACAGGGCACTTAATGCCGCACATTCCATACAGTTTAGTATTCGTAAGGTATTAAAACACTGCGGATTTTAAATGGTTGGCAGTCACAATGAGTCCCAGTTTAACTTTAAGGATTCTTGAGTTTAAGTTTGCATAAGGAATTTCAAAGTGGAATTGAAGAATAAAAGAGCTTTTGCCTAGAATCCATGTCAGACCAGGATTATTTCAAGATTTCCATAATAAAAGTTTAATTCGAAATCTTCTTCATGTAATCCTTTCGAAAGTTCGACAAAGAATATAAAAGCTTACTTATACATGTTGATAGTTTATGTGAGAATTACAGAAGGATTAGAATTTCGAGGTCTGCAAAATGTAGTTATGATTAATTTATTTCCATCATATCACTACAAACTATTTCATTGACGATCACTAGACAAATGCTAATTAGTTACGGGGTTGATCTCCGAAAAAAATCGGCCACATTTACTATTTATGACGTACCTCAGAGTATTTTAAAAGTAAAACCCCCATTTCCCAAAAGTTTTACATCCTGTATATACTTTTAAATCCTCACAAGTATCAAAGAAGAATTTAAAATGCAGAAAAAGGTTTGAACATCAAGAATTCTTTCGGGTTTAATGTCCTCTAAATTATGAGAAAAAGTCCCAACTTCCAACTGCATCTTTACATCCATGTAGATAGCATTTTTTAGTTCTATGGCCCATTCATTTGACAACTGAAAATGTTTCTATAACGCAGATATCACACGTGAAAATCCGCCCATTGATAATTCGTGTAGATTTGCATCTGGAATTCAAAAATACAATCCTAACTGCATACATTATGAAAAAAGTTCACACCTTGTTCTACAAGGCTTAAGAACCAAGAAATACATAGCTCCGTAAAATAAATGAACTTGAGTAGCCTCTCTCGACAATAGTACAGCTTGGGCGATCCTAACCGAGAGAAAAAACTGTCTTGAATGGAAGTGAATAAACCTCACAGCATGCCTTGTTTTGGCAATGAGGTTGGCAACATACAAGTATCTGATCTTCGAATCTCTTGCTATAGTTTTTTGCTGTAACCAATCAAGAAACAAACTTGGATTGGGGGTTTAAGGCCTTTGAATGCAAATAAAATACAAAGGCAGAACGATATTAGCTTCACGTGTATTACAATACTTTGTGCTGTGATGAGGAACTTAAGGAAGGAAGGTGAAGGTACTAATCTGGGTTATCAACAATTTGACTTGATTGGAAGCAGATCGACCGATCCAAAAATGATGTTTTGATTATTATCTATTTCTTTTCCCTCTAAGTGCTAAGGTAATGAATCCTCTTTGTACGATGGATTGAATTGTGATGAAAAATTCAGTCCTAATTTGTTTGTTAAGGCCAAAGCTATTTTTACCCTTGCCTTCATTATTGTATTGGTGTCAAAAGCTATCGAATTGGTTTTTACTCGCTCCGATAATGATCAACTCCAGCTGTAAAAAAAATAGACAAAGAATTTGATACTTTTATCTTCCTTCTCGACGATTCTAGTGCTTGTGTTTCTTCAATTATAGTTAGGTATTGATATTTTTCTAGGAATTGTATTTTCGAATTGGGTTTCGGACGTGCTTTAGCCGTAGCTTCAATTTCCAATACCTCGAATAATTTGTAGAGTTTATTGTTTGTTGTTTTCGACATTTTTTTAATTGGCTTTTAGCACATTCTTGGCTTTTTGTTCATCGCATTATCATGCTGTACGCATCATTAAGGTTATCGAATCGGTCACGCATGTAGGCTCAAAGGCAACTGCTGTATGATTTGATTTTGGGGTTTCCTAATTTCGTCTGAACAAAATGAATACAGTATTTTAGCCGGCGGCTTCGTTCTTTCAATTTTATGATAAAAGATGACAGTTGTGGGGAAGTGAACCAAACCTCAGTAAGTGCTAAAAATACTGAATTTAAAGAAAATTCTTCCCTCATCATCACGAAATACGAGCATTGAACATTAATCATTTATCTTGACAAAGCCTTGGGTTTGCTGGGTAAGAAAGTAACCAAGCGGGTTACTTTTGATATCTATTAATGTTTGGAAAAAATTAGGTGACTAGTACATGAACAATAAAATCCATTATGTATAAAGCTTTATGCATAACGACACAAATAGGCATTTCGGCGGAAATTTTATAAATATTTTTTAATTGACTTAGGACTCTGGGCTGTAATCCATTTGGCCGGGACGGGTGTGAAAAACAGCCAAAAGACTGCCGGTGGAGATGACGAGAAACAATTAAGGACGGCCCTCGAGGTCACCGTTGTTGGCATGCTGCGGCTCGTCCGAGCCTGTTTGCCGCACCTATCTGCTGCTAAGGGTAAGGGATTTTACTAATTCTTTAAACAAATTTACAAACTCCAAGGTTGGTGGTGGATCTTATTTGCATTCTATGAATTCCGAAGGATATTGCCTCATCGCATGAACAATTTAATATATATATGATATTCAATCATGGTAGGAAGCCATGTACACAACCTGATTTGCAAAATTACGAAGAGTAAACAAGTATGCACGTATTGCATGTATTGCATGCAAGAGCATTCGAATTTTGAACTGCCACTTTAGAAGTAAATTTAGTAGGCGGAGTCATTTTGACATACATGTTTAATTAAAATCCCCGGTGGATAAAATGACAATACTGAATCCAAATTGGTTAAATCACCATTGTCAACGCAGGAAATCGAAGAGGGTAGGGGCTGAAAGGTGAAATCCGGTCTCAAAATATCTTGCAGTATATGTTGGCAATGAATTGAGGTATTCAAATGGGAGTTTTAAAATCCATTAAAGGTAATTAGGGTATGATTTTCATCCATCAATTATTCAAATTACTCAAACCTTACTCAATTACTAGTTTACATAGATAACACTGAAGAGATTGTAATTACTGTGGATTGTTGATTTTTTTTAAATGTTGTCATTACAACAAGGTCCATTATATTTTTGGACGACAACTCAAATTGCAGTGGTACTCTGACATGTCGGCATCATAACTATCAAATATACATTTAGTTTAAGATACAGAAAGGACGATTTTTAAAATCTACTTCGGTATAACATTTGGCATTTGATGTTATGGAACAGGATTTGAATGACTTGAGATAGGGAATATTAATCAAAATATCCCCACAGAGGTTGAAAAGACTTTGAGAAGAATTTAAATTCTTGGCTCGACTTAGATCTGAAATTAAATAATTTCTAAAGGTGTGGAGAGCATCTAAATCAAATTATGACGCAAAAATGAGCTCATTCATGTGCCTTTTAAGTCTGAAGTACCAGAAAGAGTGTTTTGTTTAATACTCATTTGATAATAAATTCAATCACTCCCTTGAGCAGTTTTACCTCTAAATCTCTCTTATAGGAAACTATAGGATGTAATACAAATACTGGCTATTTATAAAGGACAAAATTACGTTCATAAAAGTAGTAAATCTTATATTTTTATCATTAGAGACTGATTTCCATGATTCAACTAACAGACTTCATTAACATATCAACATGTCGGAATTAATACATAGCATCTAGATTAGTGGCATCAGTAATCACATCTACATCTCTTATAGTTATTTATAGATTACTACTACCAAATGCATTAACCAAACCCTTATAATTTACAAGACCCTTAGTTGTAACTATCTAAGCTTTTTGAAGTTGATCAGTTCCAATTTCCAACAAAAGAAACTACTTAACTATCCTTTCAACTTTCAAAAAGAAAACTAATTGTTTTTAAAAAGAATTCTTTTATATGTCTGATTGTAGTGTTTTTTCTTTCTACCCAAGACCGCAGTACTTCATTTGTTATTTGTTGCTGAAAATTTTTAATGATAAAAATTTATAAATGTCTAGCTGTATTAAATGATTCATGGCATACAATGAATATTGAATTCGTAATGAGACATTGATTAGAGACTGAAATCTTACAAAGCCCGGGCCACACTTTCAATATTCATTCAAGTTTGAGCTCTGAGCCCAACCAATCCCTAATCAAATATTTAAATCCGTTTAGAATATAAATCCCTGCGTTTCAATTTCCTTAACAGCAAAAAAAATTATAGTAGGGTGTAGATAAGATGACATGCAGGCCCAAAGCAAATTCTGTTTTACCTTTTCAACTGATCAATATTCAGTACACAATAATGTATAAGAAGTTGCATTTGGTTTAATAATATGAATCGAGAAACGGGCGGGTCCGTTGTAAGGAGCTAGGCCCAACAACTTCTGAGCCTGTCAATAATATAAGCATTTCATTTTATACTCAAGCTACATTTAATTTATAGTTGACATGTTTCTCCTACTCGTAAAACTTGTATAGAATCCCAACAATATTGATTCGATTTGAACAAGCTTCATTTCCTGCAAATTTCCAGATGCTTCTCAAAAGGCATCCAATCTTCGATATTATCGTCGGTCCACCATAGTGGGTAGTTCAGTTTGGCTTAGGTATGAACTTAGACGACCCCCAATGATCTCTGAAGCTTACAAAACCTTTGACGCGTGACTCTGAGCATTTGACCCAAGTTGCAATTTTATGTGACTACTTGACAAAAATTGTAGCCTTGAATTGTGTGTTAAGCGGGACATTGAGCCTGTGCTGAATCCGAGAGCATGATTCCTTAGCAGGAAATAGAGATGCAATAATTCTTTTTCTATAAATCACAGGTCGATTCATAATCCTCGGGGCTGACGATGGAATGTCCCTCGGGCTTAGAGTTTGGGGAAGCGGTGCCATTGGGATAACACACGGAGTTTGGACTGCTGCCCGGTTCGCTGCTGAAGGACTTGCAGCTGGCTTACGAGCACAACTAAGACCCCATGGAGTTCCGGTCGTTTCACTTCATCCGGAGGCTTTCTACGCCCAAAGGTGACATTATTTTATTGTCAAAATTCACGGCATCTCAACACTTTGTATTCATTGCCTCTTCCTGCCCAGACCTAAAGGCAACCCATTATTTCCTTGGTTTGTCAGACATGGCAGTGCCAATGTTCGTCCAATGGTGTCTTGCTGAGTTGAGGTGTTGACTGTTACTTAAATACGGCTTATAGTTTTCAAGTGTGTAGGGCGTTTAATATAATGCCTGGTTTGCGACAGTAGGTACGGACTGGGTAATAAATATCGGCTACTTATGGTTTGTCGTAAAAAATTCACCATCTTTATTTGAATTCGCAATCCCGTAATGTGCTGTTAAATATAACCACCAGGGTGCTAGTTTACTTTGCAGTGTAGGCATTTTTTTAAAATTAACGCATTAACGCCTGCATTGTAAAAGTCGTTTTATGCGTGTCTGCCAGCATAAGCTTTTAATGTGTTTTTCAGTGTATTTTTTTGGATTTTAATTGATAAATTGATAGTAAAATTCAAATGACGAATACACGATAAATATCCTCGAAGAAATCCCACAATATTTAAGCCTGTAAAATACCCCAAGGTATAGGGTAAAGAGAAATACACAAAATTACAGCAATTGTATGAGAGCGAAGCACTCACAGTTTCACCAGAGAGATTTTCCTCAGCATATCTAAACTATTAACGACGAATTTTTTATTTTTAGAACTAGCTTATAGGTGTTAATAAGCGAGAGATAAAATAAAAATAGAATACCTCCATCAGAATGAATAATAAACTAACGGTTAAGTTAAATAAATTATCTTTCAAGATTTAGTAGCCGAAGGGCCCTGTGTTTTACTTGAAAAGAATGAGTTGCAGATTCAAATTACGATTACCGTTTCAAAGGCTTAGCTAATTATTCATTGCTTCATGGAACGAAACACTGAACCAACAAAACATAATAGCACCAAATAATACTAATCATTTATCTATTAGAAGTTTATATTCCGTTTCTTGGCAGACCCTGCCATTTTTATTTAGGATTTACCTCACCTAAAATCAACTCTCATAATAAGGAATAAAATTATCTTGCAAGAGCTTGATACATCTAAACGATCGATTTCCTAAGACAAGTTGACAAACAACCATACATAGACGTCTGGTTCTATACTGAAATAAAATTACAGTTGTAAATCATGTCACCAGTAACATAGAAGGACCTCAAGTTATTATAAACATTTCAAAATCTCAACCCTTTTTTGTAGAAAAAAAACTTGAAATTCATTAGTTATTGCAACCAAAAATATGCGCAAAAATAATATCCAAATAGGTTAACCAAGCCGGACTTCCTTTCACTCGTATAGGATTTTTTCGATAGATTTAAATGGATAATATAGATTGGGAATAATTGGATATCAATTACCCCGTTAGGCCACTATGGACGGCGGATAAATACGTGTAACCAGATTCTTATAACTAATGACCAATCGTGTGTATGCTCTTTAACCAATTGCTTATCAGCCAGTATGGAATTTGTGACTGCGGTATTTCATAAAGTAGGATAATGATACGTTTTAACGAGATGTACTAAAAGGTTGCACACTGTTTCTTGCCATTTAGAATTCTACGGTTATAGTTCACCTACGTGTCCTACCGATTGATCTTTGGTCGCAATTACTAAGTGGAAGTTTGTGCCAGTTTATAAACCTCTTTTAAAATCTAAATAAGGAGTTTCAAACTAGTATGCCTTCTGCGAAAGTAATTCTAATTCTATTCGAAGTTAAAATTCAACGTACCTTGGATGTCTCCATCGTCCAAGGTGCACATTTTCTTGTCTTGTTGTCCAAGAGTTGATTGCATGACTTTGTATTATAGCCATATTGTGTGTCATGTATGTGTACGCTGAATGATTTTTAATTCCAATGAATAAGAAGGTTAAGCATTAAGTCTACTGAAATTCCAGATTGCCTTGAGATTCCAAAAATAGCAGACGGCTACATATAAACTTAGTTATTAGTTTGTTAGGAAAAACCTCAAGAGATTTGCGGTTGGATAGATTGCAAAATACCTAATAATATATGAGATTATCTTCTAGCACATAATGACAATAATAGTTTATCATATGCAAATCTGCTAGCTATTACACAATTTACATTTTACCTCAGTTAATCAAATCAAGTTGAAGTTTGGTTGGATAAATCTATTTGATTTGATAACACATTGATTACTCGATGATAGGCATATAGTACACAGATTGTTCGGCCTCTCCGCTTTTATAACCCGTCACTACACGTATTTATCATTATTAGTTTTACATATTTATTATATTGCTCTCACTAGGCTCCAATTATCATTTATGCATGAGTTTATGACCGTTCGACCCCGTTGTTTGAAACTTGAAACATATAAGTAAGTGCTTGAATGCTGGCTTATTGCCTCAAGGAAGGTAAAGAATATCATCATGCTCAAAAAATTGAAGGCTAAATAGTTTGGATCCTATGCGGATTGTCCTTAGCTCGGTTATTTTTGTCATTATCCTGCAACTTTTCAGAGTTATGCATTCTGCATGCATTATACAATACCTGTGTACAATATGTAGTAATAGTATAATTTCATTGGCAATGAACCATGCAAACACATTAAAATATTGGCAGTAAGGTCATTGAGACTTTGTTATTGTTATTGCTGCAAGATGGGATAATTTTTAGTTCTGACGTAGATTTTACTTCCTACGCTGGAGTTGAAAAATAATATCACTTGACTTGACGCTGACATATAGAGATACGCGTGTAACACTTCTGAAATCAAAACATCATATCCGTCCCAGACTGTTATCTTATGGAAGCAACTAAAACCATATCCGCACTAGCGAGGTACCTTTTTGTTCCTCTTAATTGTTTGGTCTATGGGAATCTGCGCCTCATGTGTGTACCTCTATCTTATGTTGAGTGTCAGAAAACAAAACGAGTTACTTCAACTACGAAGACGAATCTCCTCATTAGGATGCAAGTAACACGCAGATGATTGTACAAGCATTTGTCAAGCAGAAGGGGAATCTTTCAAGCTCCAATCGAAGGGAAAGTCTTAAGAAAAGAAATCTTATGTGACCAAGCCTGGCCCACACTACCATATGCATATATTTGTTTTCTATTAATTCTTCATAAACGCTCACGAGCCATGCAAGTGCACAAAGACAACTCAAAGCCATACCTACTGCTAATAAGCCTTAAATACCAATCGAAACTAGAGAATTTCCAAATAAGAATATTTAAATACCTAATTGAGTTTAAGCCAAGCAAATAGAACCTGACGATATGGCACAAAAGATTCACGTACAGCATAAATGGCGTACACTTTGTTTGTTAGACCACTTCGTAATTCTTTGAAAACTCTTCAAGCCCATTTAGTACCTAGTAGCAGGAGCACCTTAAATCCATTGTTGATTGTGATATGCATGTCACTTGGTCACATGTGTGCTAATAATGTGTTATTAGTGAGTTGGCTATTAGGTGAGTTAGATGCTTCAAGTTTGGATACTTGTTCATACATCTCAAGTACTTCTTAAAAATTGGGAAACCTTATGGTCAACGAATGCATTCAATTATTGATGCCAAAGACATGATATGATTGTTTGAGTTTGACGGGTTCAAACAACTCGGGAATTGACTACTTATCCTTTCATAAACTGTATGTGTATATGGGCTCTTGTAATATCCAACTGATTGTGTGTAGTCATAACAGACAGAATGCATTAACTTAATAGATTTGTAGTAGCATATAGTTGAGGGACTGCTAAGAAAATATCCATTCAAAAGTATTCTGTATTGTGAATTGTGTGAGGAAAGTTAGCCATTACTATCGATCGACAAACCATCAGTTTGAGTTACTATGATAAATAAATGACTGAGGGATGCCGAGTGGTGTCAAATCGACGTAAAATACCAGACTAATGGATGTGAGTAGAGAAATCTTGGAATTCTTTCTTTAAGTTTGTTTTGTACGTCTACGTCGGAAGCGGAAATTAATACCAATCTCGTAGCGTCTTTTGTTTTGCATATTTTGCAGAAGTTTTTGATTTCAGTTTACTGTAAAGAATACAGATCTAAGAAATATATATATTTTGCTTTTGAGTTAGATTTTGAAGATGATAGAAATTCAATTGTCTGCGGCGTGACCCAATTAAGTTATAGTAGTCCTCTGGGGATAGGTAAAAGCAATAAACGCATTCATTGTTAGGTGTTATAACAATTTGGGATATGTTCTACTCATAGAATTCTATACTAAACACAATTCTACTCAATTGGATCTCTTATGCAAAAAAACTAGACTGGACCCATTGGGACTAAGATCGTAACTCGTAAGTTACGATCCTTTACAGTGGTAGATGAATATTGTTATTTTTTCGTGTTTTATTGTTAGTACCAAATGATGACTTGAATAATTGATTGATATTGATTAGATCATTCTAGCACAGAAATTAATTGCCCAAGAATGACCTTATTTTCCCATATTCCTTTTTGATGACACTGAAGATGAACTGAACCTAAAGTTGTCTGCATAGCTGAATGTATACAAATAACAATGACAATGCATGCCATCTCATTCCCTATTATATAAAATAAAGGTGAATGATATGAAAGTTTGGTTACAAGATTTGTAGCAAAAAGTTGTATTTTCAGACTCCAGCAAGAGTATGGGAGGGAAATGTTTTATATCTATATTCAGCTAAGAAAAACCCAGGATCAAAATTTTTACGTTAACTGTTCACAACAGTAACACAATATATTGTGAGTAAATATGATTAGCTCCCATGTTGCACGTAAAGCATTAAATATCTGCCTCCGTCAGAGATTCTTCATGACCTAGTATGTAGGGTATCTCAAACTAAAGTCACATCGCATGATTTGATGATGAAGATGATACACCCCCACAAAAAACTATACCTGTCAAAAGGCTTTGATTACATGAGAACACAATAAAAAACCTGGGCTCACAATGATCCACTCTCAAGATTTCTCTAGGGACTTTGTAGTTTCTTAAAAGAATAACAATCTCTGATTCTGGAGGTTTTTCATACACTAGTTTGGATGGATATAGAGTTTCGGAATATTTCATTTGTAATTTTATCTAATGCCTTCTTAAATTTACTGACATCCGAATCAAGATTTTGAGTCCCAAATCAAATTATAACTCAACGGCGTCAGATGTAATAAAGTAAAAATTTAGAACTTCGTCGCTGCTAACTTTAAGGTGGTAGTGACTATTACAACTGACCAAAGGGATCCATAATAATAAATGTTTTTACTATCTTAAAATGTATGAATTTTATAATTTAGGCATGACTTGTTTGAATGATTTTTCAATGTGGTATTGATGGATGGAATCCTTCACATTTTCTATTCTGGCTTTGACCAATTTCATTCGTTTCTTTCTAGGCTAAATGAATTCCCAAAACCGTCCATTGTGTACGAGATGAGAACAGAGTCACCCGTCCCTGGAAATGAAGTGGCGGCTGCAGTTGGTGCTTCGACTTACGACCAGACAATTTATGAGTTTCTCTCCCCCTATGCAATTAGGGCAGTTGAAGGTATTTAAATTATTTAGTTCATAAAGAAGTAGAATTATTTATAATTAATTGATTAAAATGTTTTTGTTGACAAGAATCCATCATGTCCACCAACCCGAATGAGGCGTACGTCCTTGCACCATCGGCAAGTTCCAGGATCAAGAGTATGATGATCGCCTTCTCTCCTAGCTGTGTTTCAAATGTAGTTTTGAAACAACGCAAGCTTGCAAGTGCTGAATATGCTCATTCAGTCTAAGTAGTTTATTAGTATTCAACATTTCCACATCTCAAAACAGTTCAGAATGGAACTAACCGCTTCTGAAATGAATGTGTTGAAAGTGCAAAGTTTGCATAAACTTAAAACAGCTCATGCCCTAAGCAAACACGAACGCCAATAGTAGACTGAAAGTTTGAACTCGATGAATGTATTTAATAAGTTTTACTTTAGTTGTGAAATGATGATTGAGAACTTGTGCTGCAAAAGAAACATGCCATTTCAATGCAGGCTTATGAATAAATACCTAGAAGTCATACCAATTTATGTATATTCTGTACTAGCCGGACAACTAATTGTTAAAATCAATACTGAAGTAGATAATATGTATTTGTGTTTCTAAATCCAATTGGCCTATTGTTTTTGAGCAGTGCTACCATTCAGTACGACTAAATAACAGATTAATGAGAATGATTTAATATTTTAAATAGTCAAATTAAATACAGTATTCTTCGGACTACTATCAGTAATAATTACCAAATAATTACCAAATATTGACTGCGACAATGCCGACTCTGCCAAAGGCTAAGCGTGTTTGAATATTCAACGACGTCCGGCGTGGCAACACATCAATGCATGTTTTGTACAAAGAAAATAAATAATTTAAAACTTGTTGTATTATAAGCAAACAGTTGCAGAGTTAAAATTATTTGGAACCTTCACCCGAATAATATAAAACTTCATACTTGTCAATCAAACCATTACTGTAAACATCCAGCTGAAACACTGACCACTTATTTAACAACATATAACATAGCCTGTAAAGACAACAAACAAACACGCTCCGACTGGTTCAGTAATTGGAGACATTAGTAAAAAGGACAATTCTCGAGTCCCAAGATATCAGGTGTCAGTTATTACTTGATTCTTCTCTTGTCCAGTCGTAAGGAGCCCAAAGTTTTAGTAAGCTCATCAACTTTTTTCTCTGTGTTTCAAAATCATCTCTCTTCTGCTTCCTCCAAACCAGATGATCCAACTCCAGCATGCCACCAATAATTTCTTGTGCGAAATTTCTAGGAAAATTTCTTTCATCCTCAACCACATGAGCAAAACCACAGTTGTCATCAGCAAATTCCACACTAAAATACGGAAGTCCTTTTGGTATTGCTCGTCTAACATCTCGATCACGTAAATCGACAACTTTTTTGTTCTGCGCCCACTCAGTCTCACACTCTTGAATTGCTTTCTGCAGCAATAAAAACAGTATTAACCACAAAAGTAATATGCTCAATAAATACATTCCTAAGACTCAAAATAAAACAAAATTCAATTTCAGACCTTGAAATAGATTGGAGCGAGATCCCCAGTTTCTTTGGGCATTGGAACACATTCTAGGTACATGTGAGGTTGTCGTTTAAGAGACAATGCTGTTTCAAAGAATACTACATCTTGATCAGCATCTCGAAACATACGCACCAATGCCTTTCGGAATTTCTTAATAAAAGTACACATAATATGAACAATAATCGGGACAATAAATACGCTATTTTACAGGTTTAATGAAAACGACCAAAAATTATTACCTGCATTTCTTCCCAAACATCTTCATCTAACTCTGTAGTACAAGAAGTATGAAACATAGGGACAATGAGACAGTGGCCTTCAGTCAAAGACTGATGCGGAGGTACACACAAAAAACTCTACAAAATATATGAAACCGTAAGATGCCAGATGCTGAAAAAATGTATACTTTGAATTGGAAATCTTGATTTTTTTGTTCACTTACATTTTTACCCATCGAAACAACCAAGTTTTTTTCTAAATGCTTCCCATCAAAACACCATAAGCAATCATCTAGAACTTTCTTATACTGTTTATCATCATCTAAGACTTTCTTGACCTCCCGTTCTTTCTCCTTCGTTTCTTGCCTTGAACTACTTGCTTTATCGACAAATATTTCATCCGCATCGTAGTCACCACTAGCCTTTGCCCCCTGATTAAATTGAAGAAGTAATAATTTTGACAGTTGATGCAAACTCAGCATAAATTCGAAAATAATGAAAATACATTTACCTTAGCTGCCAGACGACAGAATAAAGCATTTTCATCTTCTACAGTGTTCATCTTTTCTTTTTCAAACTATAATAAAGTGGAAACAGAAGAAAACTTTAATATAGAACATTTCCACAATACATAATCAGGTCACATTATGCACTTGATATCCTTAATAAACCTGATATTGTTGATAAGAAACTAAGAAACCAAAATAAATCATAAATACGTACCATCGATTTCAATGATTGTTTATCATCATCAGGAAAATATCGAACTCGCTCTCCATCTTTGTGCGTTTCGGTAGGTTTGTCTTTCTTTCTTCGACCACTATTTTGAGATCCTACAATTATTTTAGTGATAACTTTAGTACTTTTTACAGATTCGCCTGGTATTCCACCATTCTTAATGAATTCTTGTCTAGCTGTTTCAGCTTCTTTAAGTTTGTCCTTTAAACTTTCTAGTAAATCCTAAACAAAAATCAAAAACATTCTGGTATATATCATAGAAAATATCATAAGACCACACAATAAAATATGAGTAATTTTCAAAGTAAAGGTAAAATTTGATCACAAACTTTTTGGAATATAAAATTTACTGCTATATTATGTACAAAGAATCTCTACTTACCAAATTTCCAAGCATTTCAGCTTTAAAAATTTTGGCGTTTAGTTCATTCATCTCTTTATCTGTTAATACATTCGGGACTTCTGTCACTTGACTCTCTTCAGTTTCCATCTCTTCAACATTTGGTATAATTGTATCTCTGGCCGGATTAGTTTCCATTTTTACAGTAGACATTGTAGATTCACGCTTTGATATTGTTGAAACATTACTGGAACTCCGATCATTTAAGCTTGGAGATACATTTATTTTTCTTTCGGCCCCGCGTTTCATCCAACTAGGATTTCGATCTTTACCAGACTCTACTTCCCGACGGGATAAAGATTGATGCCGGGAATTAGAACAATGTGACCGATGCCTATCGTATTCTTCTTCTGATCCACTATCTCGTGACGGGCGCTTAAAAGATTTAGATGATTCATATCTTCTCCCGTCCCGATCCCTGTGTTTTTCCCTGCGAGAACTCTCTGGTTCTTTGACTTTAGATTCTGCTTCCTCTAACAATGAGTAGAATGCTTCAAGGGACTAAAAACAAATTAAATCTTATTGTAGATCAAACAAACAATAACATTAGCATTTTAAAACAAATTTAATCAACCCACCCCCCATCGTTCAGAAACAACATCTTCTAAGGGCCGACCTTCTTCTTTCGCCTGCTCTTTGGCTCTTTGGAAAGATCTAAATGAAGAAATAAAATAATTATAGATTTGTATGCACAATATATATGTTTTTTAAATCATTGTATTACTTCTTCAGCCAAGCTAATCCCCCGTCGCCGACGGCGGATGATTGAGCCTTTGGCTTGACTGGTTGATCCATATCTTCCGGAAGCCCGATTCCTCCGTCTTTCCAGTATGGATTAAGTTCAAGACCGTGCTGCCCTGGCTTAATTTAATAAAATACGGCATGGAGATGCAGCCATAAATGAAAGAAAATTCCCTCTGGTTTCATTAATTTAATTTGATCTAATTGCAAACGAACCTTGTCCATCAAATTTTTCTGTCGTTCGTCCATCTTTCCTTTGCGTCTGTCAAGCTTCTTAGCATCATTGGAATATGTAGGGATGATATTTCCGAAATCGGCCCACTCATCGTCTCTATCTTTTGATTGCTCGTGACTTGTTGAAGCTACAGGTCTCGGATTATCTACCGGTTTCTTCTCGGATTTTTGAAAGTCTTTGCTTACAACATCAGCTACCCCGGCCTCCACCCAAGCATCTTCCTCTTCTGATGTTTCCTACAAATTCAACATAATTAATCCAAAGATTTTTTACCTTGGCCAAATCCATTTATAATTTTAAAATACGACAAATCTATTCCCCGAATAAAAAGCTAAATGAACCTCAGAAGATGAAGACTGACGACGGTGTTTCTTATGCTTCTTCTCTTTGCTTTTTTGTTTCTTAATCTTCTTACTTTTCTTCCGCTTCTTTATACCTTCTTCCGATGAAGAGTAACCTGGACCAGGGTCGATCTCCATTCTCAATTAATTTATTTCAATTTCTGATCAATCTATTCAAAAAAATTGTTCTTTCTGATTTTTATTAATTAATTGAAGGATATGAAAATTAGTGTTTGATGCTTGTGCAAAGACAAAGAGTGTCAAATATTAAAACTTTAAAATAAAAAGTACAACTCAATTAAATTCGCAAGAGCTAACGAAATCAAAGATTTGAATTGACTTACTTCCCACCTCAATATTCAAATGTCTATGACTCTGTTTACTCGCGTAAAGTTAGCACCAATCTGAATTTGTGCTGGAAATCTGTCTTTATATCTGTCTTTAAATCTGTCTTTACATCTGTCTTTAAATCTGTCTTTAAATCTGTCTTTTAATCTGACTTTAAATATGTCTTTAAATCTGCTATCAAATCTGTCTTTGAAGACGTCTTTAAATCTGCCTTTAAATCTGTCTTTAATACTGTCTTTAAATCTGTCTTTAAATCTATCTTTAAATCTGTCTGTTAATCTGTCTTGAAATCTGTCTTTAAATCTTTCTTTTAATCTGTCTTAAAAGCTGTCTTCTAATCTGTCTTAAAAGCTGTCTTAAAAGCTGTCTTAAAAGCTGTCTTTAAACCTTTAAAAAAGCAAAAGCCTTTAAAAAAGCCGCTAAAAAAGCCTTTAAAAAAGCCGATAAAAAAGCCTTTGAAAAAGCCGCTAAAAAGCCTTTAAAAAAGCCGCTAAAAAAGCCTTTAAAAAAGCCTTTAAAAAAGCCGCTAAAAAAGCCTTTAAAAAAGCCTTTAAAAAAGCCTTTAAAAAAGCCGTTAAAAAAGCCTTTAAAAAAGCCGTTAAAAAAGCCTTTAAAAAAGCCTTTAAAAAAGCCTTTAAAAAAGCCTTTAAAAAAGCCTTTAAAAAAGCCTTTAAA